>SMGT01010515.1:86104-121601 GCA_004794575.1 Lanistes nyassanus | reverse complement strand
GGGGGGGATTGTTTTCCCGACATCCAATTACAGTTTTAAAAAATCCAAACACTAATTGTATGCGTCTTTTTCAAAGATCTGGCTACATTTTACTTTCTTTGACCTGGTTTTTTCGTGGGGTGGGGGTGGGGGCGCTTGAAAAGAGAAATCTTCCTAGCGTTTAAAGAGGTACTATCAAAGACAAATTATCGTCTTTTGATGCCAATAAGTGAATAAAATAAAAACGCGTTTATTATTTTGTGAAAACCGGGGTAGTGAATTTATATTTAATTATTTTCGGCAAAGTTCACCTGGTCAAACTCGAAAAAGAGGAAGTGAGCTACCGGGAAGGTCGGTATTGTGTGGACCGGTAAAGCCCACTTTGAATATTAACATCTTTACTGGTGCATTCGTCACTGTCACTGGTCAGTCTCAACAGGACTGTCGTCACTGTCGCTGCTTTCACGCTCATGAAGTGGTTTACTCTCCTCGCCATTTCAGCCAAGCAGACGATCCTAGCTTACACAGTCATGACGTCACAGGTTAGTTTGCGCCCAGGGCAGGAAGCCTGGAGATGTTTTGTGCCGGCAGGTGAAAATTTCCATGCTCATAGTCAAATATCTCTCAAACAGCTTCGAGTTTTTTGTGCGATTTGCGAATCCAGTATCTATTAAAGATGGTTAACCGTTTCTTAAATAAAAACATGTTGAACGCAGTACCTCTTTAACAAAGTGCCTGGCACTATAAGGAACAGTACTAGCTATAGGGTTAGTTTGAAGCGTTCTTTCTTTAGAAGATTTTTAAGTTGCTGGTCATGAAATGTTATGCTGTATTGTGTTTTAGATTTACCTCTTCGAAAATTAGATACTGCTATTGCTTTGGTAATTACCAGTGACAGGGCTCCTGGTCTGGCTTGAAAGAGGTTTCTTGTTCATTTGTAAAAGTGCACATAAAATGTACAGGGTGAATGAGCCTTACAATCCGACCAGAAGAGCAGCTACGAATGATCATGCAAGTCAGCTCTGAACTGTACTTATATGATCGTAGTAATGTCCGTTTATGTTAACATTTTCTTGATTCCTCCGCCACCCCGAGCCAAAGTATAAAACAAATATGGATATTAATCTGTCAGCAGAGCTGTCAGCACAACGTGACCGGATCGAACTGAAGGTCTTGTGCTGGAACAACATTGCCATTTTCCTATGTTAACTTGTTTCAAGCAACAGGGTCCTGATATGCACCTAGTTTGCGAATGGTAGTTAAGCAATAAAAAGGAACCAACTAAAAACAAAGACAAACCATGGCTACTCACTTCAGTTTGGCGGTCTGCTTGATAAAGAAGTTCTGGGGCTATCTACGTTTGCACGTGTGCTACCAAATCAGCAACAACGGGCTTTCCTCGGTACACCCCCGGCGCCCACATACCTTCAGCGGCTCACCTTCACAGTATTTATAGCTTTTTTTCGATAGCCGGTGAGAACTGGTTTGGCCAAGTTTTTTGTCGTCAGTGACCAACTTTCCTTGCGAAACACATTTCTTGTAGCATTCAGGCTATTTTTAAAGGCTTTTTAAACTTACCATGATTAAAAGAGCGAGAGTAAGCCTCTAATGTTTGGACAAACCGTCGCGCAATTGTATTATCTGTAATATGGATCAGAAACAACTTAAAATATACATTTCCATCTATGTTGATCTAGAAAATTATACATTATTCGAAAACAGTGCAAATGGAAAATTCTGAATTAAAAAGGACTCCCTACATAAGTGTATGGTAATACAAGTGTAGAGTAATACAGCCTTTCTTTATCATATATCTTATATTTCCATTTTAACAAGCACAGTTTCATATAAGCAAAACTTGCAACGCATTTGGTGCAAAAAATTACTCAGTTCTTTCAATATATTATGCGAGTTAGCGCACATGCAACACCTGCTGTAGTTTTAGAAATTGCCGTTGTCCCGCTATGTTCACTGCTGGAGTTTGCTGCAATAGTGAAGTTTTTCCAAATAGCGACAGTCGTACTCTTGGTCCCATAGTGTGTGCACCGCGCATTAACAAATACTGCAAACGGTTGACGCCTTTTATGAAAGAACGAGAAAGAAATAACTGAAGAAATAAAGAACGAAGGAAACGACAAAAAAAAGAGGGAAAACCGAAATAAAAACGCAAAGAATGAACGAAAATAAGTAGAAATACTGCAAGCGTGGGTTTCTAAATGTTTGATATATAGGACACAATCAGCCTCTGCTCAGTGCGACGTCGGAGGAGGGGAATTTGATGAAACAGACACCACGGGGCATTTACAAGATGATTAAACCACACAGTCTGGGTGGTTAGGGGGCAGAGGAAACGAAATGGTCGCAGGGTAACATGGCTTGGCTTCTACTGCTCATAGTCATAGTCATCTTCACTCTCTTCTTCCAGAAGACCCTCAGGAATGTAATCTGGAAATATTCAAGAAATTTTAAACATCACTTATCCAGAAAGATTTCTTAAGGAAAAATTGTTTCTCATTTAAAAAAAAAATAGACAAATGGCACTACTGTGCAAATGACCAAGCAAGAGTAGACTGCACAGTAATTTAAGCTAAGTTTCCAGTAATAATAAACTTCACTAAACTAGAAACGATGTCTATGGGAGTGGATTGTATCCACGAGAAAAAAGAACAGAATTTAATCGCGAACAGACACATTTCTATTTATTTGCACTTGTTGCAAGTCCTTAGACATCAAAGCAAAAGTGAAAGAGCGTGTTGTTATTAAATTACAGATTTATGTGCTACGTCAAAAGTGCGTACGCACTCCAAACAATATGTTGACTTGAAAAAACATATCATTGATGACAGATACTCAGCAGGCTAAAGATCAAACCAGTATATTACATTCACCGTACTGTGACTTCGATAAACTAACGCTGAGCCGATAAAAATGTGCTGCGCTAGCGCATTTACATGGACAGACATCAGCTAGGCAGACATTTAGATTTTCCTGCAGTATTACATCGATAGGCATAACAGATCAGACCACGAGCGTTTTCGCACCATAACATCGATAGACAAAAAAATAATAAAATAAAATAAAAACAGACCACGAAATTTATTGCACCATTACATCGATAGACAAAAACAGACCAGACTGCAAAAATTTCCATACCATTACATCGGTAGACGAGATCAGACCAGATGACCATTTCCTGGGAGAAACAAAAGACACCAAGCCGCCCTCCTTTCAGCTCAGAGTCGTAAATATTGCCAGAATCTGCCACCAGCTCCGTGTCTTCGAACAGCAGAACCCTGAGTTATGCAACCGAAATCAATATAATCTCAAAAACACACAATTGCCGATCATAATCTGTCACCTCGAAGCATACGCAAAGATCTTTGGTATGCGTAACAACACACGTGGCCTTCCATCGTGGTTCACCATCTCTTTAACAACAAGAAAAAATATATAAGCAAGAAAATATATATATGTGGGTGTGGGTGTGTGTGCAATATGTGAATGCCAGAAAAGTCGCTCGCGCTACTCACCTAATGAGACCAACTTTAGGACGATGAATGAGCTCCCATCTGTAGGCAGTTTTTTCCTTCCACCCGACATTGCGCGGGTCCACCCACAACAGCTTTACCTGTACATGTCAGAGGCCAGTAGCATAATTATTTTATTATTTAAATTCATTACACTACCTCCACTAAGATGCACGCTAGCGTGTTTATAGTCAGACGACGCTGGCAGTTCCAACTAGACTGAGAGCGTAACATGCTGCAAAGGTAGGCCTACAGTGCTCGGAATCTAATCGAATTTCGTGTGGTTCCTTGCTTGATTGGTTAGTTGCCTGCTGGCTGGATGTTCTTTTCCTCTGTCATTCCGACAGCTGTCGCTCACCTGACTCGTAGTGTTCCCAGTGTGCCAGAGGGCGTTTCTGAGAATTTCACCGGGTCCCGTGTTGGATTTGACCAGCTTCATCTGGATACCCGGTTCGGCCACAGCTCGGAACGGGGTGGGGTGCCAGTAGGTCTGGGTGGACTTCTTCCACATGACGACGTAGAAGGACGAGGAGTCCTGGTAGCTGAAGATGAAGCCGGCGTAGTCGTCGTCCACCTCGGTGTTGACGAAGAACGTGCCGCTGAAGTCCACCCCGCTGAAGGCGTTGTAGCCTGCGGGGTGACAGTTGTTCACTCAGTCGCTTCCAGACAGTCAGTCGCTTCCAGACAGTCAGTCGCTTCCAGACACACTGGCCATCCAACCTACGGCTGCTGGGGCTGTTTTTCTTATTTAAAACCCTCATCGGCTGCTTGTCTGTCTAATTTTGCCGATGTCTTACCGGTAAGACACGTCCTTGTCCGTCTAATTTTGCCGATGTCTTACCGGTAAGACACGTCCTTGTCCGTCTAATTTTGCCGATGTCTTACCGGTAAGCCACGTCCTTGTCCGTCTAATTTTGCCGATGTCTTACCGGTAAGACACGTCCTTGTCCGTCTAATTTTGCCGATGTCTTACCGGTAAGACACGTCCTTGTCTGTCTAATTTTGCCGATGTCTTACCGGTAAGACAAGTCTAATTTTGCCGATGTCTTACCAGTAAGACACGTCCTTGTCTGTCTAATTTTGCCGATGTCTTACCGGTAAGACACGTCCTTGTCCGTCTAATTTTGCCGAATGCTTACCAATAAGAGACAGCTCCTTCTCTGTTTAATTTTGCCGATGTCTTACCAATAAGAGACAACCCTTTGTCTGTCTAATTTTGCCGATTTCTTACCAGTAAGAAAGTCCTTGTCCGACTAACTTTCCTGATGTCTTACCAGTAAGTGACAGCTCCTTGTCCGTCTAATTTTGCCGATGTCTTACCAGTAAATCCAGTAATATTCTTGCCTTTGCCAAGTAATTTAATCAGTAACTTAGCTGGTCCTAGTTATCACGTAATTCCTCTTTGACTATGAATTCAGATTGGAATAGCAATGCATAGGAGTTTTCGCAAGTGCCCTGAGCGGACCAAAATGGCGTAAGTAACAGTGTATAAGGTGGGTTTTGTGCACAGTGCATTTGAACTACTTCATTTTTGCTGGTTTTTAACTAACTTTGCGAAGACCGCAAAGATTAAAGTAACAAACATTTTATTCAGCATTTCTTTACAATTAAAAATCAGTTTGATTCTTGCCTGTAGCGCTTACGGTTATTTCTTGGGATTTTTACACATGCAGCCTTAAAGGTGCGGTAAGCATGACCAGAGAATTTAATATGGCGGTAGGCGAT
This sequence comes from Lanistes nyassanus, assembly GCA_004794575.1. Taxonomy (NCBI): domain Eukaryota; kingdom Metazoa; phylum Mollusca; class Gastropoda; order Architaenioglossa; family Ampullariidae; genus Lanistes; species Lanistes nyassanus. Next base: position 116,370 of record SMGT01010515.1, on the reverse strand, counting down.
GTACGTGCTTAGGTTCGCAAGCTGGTAAATCATATAATTAGTCAATGAAACTTTTAGCAATAGTCTTCTCGTCGTCGTCGTCGTCGTCAATCATCAATCATCATTAATCATCATCAATATTCATCAATCATCATCAATCATCATCAAGAATCAATCATCAATCATCAATCATCATCATCATGTGCAATTCTGCTTTGTCACAATGCACGCCATAATAATTATCGATCATATCGGCTGCGCCGTCTTTGTCATAGAGTATCATCTACCTCGTATCATCATGCCCTCTGTATCGCTGTTCACTTAAAAATTTGCACCTGCGGTTTGTTAAATACACTTTCTTTGAGGTATATTGCTGCAGGGAAATCACAAAGGAAACATACTTTCGAACACCGTCTGTGTAACTTACTTATGGCGATGCCTGGATCACTGTTCATAGTCTGCACAATTTCAGCTCCCTGTAACAAAAATTCCGATATGGAATAAACTGCAGTAAGGCATCTAATGTGGTGCCACTGTTATTTCCAGTGTTAGAGTACTTTTCCCATTAGCTCGACTAAATTAAGAATTGAGATGAACAGAAATCAGGCGTGTGTATTTCGCGTGTTGGTGTTTAATTAGGATAACGCCTGTTTTCAAAGACGAAAAAGTAAAAGAGCTAGGGATGTAAAGAGAGACACGTGATAATAACAAATGATACATTTACACGAATTAGGACTTTTGCATCCCCGACCAATCAATCATTGACGACGTTTCTCTGCTTGACGATACAGGAATTGCTATACTCGAAGTATCTGCAAGAACGGAGAGTGACAAGCGAGAGTCGCCAAACATGACACACTGTTCCGTGATGACCTTTCCTAACAAGAAGAACGTTTGTCTTTGTTCGCCGAACGTGGCCATGTTTGTACATTATACACCCGTTTTCGGTTAAGAAATGACAGCACAAAGCTGGAAAATAGGGAGGTACAGGACTTTTTTCTGACCTGGTTGAGGACCATCCAGTTGGGATCAATCTGGGAATCTCCTTCCGGATCGAGCACAACGGTCTGGAACGCCCTGAAGTCGGTTGCGAAGATCTCTCCGTTGTCCGGACACACATCGTAGATGTCAGGAACCCGGTCGCCGTCATTGTCGGTTTGGCACACATCACCGCGTCCGTCACCTGCACGTTCACGTGCAAGTCAAATGTCATGACCTTTTACTTGGTCGAGGGCATATCTTATATCAGAGCAAGTTGCCGTCGAAAGAAAGCGAACAGCAAATTAAAGCAAAAATATCGCACTAAACACAAAAGAAGTAGTAGAAAATGGGAAGTAGGTCTCTCTGTCTGACACACTCACACACACTCTCTCTCTCTCTCTGTCTGACACACACTCTCACACACACTCTCACACACACTCTCACACACACTCTCACACACACTCTCACACACACATAACGCATGCGCGTGAACATCCTCATATGCGTAAACATTACACAGGACGGGGAGAGACGAGAGCCGAACATGGCAAAGTATTAGCCACAAACTCACCGTCAGAATCCCGCTGGTCTGGGTTAGGAATCAGCGGGCAGTTGTCGCTGGCGTCCATAATTATATCATTATCGTCATCTTCATCGCAGACATCACCTGTGGGGCACGGAGCGAAAAACGATAATTTTTTTCTACAGTGTGTAAGTTAAGTCCTTTCGTAACATTCGTCCACTTAAGAAATGCCTTTACAAAGAATCTGAAGTGTACTACCTTGTTCATCCCCATCTGTGTCCAGCTGGTCAGGATTTGGAATGTCCACGCAATTGTCCAAATTGTTCTGAATGCCGTCTTTATCTCTGAAAGCAAGATGACAAACTAAACGCCATCTACTTTTCAAGCCAACGCTTATCTCCTAATAAGCGCCTTACAACTACTCGAGAAGAAAAGTCGTACAACCTAGCCAATACTAATGCTATTATATTTGCTTATCTTTCCTTGCTTAATCGGTTGGAGGCAATTTCTGGAGACTAGTGATGTTACTACATTGCCTGATCTCTTTTTGTGTCCGTTGTTTAGTTTGAAATTACAAAACTCTGAGTAGCTAAGATTTGTTATAACGTTTGGGCTTTTTTCTCTGGGGTTTTGTGTGACTTTATATTATAACCCTGCCTTTAACATGACTTCTGTGTCCGTATATGAGCTTTACTTAAGGATTAGTACGCTGAGGTGCCAGTTGCAGACGATCTTACATAAATAGCAGAATAGTGCTAAGGTTTTAAATAGCACGATGGCGTTAAGGTCTTAAATAGCAGGATTGCAGAGTAGTGCTAAGGTCTTAAATAGCACAATGGTGCTAATATCTTAAATTCGAACCTGTCTTCGTTAGTGTCACAGAGGTCACCAACCAGGTCGTTGTCAGTGTCAAACTGGAATTAATAAAAAGGTGAATCTCAGTATTGGAAACACCAGTTACAGATGCCGAAATGCCGAAATGCCGCAGTACTTTTGTACCAATAAACGTCAACACACGAGCACATATCCTGTTGTATTCCTTTCTTCATCATGCTGACAGTCACCCATGGCAATACATAATATAATCCGACAGTCGACAACAAGTGTTCGAGTAAAACTGACCGTGCGCCACAGCCTTTAGACACTAAAGAAGTTAACGCTAGCAGAAACAACAACAACAACAAAAATGACCTGTTTTTGGTCGTAGGGGAGGGGAGTGCTTGAAAACCTCGAGTTGTCTGTGGGCCAGGATCGTGAAAGCAGTGCCGCATCTCCTCTCCTTCGCTTTCTAAAATTCGCTAACCCATGAGGTCAGGTGCTCATTCGCAGCTGGTTCAGCTAGGGGAAAGCGAGCCGCGGAACACGGGTATCGAACCAGACTGTGGGCTCATCATCAGGTTTAGAGGCCCGCGCTCTAATCACTCGACCACCAGCTTCCATGCGCGATATACACACGTTTCCTTTTTTTTTTTTTGAGAAAACGCAGACTTTCGGGCAGTGTTCTGTGTTGTTTTTACCTGATTAGTGTTGGGCACCAAGGGGCAGTTGTCGCAGGCATCGCCCACGGAGTCCCCATCCGTGTCCCTCTGATCCGGGTTGGGCACTTTCACGCAGTTGTCTTGTCCGTTTAGAATACCTTGCCACAAAGAAAACGCACGTGCTGTTCATGAACAGTTTTATCATGCGCACAAAACTTTCAAACCCAATCCAGTGCACGCCCTGCACGATACAAACAGTAATTAACAATACAATGATTAGCGTGATTCCTCACGGTGGGGAAAGGAGCAGCGCTTATTACCAAGCAGTGAGACGTTTGAGTCGTACGTTCGAATCTCGTCTTGTGCAAAAACATTATTTCCTCTCAGTGCGAGAACCGTCCATAGGACTGAATACTTGTCGCGCAATAGAAATCAGTGAAACAACTGTGAAACATCTAAAATAAAAGGCAGCCAAACCGCACGCAAGGACTCCTCGCGCTGTTGTCTTGTTCTTTTGGAATAACCCTCACCCACCCACTCTGCCGTGTGCACAGCCAAGCGGAGAAGAGAAAGATGGCCTGGTTAGTTCGCATATCGCTCAGCCGTGCAAACACAGCACGTCTAGTATGTCGCACCCAGCAGATGCAGCAACAGAAGAACATTCGTCAGGAAGTGTTGGGTGATGATGCGAACACACCCTGTGTGCCCAGTGCCGAAACCCACATCACCCAACTTCGAGGCGTCTCACCGTCGTTGTCGATATCCGGGTCACACCCGTCACCCAGACCATCCACGTCTGTGTCGGTCTGATCGGGATTGGGGACAGTCGGGCAGTTGTCGCAGGCGTCGCCCCGCTTGTCTGGCTCGCGTTCCGTGTCCTGCTGGTCTGGGTTGGGCACCAGTGGGCAGTTGTCCTGGGCAACATATCATCCCAGACTACGCTTAGCAGACTGGGTAGTGGGAGCACTTTCAGTATGATGTATGTATGTATGTATGTATGTATGTATGGATGGATGGATGGATGGATGGATGGATGGATGGATGGATGGATGGATGGATGGATGGATGGATGGATGGACACGTTAGCTGTACGTATACCATTTACAATGCTCGGATGTCGCTAAAAGCAAAGGGGTTCTTACACCAGCGCAAGTCTGCATGACAAAATATGCTTACCCTCAGACATCCGTTGTCAAAGCAAGGAAAAATTTACAGGAATAGAATGTGGCACCAAAAAAATCAGAAGAGGAAGAACAGGAACAACAACAACAACAACAACAACAACAACAACAACAAGCTTGATGAAATAGTGGTGACACATTGACGACATCAATAGGGTGGCTAGGGTCTTGTAATTTTGGCATTAAAACAAATCTTCAGCTGCAGGGGAACGGCTGATCGTTGAGGTGAGCTATAAACTATTTTTACGTTTCACGATTCTCTGGTTGTCAGACAAAGAACTGTTACACAGATCGTTTCTTGCGTATGGTCAACACCGCACTGCAGCTAGTGATTGAGAACAATGAAAAGCGGATCGTCTTTTCGGCTTTCTGCTCACCGGGTTGTTGACGATTCCATCGTTGTCCATATCTTCATCGCAGGCATCGCCGATTCCGTCACCATCGGCGTCTTCTTGCCCGCTGTTGGCTACCAGAACACAGTTGTCCTGGAAATGGTAAAACGAACAGGAACTCTCTGCTATAACCATTTGTTACTTTATACAGAAAGTTGATAAGAGACTCCTAAAATTGATCTTCGAACGGTGGAAAAAGGAATTCTTAGAATATTTGCATGTCTTCTGAACAATCTCTACCCACAGATCACACACATTGACACAAGATAATCTTCACAAATCACGGCAAAGCGTGAAAGGTCAAGTTACACGAAAAGTTTCTATTAACAGTTTTGTCGGCTGAAAAAAATACTATAATTGTACAGCATGGAACAGTACAGTCTAAAAGAAACATAGAGCACGTGAAATGAAGATGTTGTATTGATAGTTCTTGGTCACCTGCAAAAAAGCAGCTCCCACGCACAAGATCCACCCGAGTAATGAGTGCCTTTCGGATGACTTTCGTTCATAACAAGAAACTTATCTTCAAAAATAAGCCAATAATTCTTTACTGTTCAAGAAACAAAACTTCCGAAGTTCACACACAAAGAAAAGATGTCAAAGCCATAATGTCGCAAGGGCTTAAGTCATCAATGTTATTAGTATATTTAATAGAAGAATTTGTAGTATTCACTTATGAGTAAAAAGACGTCAAGATTTCAAACTCTGTATAAGTCCAGGGAATAATTCTTAAGCTTAAAGTGCTTTATCATGCGCAGCTTTAATGTGAAGTTTGGACATTAGTGTCTGGTACTAAACTAAATCTAGTCGTCTGAAAAACACCATCCGAACGCTGTGTATTTAAATGGTACATCATCTCGACACGCTCACATCGAGAACTTCACAGAAAATTTATCGTCGTTTCTACACAGCCTCGGGAACAAAGCAAGTCAATGGAAACGCAGTTTTGGAAATCGGTAAAGTGTATTACTGCGATTGACGAAACGCGTGAAAGAGGTTCGAAATCAACAAAGGATAAGATAATCAGAAGGAAAATGGTTTGTGCACTAGCCAGCTTACTTTTCGACATCGTCTGTCAGAACAAGGCAGCTGGGTGTCTGGGATTCCGTCCAGATCCGAGTCCCGGTAGCAATGACTGCCGTCTCCAGCGTACCCGACATTGCACTGCAACCCGGGAAATGACGCTTTCGTGTAAACCAGTAAATCTGTCATTGACCCTATCGCACATGCATTCGCGCACGCACGCAATTACACGTGCACACACTTTTGTAAACGTTTTGAAACTTTATTTTTACAGACTGTCAAACGTCCATGGCTACCTGATGGGGAGAAACTACCTTCTTAATCCACCCCTTCTCTGTTGTGTTGTATTGTATTGTGTTGTGTTGTGTTGTGTTGTGTTGTGTTGTGTTGTCCGTTCGACCATTGTCTTCTAGGACGGCTTAGAATCGGAGCAGTTTGGTAAATGTCACTTGGCGTTCTCCCATGACATGCAGGACTAACGTTTCAGACCGGAAATCTTCCTCTTTTTGGCAGCTTTATCTGCCTGCCCATCTCTATGCCCGTAAACCTTATACGCGACTTCATAAATGCAGTGACCGTCACGTGATGAGATCACCTGACAGGAGTAGCCGTGCATGCCCCGGATGCTGACGCACTTGGCGTGCTCCGAGCAACGCGTGACGCCGTCAGGACAGAGTTGTCCCTCCTGAGTGCACCCTCGCGACTGGTCTCCTTGGTAACCAGGCAGGCAATCCCCACACCTGAAAGAACCCTAATGGGGGGGGGGGAGGGAACAGGGAGAGAGTTGTTAGTACCACTGATATCATCTGACAAAGTCTGCTGTCTACGTAATGTATGCACACTATCCTGTCACAAGCACTCTGAGGTTGATCTGTACCGTTTGTGTATGCATTCTAAGATTGTCACAAACTCTGTTTAAATTGCTAAGAAATGTCGATCGAAATTGATACAGACCTACAAAAAAGAACATACAGCAGAAAGGTCAACAGGAATTAGGCAGAGAGGATATCAGATTAATGGGACAGGTATAAACGGAAACATCCCAGACAGAAAAAAATTAACATTAACGAAAGAGTCTCTCTAAAGCGGTGATAAGGTGTCAAAGCAGGAACAAAAACAACCGGGCCTCACTTAATTCTCTAATCGTTTTGTCGTGGACTCCGTACTTATACGCGCACACGCTGACATGACTGTAATAATTTAAAGGTTAGGTAACGATGGAAAGCTAGGAACGACGGGATACAGAAGGGAATGAATTCATTCATTCTTCAGAATTCTCCCTTTTACGATCTGTAAGTCGTTTTCTAGGTGCTCCAACAAAGCAATGTCACGTACAGGTGTGTTGATACAGCGGGAGTTTGGGACACAGCCTCCGTTGTTGCCATCCCGGCACTCGTCTATGTCTTCACAGACCTGTACAGGTAAAAAGGATGAAAGGATCTGAATCTTTAGGAATCTACAGCTTGTAATCATCATCCTAGTTATGCCTTCGCCACTGCTACCACATCCAAGCGCTACGATAACCACCACCACCACCACCACCACCACCACCACCACCACCACCACCACCACCACCACCACCACCACCACCACCACCACCACCACCACCACCACCACCACCATTAAATCCACTACTGTTGCAAACCACCCACACCTCCACACCCCATCACCATATTTTTGGACTTCCTAGTCGGATTCCGTCTTTCAGAAGATCGTTTGTAATTTCGGTTACGGAACAATACTCGACAACTTGCGGTTTACAAGATTCGTTGGGAAGAATCCTGAATTTTGTTGATACATATTCGGCAGCAAATTTGCCCATCTGTGTCCCGACATTAAGGACGACTTTCAGCCTCGTGGTGGGGAAGGAGGGGACAATCAGGTCCTTACCTGCTTCTGACGGTGTGCGTCTTCTATGCCTATGCCTTGCACCCTGTTGCTTGTGTACCCAACGGGGCACGCAGTGCACGTGAACCCAGGGCTCAGGTTCCGACATGTGGCCAGTCGATCGCAGGGGCGACTGTACAGACACTGAGAACAGGAGAGTTAGGTAGGAACAAAGTTTTAAACACTAGGAACAGGGGTATTCCATAGCCACATATATCAAACACCAGTGCTAAGATAAAGAGCGCTACATAAGAACAGCTGTCAAACACCAGGAACAGATTCAGTTGTTGCAGCGGAACATCTGTCAAACACTAGGAACAGGGGTTTTGAATCAAAACTCCTGTCAAGCACTAGGAACAGAAGTGTTACGTAGGAACAGCTGTCAAAAAGTAGGGACAGGAGTGTTATAGTTTTATAAAAGCACCTGTCAAGCACCAAAAACACAAGTGTTACATAGGAAGATTATCAAACACTAGGGACAGGAGTGTTACACAGGAACAACTATCAGTCATCAGTAACAGGAGCGCGCTAATCATATATACTAAAATAACGTGGTGTACAGTCCAGAATAACGTTGGTTTGGGTGTTATAATAATACACAGACTGAGAAAAGCTGTGCCTGTCCAGTAATCAAAGGTTTCTGCCCATATTCTCTGTGTTCTGGTCGGAGCTTTTGGGTACCGAAATTCTTTCCTACGTCATTATAGGGCATAATTATAGATATTTGACCCATAGAAGTATAGACTTACGCAATGCTTCATGTGCATGCCAACACTGACAGAACCAACGAAATACCCGACTTAAAGATCGAGGATATTCACGGACCCACAGACCTACTGTAAAAAGGATCGTATATTAGTTTTTGTGTCTGTGAGTGAACGTGCGTGCGTGATCGTGTGATCGTGCTTCTTTGCGCGTGGGGGTGCAAGAAAACGACTTAACAACTTCGTTGTGTGTACCAGACCTCATCAATATCCAGGCAGACCGTGCCGTTGCCAGTGTACCCTGTTGGACAGGCCCCACACCTGGCTCCCGTCGGCGAATCCTCGCACTGCACGCCGGGAAAACAAGGGCTGTCCGCGCATGTCAGTAGCAAGGGATTGCATCCCCGACGAGTGCCATCCCCTGTCAATCCAGGCGGACACGACCCGCAGCGGTAGCCTCGCTCTGTGTCCTGACACTGCACTCCTGAGGAACAATACATCAGGGACCACCATAAAACTGGAATCACACACCGTTAATGAACTAGGTTCAATGCAGAGTATAGAGTTGTGGCTGACATTGATGTGCAGATATTTGGTAGATTAATTTAAGCAAAAAAGCCAACACTAGATCGAAACCGAGAAGGGGCATTTTTCCCCCCTTCTAGGAATTTTTGCACAGCCAAATGAGAGATATATTCACTGGTCTCTTTTAACAACCTTTGAAATTAGGTGGATTACAGGTTGTAGATGGATTAGAGGCGAGATTTTCTACCAGCGCTAATTTTGAATCTTTAATCTCGAAACTGCGCGACACATAGGAAACCCTTGTTTCAGTCGGTAAAGAGAGGAACATTGGACTTCCTTGGTTCACATTTACATCGTGGATAACTTAAGTGCTTGTAGACACATTCACGGAGCCAGCTGGGACAAGAGTCCAGCATTTCCTTTTTTTCCACCTGGATAGCAGGGTTGATCTCCACACGTTGTGTGGCGTTCGCAAGTAATCCCGTCGCCATAGTAACCACGTGGGCAAGCACCACAGCGGAAACCCTCTTCTGTGTCCACGCAGCGGACTCCGGGGAAACAGGGGTTTGAAGAACACCGCCGTCTTTGAGGGAAATCGGCTGGAGGGTTGCTGTTTCCTGGAAGGAAACAAGAAGCGTCAAAGAACTCATTCATCCTTGTGTGCGCGGGTTGCGTGCGCGCTTGTGCCGTGCACGTGTGTGCTAATAAATTAGTCGGTAGGTGCGTGAGGGAGTGAGTGAATGAATATGAAGAAAAAAGGTATCCATGGGGCGGTTGTGTAAATGGCACGCAAGAACTTTACACAGGTATGAGCGTGGTTATGAGGGAAAACTCTCTTGCGCGCTAGTGTATTTGAGCAAGTGCTGCAAGTGGAGTGGCAAGTGTGCATAAACAGCGGTCTGTCTTTGTTGTCCGTTGCAAAACCTAATTGGCGGCAGAGATCCACACGTGCTGCAGAAACACTCACCATCCTGCCTGCACATGGCACATGTGGCCAGGGTCTGTCGGAGCTGACGGGTTTCATCCGACTGGAAACAGAGAAAGAGCGTTCAAAGGGATGGGGAGTGCTGGAAGGTCAACAGACGGTTATGTCCATTGCAGTTTAACAACCCCTGTTTCTCTCCCCACCCTTTCCTGTTTGTGACGAACGATGCATCAAGCAGTCGCGGTTTGGCTTTCAAACTTCTTCCAGTATTTTAAGAAAATGGAGGTTTAATGAAAAGAGAATAAACTCTTGATGTTGGAGAACGGATTACGACTGCCTGCTGTCGGATTGTATTAACAGTTTCTAAAGGCACAGAATAGATCTGAACATCAAGGAAATCATTATATCATTTATCAGTAACGTAATAAAAGGACAAGAACTTCACTCACATACAAAAACGCAACATGCAATAACAAAAAAATAATGTCAAATAAATTCTTCTATGAATTGAAAGGAAAACAGACAGAAAAGACAATTAATAAAGAACAAATGAGGACAGAGCGCTATAAATCATCAAATGATAATCCCAACAAAGTACTGGCAGCGCTAGACACACCCGTATGCTGACGTATGCAACCAAGGGAGCCTACCGTACCCAAACACGTAGCAAAGAGAGAGTCGAAAGTAAGGCAGATCTGCCACGTTCCTTACTTTCGACTCTCTCTTTGCTACGTGTTTGGGTACGGTAGGCTCCCTTGGTTGCATACGTCAGCATACGGGTGTGTCTAGCGCTGCCAGTACCTTGACAGAAAAACGCACAGATTTAGACAGAAAGATAATATAACCTTACCTGTGACTTTAGATCTTCTCGTAACTGCCTTATTGTTGCCGTGAGGTCCCTAAGAGCTGCCGCCATTCTCATATAGGGATCCCTGCCTTGAATAAAACTGATATTTATTTTTATTCTTCCATCCCCCCTTTCTCTCTCTCTCTCTCAGTTTTAAGAAAAAAATCAACTAATTATACATTACGAAACACACGCACCTGCAGCACGTTAATTTCTGGTACAATATCAGCGTTCTGACAAATTATGACACCCCTATATATATATATATAACTATTTACACACATGTATATCCTCCAGTTTAAGTTCACCTGGATGGTGACTGCATACCTGACTCTGTGATGGAAGGAATATCATCAGAGTCCACACGTCTAGGTTCTGCGATCGTCGGAATGCGCTCGGGCACGCCCCCGTTGACATTCTGGTAACGAACGTGCGTCACTTCTGGTCTGCTGGGCTCATTCCTTTCAGGCCGGAAACGCTCTGACGCCCAAGCTGGAATTTCAAGTTTTGGCGCAGGTGTCGTGGGCTGTTCCTCGAACGACTCCATCCTACACCCTTGTGCCGTGAGCATGTCTGCCAGTGTGGTTTGCGTGTAGAACTTGAAAGACGGGGTCTGCCGCTAAAATTCAAGAAAACACGCCAGACAGAGAAATTACTGCTCGGGGGGAAAACACCTCCAGGTCGTAGGTAAGAGTGCAGGCTACATTTGTGTCTAGGGTAGCGTCTAATGGCGGATTGCATGTAGCGATGATTGTGTTATTTTGTGTAGCAGTACTTAAAAAGACGATTTCCACGTTGATGTCAGTACGTTTACGGCCTATTGTTTGGTACTTTCCTCTCTTCTCCTCTCTCTCCCTCTCTCTTTCTCTTGAAGAATTTATCAGTCTAAATTGTTCGAGGCTTATTTAGCACTCAGCTTTAGCTCGAGGAGAAGTAAATTTGATTTTTACGTGGTATGATAGGTGCTGATGTGTAAACCCTACGGATCCGTTCTGGTACCAACGTGTTAAAGTTCCACAGGGTTGCCCCAGGCAATGTGTTAAAGATTAAGGGTACTGACCACTGCATCACTACGTCTGACAGACTGTCCGTCTCGTTGTCATGTGAAATATTATAACACTGACCGATGTCACATTTCCGGACAGGATCTCCCGGATGGGTATCTCCGTCTTGTCCACTCCTACGCTCACACAGTCAACAAAGAGGCGGACGCTGTTCGACAGGAGGTCAAGGTCGTAGAAGTGCAGGAGAAACCGTTTCCGTTCGTCCTGGTGCAGCGCCATGGTGGGAAAAGCCAGCTGATAGTCCCGTCTGTCTGGCGACTGAAGTCTGAGAATAACTGAGAGGAAAGAACCGCCGAATGAGTTAACAAAACCAATGACTAATTGAAAACACGAACAAAACCAAAGAGGGGTTGAAAAGGAATACTTTACGTCATTGCTGCCTTTTAATCAAAAACTGATTACTAAAGAAATATTTTTATTCCTTCTACTGTGATGTGGATCTAAGCCAAAATATTTGTCAGCTGTGATGTGAATCTAAGCCAAAATATTTGTCAACCAGTTTTATCGTGATAACTCACATTCGCTGAGTTTAAGTAAAGAAAAAATTAAACTTATATTCCAGTTGTCATCCCAATATCTTTTGAGTCTGCTCTTAGATCCTTTGATTTGCATACATTTAGTTTTATGTTCTAACTTAACCTTATCCTTCTGTTATTTATGAGCAAATTTTCTGCACATCCTCTGGATCAGAATGGTGCCCAACAAAAGCTTTCAAGACAATTCTATTCAGTAATGAATGCTAGATATCACGTAGATATCCACAAACAAGAGGCTGGTTTTATGGAACATGACGGTTTCTAGAATTTCACATTCTGTGACTTGTATCCTATATCGACACCCCAAAACACACGTTATGCTAAGAAACAACACACGTTTCTAGTGAGTTGCGTTGGTCTCTGCCTGTGGTAAACAGCCTGGTGGTCCTAAGTTAAGAAAGAACGTGAAGTTCTGAGATCCTCCAGCGGTTACTTGTGTACCTTGTGGCTGACGGAAGTCCACGGAGACGTCGAACATAGCGCCAGTTTCTCGATTTTGAGCCCGAACCATGACGAACCGGCGACGGAGGTCACGGGGAGTTATTACCTCCCCTGACAGGAAGACTTCCCTCCGCGCAAACGCAGCCGTCACGTCCCGCATTTCCTCTGAGGACAAAACCACAAGCAAGATATTGAAATGCTCCCCATAACACCAGCACCTTCTCTCGTGCTCTCAGAGAAACCGGGGGTTGTGACGAATCATCCACGTCTACCACTGTCCGACTTTTGTCAATATGGGAAGTACAAATATCAATAAACACAGACAGTCTAACGGGGGGGGGGCACAAAAGGCAAACAAACATCCTGTCACGAAGGCACCCACATGTCTGCAATCAGAAATTTCTTCCATCACTCCATTGGTTGTGCTTACCGCCACATGCCCTTCTGGAGTCTAGTTACAATATGCCCCTTGTTTGAAGTCCTGTACCTCTCAAAAGGAAATACAGTGAATACAAATATTCAACACAAATAAATCAGTTTTTTAAAAGAAACTTTACCAAACTTTAAAAAAAAGTTTTAAAAACTGACAAATTATCCGACCAATACTTTTGCGTTAAGCCCATCTTCATTTACTGTACAGAAGCAAAGTTGTCAAGTTTTGTTTTCAAATCGTAATGCTGATTACAAATGCAGCTTTTTTAAACAAAGTCAACAGGTGTAAGTAGCACCTCTGGATCTCGCAGACTGTGCAGACTAATAACATGTATATAACAGTAATCTTTACAAAAAACAAATTTAAAACTAGAAATAGCGAGGCGATGTTAAGAAAATTTCTTGTTCAAATAAAAGTTGGGAATAATGAAAATATTTTCGATAGCTCGGCGTTAATCGCACCACGAACTTCGACAAAATTCGTTGAAGTAACAGAAATTTATGTCACGAAGCTAGTACATGTTTCTAGTTTGCCCATATTTCTCAATGGCGGAAAAGCATTTGAGAAAAGAGATATACACAAATTTCTTGTTTTGCATAAGCGCATGTTTCTAGGCAATATCTATATAACTCGTGAACAGACAAAAGGTCTGGGAGAGAGAAAAGCTGAAAAAGTCCAATTAGGCTAGACAGTTATACGTTATAGGTAAGGGAACGTGCGGAGAATCAGTTTGGCCACTGTAGTAAAGTGAAATATGTCTTTTCTCACCTCCACGAACATCTTGTCCACAGACGACAGAAACACACAGGATGCAGAGGCTGGGAAGAAGTGTCTGCACCATGACGAAATTCTGATTCCTTTCGCAGCCACCTTTGGCAGTCCGCTGTCTAGCGGACGCAAAGCACGATGTCTGCCACACACTTCGATAGGAAAAGGCGCGTCCTTATGGTGGAAACGTGATGAAAATTCACTTTTGGACTTTTCGTTGGAAGGAGGGTCCGTTCCTCACTGTGGCTGTAACTAGACGAAGAGAACCTACAAACACTCCAACACGTCTGTTCTCACAGTGCCCACAAAGATGTTAGCAGTCTGACGGCCAAGAAGTAAGTGTCAGGCACTTCACAGTTTACTGATAAGATCGACCAGAAAGATGTGTGAAAATATGTATATACGTAGGAACCGTCTTTCACAGTATACTTGTCTGGCCTCACCGCCTACACATAAGCTGCAGTTTGATCTGAGCCCAATGCCTGCAGTGCCACCGCTGTAGCGCCATCTGATCTTGGTTCTTACAAGACGCACCGGTGATGTGTTTATTTTTGATCCTGGAAAAGATGTTATACCACTCTTTATCTCTAAGTAATGACATGAACATAGATGTGTGTAGGTCTGCTTTGGTGAGCTGAAATTCATTGAGAAAGACAGAGAGACAGACAGAGACACAGACATTCCTACATACATACAGATAGACAGAAAAAAGGGAAATTGTTGATGAACGAAAGAATGTCAAAAGAAGGAAAGTCGTGCATATGACATTCTAAATAAATAGTTTATCCGTGTGGACGGAAATGTTCTAAAGTTTACGAAAAACAATTCTTCCTTATGTTCTTGTAATCATTTCTTATTCTCCTTTTCCTTCTGCGTTCCTCAAAATTGGTCTAGAATTCTCAACTTTTGATTGCCCCAATACTTTTTGACTCAATTTGTTTCAGTGATTCGTGTCAGATTTATTTTGATGAATACGCAAAGCATTTCTCTTGCAAAGCATGAGGAAGAATTGCACGATATAGGTTGCATCCGGTGCAGCAAACTCGTGTTGCCAAGCAACGCACAAGAGCGACGGGGGGATGACAGTAACACCTCGTCACCGGTGAACGGAAAAACAATGGAATGCGTCAACCCAGCACCGGAGTGCCCTGCCGCAAGGAGGGAGGAACTCCTGCAGATTCCAACCTTTCATTGTCCCAAGACCACGCTGACCCTCGAGCAAGGAACTGATTACAGCTGAGATTTTGCAGCCTGCTCAGAGCCCCGTCCCCGGCACAACTCACGTTGAAAGTTCACGTTCACGTTTTCAAAGTGAAAAGATGGAGTGGAAAGGGGGAGGTGTCAGTAGTGTGCGGCTTGGCTATGTCAAACTTTTTTTTTAATGCACCTGGATGTGTTTTAGTTTGGGCAGACGGACAGACGGATGCATGGATGGATATGTAGGTATGTACTGTCGCATACCTGTATGCCATATATGTGTATGTGACGCTTTTTTATTCGTCATCTCAGTCCCTCTTGATTGAAACTGCCTGCCTGTTTGTTCGTCCGTCCGTCCGTTCTTTAATAAGGAGACGATCATAAGAGATCGCCTTCTCTTCCCCATCTCACTCATCCCTACAGCTTCGCCTCAAATTCTCCAGTTCACCCCTTTTAATACGCTTTTATCAGCGTAATCCCTGATCCAGTACAACAACCTGTATCCTATAACTTGCATTCCGAGTTGTAAACCCTGTAATTCTCTTCATAATTCCGAACTCTGCGGAAACTCTTTGATAATTAAACTTTGGACAAGAGACTTCCAACTAATATCTGTGTATAACTTGCTTTCTAGATTATGTACTGTAGAGTTTCCTGTCTGGTGCGTGGGAACTAAACGTAGGCAGTATAGTAAATGCCACCGTTTCCTCCTGGCCGGCTCCAGAAGCGCACTTTTGTTTATGCAGCCCACAGCTTTGCTGGCATCTGCTTCTTGTAATGCAGCAAACAGGAAAGGGAGAAGTTCTGTCGCAGGCTGGCTTC
Source organism: Lanistes nyassanus (assembly GCA_004794575.1). Classification (NCBI taxonomy): domain Eukaryota; kingdom Metazoa; phylum Mollusca; class Gastropoda; order Architaenioglossa; family Ampullariidae; genus Lanistes; species Lanistes nyassanus. Next base: position 100,664 of record SMGT01010515.1, on the reverse strand, counting down.
CAAGGGCTATTTTTCATTTGTTGTTTCTACGAGTGACACTGCTATTTCTGCTAATGCAGTTCCTTTGTTATTGGTTGGGGGGGGGGGGTTCGTTCTTTCGTTTATTTTAAGCAGTTTTTCTCCATATTCTTTTCCCTTATCTTAATAGCTGGACGTAATTGTCCATTCGACTCAAGAAATCAGAGTATAGGCTGAGCTGTGTAAACGGTTGCATGACGGTGGTAATTCATGTTTGTGCTGTGTTTATTAAGATCCGACGATAATGACTAGGGCGGTGTCTTATCAACATTTGTGTCTATCTCCATTCTCCCACACATCAAGATACTGAGAGGAGCTTACTACATTGTACTCTGTGCTCGAAGTCTGGCTATCTTCCATCTTCATTTTCTTTTTTTTTTGGGGGGGGGGGGGTGTTTGTTTTCTCCACAACCAGTTTTTCTGAAATATGCAACAGGCACGGACAGACTGAAAGATTGGTTGGGGTTTTTTTTCTTAACGCCCAGTATTGTTTGGGACAAAACGTGTTGGCACAATGGGACAGCTGTTGCAACACAGGCTTCAGTCCCACCCAGTCACATTAAGTCTGTAGGAAAGTCAATGGGACTTCCATGTACAGTCTTCCTGACTACATTCAATAAATTCTTCACCAATACAGGACTGTCAGAAAGGACTACACTGCCTAGCTCACACGGCACGACAAAAGTTTGGATGAAAACTACGTTGAGAAAATATTCCCACTCTCAACATAGCGTATTTCACTTTGAGAAAGAAAACCTGATGCACTTTTCATACAGACATGTCTGTGTTACTTGTAGTGGATACAAGATGCAAGCAACATACATCTTGTTCGAAGTACTAGCAACATTTTTATGAAGACAAGTACATTTGTTCTTTGCCGCTGTTTATTTCAGCTCTGTCATACAGTGTGAAGCCAGGCTAAGTGACTTTGACAATAATCTGCCGCACGTGCAAGCCAACTCTCACGTTCTGAGCGTTCACGCGGCCAACTTGGCAGCCGATGCAAGTGGACAGGTCGGGAGCGAAACTCACTGGTGGCGAAACAACACCTGCTCAGCTCTGCACTTTATTTCTACTTGCCTTCCTTCGCCGACCTGTCTAGGATGGCCTGCCACGTCCCCATTGTGACTCGTGTCGCCTTGACTCTGCCCGCACTGTCGGCTTTGTCATCTGCTTCAAGTTCACGGCGTGACGTATCGCCTTGACAATAAATAGAGCGTCACATCGTTCATATCTGGACAGATCACATTTGCCAGGAAGCTTTCACAGACTTACTTTTGAGCCACAGGCAACGCTTTTCGAACCGAAGTTATCACAGCTGTCACAGTCAGGTGCGTATCGACAAATATTTCTATTTTCCTTGTTCTTGTTTCCTTTTGATTTCTTTCAATCATGGGCTTGGATGCAGCTACGTGTGTGTACCGGATCGTGCATTTGAGTACTTGCAGGTGTGAGGTACTTTGGACACAGTTCAGTTTTCTGTTTCTGGGTAAAGTTATGTCACGGGGTGCAAGACGTTGCTTCAAAATGGCTGACGGTGTTTCCGGCCGGTCAGAGGTCGTCGGTTTTTGACTTAGTTCTGTGTAAACTTAAACTTTCTTTTCTAATGCTAAACCTTTTCTTCCGCCCAAGCCTCTGAACCAAATCATAAACACGAAATCGTGAAAAGAGTAAACGAAAAACATCCAAAAATACCGCTTTATCTGGAATGTTAAATATAGGATGTGAAGCCAGACACTAAGCTACTGCAATGATTGAGCATTGTAAGGTATGACAAAAATGGCGTCTACACTTCTGACCTGATAACGCAGTCGCAGTTTGAGGCAATGCCTTGTACCAGTCTGCAAGCAAAAGCATTGGAATTTTCTGCTTTTCTTATATATGTCCTAAAATTTACGACTTTGGGGAATCAGATGGTTTGAGAATTCATAGGTCATTTCGTTCAGTAGGAAGTATCAGTAATTATATAATTTTTCCAAGCCCAACTCAAGATTACAGGTCCTACTTGGACGCACCGAAAGTAATAGTACCAGTAATGGCTAGCGCACATGGTGTGACTATCTCAAATTGGAAGCAGTCATAAGAAATTGGCCATCGTTGCAATGCTTCCATGCACGCACGTACGTCTTTATTTCGAACTCATTTTCGTGATTCTCTCCGCGCGCGGTACCTTATTTGCTTGCCAGTGAAGTTAGGTTATGACGTAAGAATGCCTCTCAGCCCACTAACAGTGCATTGGCGTGAACAAGCCGTATACATGTCCATTGGTTAAGCCTAAACCGATCTCGAGATCACGTGACTATCGGTTAGCGACGTTGGGCTCCAGGTCCAAATACTGAATTCTGGTTGCACATTGGTTGAGGGTAAAGCAGCTAGCGATCGATTCCTTTTGGGAGGTGGGGGTGGGGGAGGACGGGGGAAGAAACTGACGCAAAGGAGGTATGTGCAGGGGTCGAAGGGAATTACTGACAAATCCGGATCATGGCTGAGTGAACTGTGATCGTCTGCACCCCTCTGTTCGATGAAATCTCTTGACAGCATGAACTGGGCAAACATTTTCAAGCACTCCATCTCCACAACCAGCTTCTTTAAAAAAGTTGGGGAGGACGTACGACTTTTAAAACATAACTGCATTATATTTCAGGCTGCAATTAAGACAGTTGTTTGACATCTTCAACTGTTGATCCTCTAGAGAGACAGATGTTCTTCTGGACTTGATCAATGCTGGCAGGGAACCTGCTGGCACTGACCTACCCTGTAGTGAATTTATCAGCTACTGTAACTGAACACAAAATTAAAAACAAAGCGGCGCATTTTTCGCTTACATTTCTTTTTCGTTTGGCAGATGTACCCGTCGTCACGATTTAGCCATTCGATGTGGCAGTACCAGTTCCAGGAGATACAGCAGCAACAACGCCAGCACGGCTGTGACGTCATTGCAGCAGAGGCCCAGAAGGCGCACGTCTTCCAGACAGCATGCGCAGCAGTCGTTGTCAGTTTCCCCCAGTCACATGACCAGTGCCGGGGCGGGGAGGTCGCAAGTCACGGTCGAGGAGCGGCGCGCGCGCGACGCGGTCCCAGCACCCCTCCGGGGTCGCCAGCCCAGCCGTCAGCAGGCCTGGTGGGGTCGTGCCAAGCCAAGGTCGCCGTGCCGTCTCCGACGCTGTCGTCGGCCTCGTCACCTCCAGCGTCGCCGGAGGCTTGCCCGACGTACGCGGATGGTTTTGATGTGTACGTGAGGGACTTGTACCTTCACCGACTGCGGCAGGAGCGGAAGACTCATGTTGTGAAAAGCCTGGCAAAGCAGCACGAGGTAGGCATGGCCCGTGCTCGCATGCTGGTACGCGTTCATTTTCCTCTGCCTCCTGCGCGCCTGCGTGCGTACGTGTGTTTCTCTCTTAGTAATTCGTCACTGGTGGTAGCTTGAGCGGACACAAAACCACAATCAATTTTAAACTCGATTTTAAAAGATTAATAAAAGCAGGGATGAAATTAGAGTGGAGTTAGTGAAATGAGATTGTTATTTTCCTAACTGATAAGCTGTACGTGATTCTGAAATGTTTCTGGTTCGTTACTATGGTGATTTCCTCCAGGGTAACGTGTTTGCTTTTTGTGCAAAAGGTTTTTCTTTCATATTTTATATGCGTGTGTGCACATATTGCATACTGTGCATTTATATAGCTTATTCCATAAAATCACCTTATATTGGTTCACTATCAGTCTTTGATCACTTATTTCAGCTACTCTCTCTACAGTTAACAATCATCAGTTTTCTTTTGGTTCCAATTACAAATACGATTTTAAAAAAAATATCAAATTCTGCGCATTTAACAGATACAGACTTTCGGTTCTCCAAGTTTAAACCTAATAAACACTTGGGTTTTTCATTCACTGACAATAATTACCTTTGATTCCCCGGCCAGTTGACCCAGAATCTGTATTAGGCGTCTGCAGATTTCCCCGTGCATGCGGGGCTCTCTGATTCTCTGGATGGAGAGCCTAAACAGAAGGATGCAGTATCACCTGGAAACCCTGTTCCTAGCCATTCACGTGCTCGACACGTTCTTGTTACGTGGTCCGCGACTGAAGCCCGATGACTTGGAAACAGTGGGTGCAGTATGTCTGCTGTTGGCTGCCAAACAGGTTTGTGTTCTTCCTTGCTTCGAAATTTTCAAGAGCTTACATTACATTCTTTTTAAGCACCAAGAAAAAGAGCGTTTGAAGGTTGTCAGATGTTGAAACTTTTATTTCTACACTCCCCCCAGCAGTGCAGAATTGTGGGCGTGTTCTATGCTAATGGACAGGTCAGACGGAACTGACCGACTCAAAACTAAGTGATGAGAGCATTTAGCTGAATAGTCTATGAAATCAAAATTGTGGGCGTGTTCTATGCTAATGGACAGGTCAGACGGAACTGACCTACTCAAAACTAAGTGATGAGAGCATTTAGCTGAGTAGTCTATGAAAGAAACAACTGTTTCCATTAAATTGCTTTCCTTCGAACAGGAAGAAATACGAACGTCCCATCTGTACGATGTGGTGACAGCTTGCAACGTGCAGCGTGGTCAGTTCTGTCAAAACGTCAAAGTCACGGAGCGCCTCGTTTTGAAAACTCTCAAGGGCCGGTTGGTGGTACCCACACCTCTGTTCTTCCTAGAGTATTTCGCCTTTGTCGTGACCCATGACACCAAGATTCCTGTCGACGTCAACTTCACTCGATTCATTGCCGATCGTCGTGACAGATTAGAGTGAGTGCGATGGTGATGAACCACTGCCTTACCGTTTTCTTCCATTATTCTTGGAGTTTTGTGATTTTCATTTTTGGTGGTTGATTACGCAAGAATGAAAACTAGAGGTTAAATAAGAAAGACTTCTAACGTTAGAATTTCTCTTTCCTTTACCTGGCTGGGTTTTTTCCTTTCCCCAACTCCCCATCATCCGCCTATTTCTCCATTTCCGTACTTTCCCCCTGTCATCTGCTCTTGCTATCCCCTGTTTCTCGTGTTTATTCCTTTTTTCCTCGTCGTACATTCACATTCTATATCGAATCGGGCCAGACTCTTGAAAAAGATGCAGGAGATCCCTTCACGTGTTGGTAGTATTTACAAAACAGACACATGACTAGTATACATTCGGGACATGTTAGCCTTTTATAGCAGCAAACGTAACTGTGGGTTTTGATTGCGTCATGGCGTGTAGCTTGGCGGATATTTGTGTAGGCTTTCATAACAGCTCCGTCTGAGTCATCTTTATGCAGGATCAATAAACGACTATCCACCAAAGTTTTGATGTCCTAGAAAGCCTGCTTCAGCATGCTGCATTTCCATGCATTCGTTAAACAACCAAAACGTCAACAGTACATGTATGTGAAGCTGTATTTATTGCATCGTAAAATCATACTTTAGAAGACAGACTACACTAACTTTCTAACAAGGACCTGTGATATACAGCTCGTGCTTGGGTTTCAGAGAAACTCTGCAGACAGCGAGGGCAGTTTTAGGAATAGTGATCAGAGATTATGATATCGCACAGTACCGACCATCTCTCCTGGCCCTCGCGACCTGGAAGGTTGGCGTGGAGCTGACGGGGTTTGATGACCAGGACTTCCGGCCAGAGAAGATGTACATCACTCGTGGTCAGTTTGGCTGCTGCTACAGAAAGGTAAGACCACTCTGGACCCGTCCACACAGGTGCTGAAGTATCGACATCCAACTGGCTGAAAACTTAAACCACTCACATAAATTAACATTCTTTTTTCGTGTTTGTAAGCTTATCTAACTCATCATACATCACTTTAGTGGTTCTTGTGTACTAAAAGTCAGTGTCCTTTAAATCTCAAATGTCATTTTATAAACTTTTTTACGATAATCAGTACTCAAAAAAAATTCTGAAGTGAAAGATTTTCTCAGTTTGATAAACCCATACTGTTTCATTTTCTAACGTTTTTTTCGGTTGCCACTTAGTGGATACACGTACAAATGATGTACATATGGTATGAAAAGCAATAATTGGACAGCATTTCAATCTCTGGACCTATCAGTAAAATGTTTGTTCCCAAAGTTTCTCTTTCACTTAAAGCTTTAATCTTTCCAGGTTAAAGAAGTGGCGCTGACCACACCCAAGGACGACTTGTATGACATGATATCCTTCTACAGCGCTTAGTAGCCACTAGCCAGCACAAGACAGTATGGCAACAGATTCGAGAGCCAAGGGAGACAACAAATGCACCAACTGCATCAAGGAACTAGCAAAACACGGTTAAGAGGTGTTGAAAACGCCGTTAAAAATTGTGGTTGTGTGTCCGTGCATGTTCGTAAAGGCTTGCAGACACAGAATGCACACCACCCGCAAGTGCATTTGTGTTATGCACCGATGCTGTATGGTATGATGAAACCAGTGGTAGTGGAACTGTGAAAGACTTCCAGTAAAACTGATTTGTGGCTAAAGTTTAGTCGGGTTTAAACCCTAAATAGAATATAAAAAGACGAATATATAACTAAAATGTCTAAATATAAAATCTATTCAAAATATATGATTATATTAAGTGTACACATTGTGTTTCATATTTTGACGTCGTGGATGAGAATCTGCTCATTAGAAAAATATAACTGGGGCGAGGGAAATCATTCGGGGATGGGTGGCAGTCAACTGTCAATGTTTATTTTACTTGCCCAATATAAAGTTTTAAATGTTCGGCATGAGGAAACACATTGCATGCGCCCATTGGTAGGCACACGCGAACCTTTCCACAATACACATTTTCCATGTTAATTAATTATTGCAGATTGGAGGACGGGTGCGAACCTTCGCGCACAAGCCACAAAACCAAAACCACTTCCATAAAAAGACATTGGATTCTACGTGCAATTGCGCACAAACACGAACACACCTAGACTTGTATTCATGAAGCAGCTTTACCCATTGAGCCTGCTCGGGCTGGGTAAATCGGCTACCCTCTGGTAACTTCCTACCCAAGCTTATGTCGACATTCGCTGCATTCAGAGTTAAAATGGACAGTATGTTTTACGACTGAGGCACTGTTTTTGCTTGTATAATATATTGAAGGTAGATGACATAAGGTGATAAAGAACTTTCGAACACAATACCTATCACGTCGCTTCGTTGTGATTGTGATCGATGAAGGTCAGCTGAATGATGGTTGGATCCACTGGGGTGGTGGTGGTGGTGGTGATTTAGAGGGCAAGTGCTTCCACCTGGCGGTGATTTCGCACTATGGGGGATGGGGTCCTATTACTAAACTATGCACTGAAAGAACTACCAGACTGATGGCTGCAGTAGGGTGGCCAGTGCGGACAGGCAATTTAATTTGCGGGGAAATGGCCGAATGGCGTTTGCACAATGTTTAACTCCAGGAAATAATCCTTGGCCACACCAGGATTTGAACCAGCAACCTCCATCTGCTAGTCCGCAGCTCTCCCAACTCAGCTATCCTGGGTTGGCGAGATAAGCAGACTATTTATTCAATCCGCTAGTTCCGGTGTCTGGCCGATGACGTGATGCGAAAAGCAGTAGAAGCTAACTGGCTGCTACCAATGGAAACAGCAAAAAAGTGGGGGTGGGGTCGATTTTACCGGCAATCTACTTGAGGGAAAACCCTTAACCAAGGGAAGCAACCCAAACCTGAACGTGGGAAGTAATCTCCCTTTGATCGGAATAGTTACTATGGATCTGCTCGGTCCTAGTTGTTGCTAAACCTGAATGTAAAGTTTAATGACTCGATATCTGGGGGCTTTTTCATTTAAAAACAATTCTGTACGGTGCTGATCGAGAACGCACACGATTTGTTTTCTGTCAAATAGAACCTAAAATCTTGGCAAGAAATATATTCTACTGATGCTTTATTTTGTGGAAAAGGGTGGACGCGATAGACGTGGATAGAAGGGGAAGGGGGAGAGAGCTAGTTACAAGAAGGCATCCGGATTGGAAAAAGGCATAACATTCTTGTTCTTAATGAGGTCAATGTTGATTCACTTTGGAGTATCAAGAAAAAGGGTCGTTCTATAAAAATATGAAGACCACTCCCAGTCTCTCCGCCCCAAAGATCACGTGACTCCTGAAGTAGATGAAACGATTTTGTACACTGTACAGACAATTTCGTGATTTCATCTACCTCGTACACTGGACAAGATCGGTCGTAGGCCTTGGGAGCGGTATATATATATAGTTGACCATAGTACACACTTGATCGATCGAATTATAATATTTATGACGAGCTAAATCTTACAAAATAATTCAAGGCACACCACTCGCCCGCCAGCCAACACTCCCGCACAGGACGACTCGCACGCAGACACTGGTACACGTAAGCTGCCCCCGACTAGACGAAGACGTGGCAGGATAAAATGGATTGTGGGAGAGAGAAAAGACCTTGTTGCTAGGAACACACAGATGAAAAAAAAGGGGGGTTGAAGATAAACGGAGATCTAGAGTACGAGAGGGTTTATAGATTTGAAGCAAGCGGGACGGGTGGGGGGGGGGCAGTCATTGAGACATTTGTAGCCGAAACGGGCGACTTTTTATTAAATGCGTTTTGAGACAGGAACCCAGTGAAGGGAAGAAAAAAGAGGGATGACAGGGTCAGTTTTCTTTTCCTTTAGAATGAGGCGAGCTGCGCGATTCTGAACACGCTAAAGGACACCGATGGTGGAGTCATGGAGGCCTAAGAGTTGCAGTAATCGATGAAAGACATGACGAGGGACGGGACGAGCTTTGTACCAGCATCAATAGAGAGATGTTTTCGGATCAAACTTATGCAGCGGATAGGACAGCAGCTCTGTAGCAAAGACAAAGTTATTTACGGACAGAGTGCTGTCGAAATGTTCGTCAATGTTCTCGGCAAAAACTGAGGGAGAATTTTGAAGATGAAGAGAAAAGGTGGTAGACAGTTGAACGAGCTTTTTGGAGAGAGTCAGTGAGAATGAGTTCGGTCTTGTCGTTGATAAGTTGAAGATTGTTGCGCATCATCCAGTTTTTAATATCATTGTACCGGTCAGATGTGGAAGTCAGAAGCAATTCCCCGATAATATTCAGTGTCCCGGGTTCAGGGATCACTGAAGTGTTTCAGACTGTTTACATTTCAGGTTGAAAAGATGGTAATATACTAATAAGTTAATTTACTTCATACTGCAGAGAGACAGCACACAATATTTCTCAATCATAATTTTTCCCAGGAAAAACTTAAGCTTTCGTAAGCCTTCAGTGCACATTGAATTTTCTACATAAAATTTTAATCGTTGAAACTTGGTATACGGGTTTATTTTAACAATCTTTTCCACATCAATACGAGATTTTTCTTGTGGTCACACTTACGTAAAGCAATGCAGCTTTTGCTGGTGGGGGAGGAGGAAGTTGAAGAAAAGATAAGGAACTAATTCCTTTAATCATTTGCTTTATGAGAGGTTAAACGTGCAATTGCATTTCTCTACGCACAAAGCGCAAACAATAAAAGGAAGGAAAAAATGTGAAAAAAACTAACCAAATTGTACTTCTGCAGGAGATGCATGTGAGTGTAAAGGGGAAAAGAAAAGAGACAGACTGTTTCAAAAGTATTCACAATGACTATAAGCTTTCAAGAAATCAAATACAGACATAGAACGTAAAAGCTTTTATTGAGCAGGCAAAAATGTATATGAGGGGACAGGTAGCGGTGTTGCAAACGCTATAGCAGAGATAGCGTAAGTGAAAGTGGCAGACACAGTTTCGAAGTCTGGGTATTTTTACTTATATTGCCTCGGTAGCTTTGTAATATAAAACCGAGCAACCAGCCAAAAACTTCTTTCCCTGTATGCAGTTAATTTTGTAATCCACCGCTGTGACAATAACAGCCTCCCGTTCAGCTGAGGAAAAACAGAAACTGCGCATGCGCGAAAATTAAAACAATATCGGTCCATTCACGCCTTTTGTGTTCGCCGCCATTATACTCGGACTACGCATAGTCTTCAAACATCAGGCACCTTGTTCCAGACACTGGTTTGCATCACTAGGAAATCAGCTGTACTCCTTATTCGGGGGACGGAGTCTGGTATGCTGTATGATAAAGATTCGATCTTACTTCGAACCCAAACCAGTTTAGTTCAGAAATAGCGCGATCTCTTCTCATACCAGTGCTTTAGTCCAACCGTGAGGCCGGGTTCGCTACTGTAGGTCTTGGGCGCATGGAGGATGCATACCGTCCATAGTCCGAAGAAATCGGACGAAGTAAGTCTTTTGAAAATAGTCGACTTATCTGCAGTGACAGACAAATTAGTTTCAGCAAAACTAAATCGAATATCAGTTTACATACAGTTAGGAACACAAACTCGCTGGACCAGACTTGGGTCTCCTAATTCATAGCACAACCCTATTGTAATAAAGCGTAATAGGGCGTTCTTCTCAATGTTCGTAGTACATTTTTTTTTGGGGGGGGGAGGGAGGGGGATCTAATTGAAGGAGAGCAGGTAATAGCGACGACGCAGAGGCTGCGCATGTCTGCTACATCCCCATTACGTGATCGTTTGTCTTACAAAAAAGATGACGTGCAACTCGCACTTAGCTACAGCTTTCCTACTTTTCCACCAGCGCCAGCTCGGCGGATCCAGAAACAGGAACGCACCTTAATTTCCTGGCCCCTTCAGGTCCTGTCGGATGCAAAAATCAAGAGCAGGTCGCTAGCGAGCTTGAAGAGGTGAGAATAAGCTCCCTTGTTGTCAGAGGCTTAATGAGCCACAAGGGGAAGGAACGCTCTTTAATCCTGCTTTGAACTGAGGAGGAGCGAGAAACCTTTAACACGCGAGGCTCTCAGGGGCTCAGTTCGTGTGTCGGGAAGTGTTAGCAGGCTGTTTGTCACTGCGGGTACTCAAGTAAAACCCTGTATACCTAACCTCAAAGATAGCAGGGGGGTGGGGGAGAACTGTGGAGGGGAAGAAGAAAAACGTGTCACTATATGTATTGAGTCTCTTGTTCCTCTCAAGTCGTAAGCGCCATGTAGATTAAAAAGACTGCCGGTGAACACTTCGGTAAAGCATAGACCCAAAAATTTCCCTGTTTTTCGCTTTACTTTCGGTTATTTCCTTTGGGGTTCTCTTCTTATTTTCAAGTATTATTCTCCAGACCTTTTGTGTTCATAACGACAACACCCCTCCCCCACCTCTCCACCACCACCACCACCCCTCGATCCCCTCACAACACAAACAGTTTGCCATCTGTGTCTGATTATAAAGGTTGTTTGCTTCGAAAAGTTTACAGGCATATACGGTTACGGGTTTTTTAAAATTATTATTTAGTACCATCCTATTCACTCATCAAGCGTTTCCAAGAATAGTCTTTGTTGACAGTACTTCTTCAGTCTACAGACGACATATCCGGAATCTGGCAATTAGTTCTCTTAGTTTATTTCTAGTCCTTAAAAGTGTTTTAAATGCCTTTCGTCCTCGTGTCCTTTCCAACAAATGCACGCCCGCGCAGCCACACGCAGGCGCATGCACACCCACATGCACACGGGAGACCACACATATCCAGATAACAGCATGTACTCCCCCCTACGTACAATTTGGCTGATCATTTGCGACTAATCGCTCGAAAGATATTTAACATCTCGATTGCATCATAGGTATCTGTGTACACAATAAACGTGCGTTCTCGCAGTGATCTGCGCAGACTGTCCTGGGCAGCCTCGAATAATCGTTTGTCCAGTTTGCTTGTTTTGCTGTGTTGTGCTGTGCTGTGCTGTGGTTTTGTGTTCTGTGTTGTTCACGTGCTTCACAAATTACCCTGTAATGTGTACATGAACTGACAACCAAATGCGGGATGAGTGGCTAGAAATATGTTGATCACATCCCAGTTCCTATACTGTGAAGAAGTAAAAACCTGTCTCAATGCAGTAATAATAATTCGTTATTTAAAAATAGTGATTCTTGGCTCGAAAGGCAAAACTAGAAAATATCGGATTCGACCAAGAATTACAGGGTCTTGACCAGAAAATATTCTGTTGACACCAGAATAGTTGAAAGTGTGATTTAAATGTTAGATGTGTAGTTTGTAACCTTAAACTGCATTGGAGGAAACCTTAGACTCTGAAGTTACAAAAGTCTTTTGATGCGAGTTGTTCTTTATCATCTTTTCACCTTTCCGCCCGCTACTGTGTATGGAGGTAACGAAGCCCGTCTGCCCTCGACATGCGTGATTACAAAGACCTTGGTGTCTGCTTGCAATTTTAATCTACCTTAATCCTGTAGTTAGTTACGCCTGCACATGCACGCTGTGATAACACCTGCAAAAATAAACGTTTCGATGGAGGCAGTTGGCAAATAACTAGGGGACCACCAGGTATACGCGAAAACTGAGTGGGTGGGGAGGGAGGTAGAGGTGAAAACTGAATGGGAAGACAAACCTCAACGCGTGGGGACATCCACGATGCGTTTCTTCTGAATGCGCAGGACTTGTAGTGAATTCGTGTCTGCATGAACACAATGAGGGTTTAAATCAGCTGTCAAGCGTTCGTCGAGGCCGTGGAAAGGGTATTTTGCTGGTGGCTGGGTGGTGTGAAGCTGTCAGTTCCTCTGTGAGGGTCTACGCCCACGAAAGTTTAGCGTAACGTGGGGAGGACTGGGCAGCACGAGATAGGATCTCGCCCGAGACGCGTCTTGTTCGGAGAGGGATAGGACCGCTCTGCATAACGTAGGGGCCATATGCGTTTTGATTACGAAAACTGGCATTTGGTGTTTAAACATGCGTGCTTGACTTCTTCGATCGTTGTTTGTGTGTGTGTGTGTGTGCGCGCGCGCTCGCGTGCGTGTGCGCGTGCGTGCGTGAGAACGTACATTCGTGCGCGCGTGCGTGTTTGTATTTCTCTGTGGGTGTGTGGGCCTACGTGTGCATGTGCGTGTGCGTGCGTGTGTCCATGCGGTGTTTATTCCTCCCGCTGGCTCTGCAATTTTGTTTTGGGTTGGGAGTGGGAGTTTTTTTTTTTGGGGGGGGGGGCTATACCTATTGCTTGTTTTCAGTCAGTACCAAAAACCTCACTCCCAGATATCTCTTCGTACAATAACGCTCATTCAGCCAGACCACTAAGCCGCAGTACAGCAAACACGTATTGTCAAAACTAACCACGCACACGGACATGTTCAGTTAACATAAAACTACATTAGATATGAGCTCAGTAATCTTGACGTCATTAGCATGTGAGCCACTACCGGTGAACGGGGTAAACAAAAGCACGTGCGATCATAACGTCTTGAGCGACTGATCGCTAAAACTTGGTCATTTGAGCGTGAACATGGTTTGTACTTGCTCTGTATAGGGTTGTAACAATGCCAGTACTGTTAGAAGTTGGTTTGCTGTTCCTGCCGTCGTCAAGGGCAAAAGAAAACAAACAGAAGAAATAAATACAGAACGCAGAAGAGAATGGATAGCTCGACTGCAGCTGAAAAAGTGTTACGTTTGAGTCTACCACACGCCGGAAAGTGTGTTCTGATCACTTTATCGGAGTAAACGGTTGGCTGGCTGGCTGGCTGGCTGGCTGGCTGGTTGGTTGGTTGGTTGGTTGGTTGGTTGGTTGGTTGGTTGGTTGGTTGGTTGGTTGGTTGGTTGGTTGGTTGGTTGGTTGGTTGGTTGGTTGGTTGAGGGGAATTTTGGCGGGGAAAAAAATCTATTGCTCCTGAGAAACCTTTCTTTATAATTATATATAGCTGTACGCATCTTCTCCGAACAGAGGATTTTCTATTTTACCCAGATGTAATTAAACAAATCTTAGATTTTACTTTGTTAATCACAGGTGTGTTGATTTTTTATAGTAGCCGTGTGCCACTGTGACTGGATGACCCATGAATTATGTATGCTGATTTAATGCGAACGTGGTTTTGAAAGTTTGCTATATTTTCTGCAGGTTTGGAAGAACAGACATGATTATTAGCTTTTGTTACTTTTTGAGATTTGTTTGTTAATTTTAGGAAAACCAGCATACGTCTTTGATGTAAGCAGTCCAAGCTGGAAACCCACTTTGAAACTGGGCCACACTATGAGGTGCACAGCTGACCCAAGCAGGAATGAGAGATATCAAACGAGGATGGAAAACAAACAGGTACCAGGCTATCTTACTGCTGTTGATGCCGGTCTAGCATGTGATGTACCAGCACTGGAACCACATCAGAATGCAGATGAAGGTGGCACACACACACAAACACACACACACACACACGCACACACACACACACACACACACAAACCGAAGACAACTTTTGCCTTTTGCTGCTGACAGTAGAAGAGGAGAGAATGTTCAGAGATGAAATAAACATACTGACAGTTGAGAATGCTGCACGGAAAGAGGAACTTGCAAAAAAAGCAGATGATCCTTGAGAGTCTCTAAGAAAATGACTCAACACTACTGCGCATACACTACTGATCATACACGTTGAAAGGGTGACTGGAATATTGTGCCGAAAGTTTAATATTCTGAGCAATGTCATTCAAGTGGAACTCCTGTATAAACTAGAAGAACAGGAGATGAAAAGACTCGACCAGATTGTGTGTGTGTGTGTGTTTGTGT
>SMGT01010515.1:41417-85947 GCA_004794575.1 Lanistes nyassanus | reverse complement strand
TGTGTGTGTTTGTGTGTGTGTTTGTGTGTGTGTGTGTTTGTGTGTGTGTTTGTGTGTTTGTGTGTGTGTTTGTGTGTGTGTGTTTGTGTGTGTGTGTATGTGTGTGTGTGCTGGCTGTGCACTGGTGAATCTGTTTGATTGCATTATATTATGTCATTTGTATCGCTGTATCTGGTATTTTGGTCTATCTGCACAACACATATACTGAAGAATCAGTCTGTGATGTTATGTGTATTAGGTTTCAAATGTAGGCACATGCACTTATTACAGACTGTCAGGTACTAGTAACTGTGAATATTGAATGTTCGATATATAAGGTCATTAAAATAAATAACACCTCTGTTAAGAGATTTTCCATTAAAACTTTTCTGCAGTAAAACCACAGACAGACGCTGTTATAGAAAGTTCACGTGTTTGTACCAAACAATATTTCTCCATAAAGAATTGAAGTCATTAAAGTGTTTAAATCACACAGTACTTTGGCATAAATCATTGAAATATCTTGACAGTGTTGTCACGAGAGAAATACCCAAGAAGTAACACTTTTACGTTCCAGTCTTGAAAGAAAGTTGATGACAAATTGATTTTGTTGATGTGACAATAGTACTTTGGTCGCAAATCAGATTTTTGTAGCCGTTTTTTTTTAACTGGAGTAGACTTCTTTGGGGAAAGAGACAGTGGCCGCTTTTCTCACTAGTTACTCCAAAGACGAAATAGTTGACAATGGAAACGTAATGCAGTGTTGGAAAATCGTCTGGACTGGCCGACCAGCATCGCTTGGGAATTTCACATGGATCATTCCCATCAATATGCATCAATTTCATCGAGTACCTCTGCTTAGCTGCAGCGTGAAAACGCTGATAGTACAATCTCTCATCCTTTTTTCTCCACGTTTTGCTTTCTCCATCTTAAATTTCGCGTCCCCGGATCAGGGTAGACAACTCTCGTAACTCAGCGACCCTTTCTTAGCTCATACTCTGCATTTGAAGGCAGGTGAACTGAGGGAAGTGTGCTGCGGCCCATGGCATCCAAGCTTCGGAGAAGTGGGCTCCAACATATCTCTCTCTCTCTCTAACCGCCAGCCGCTTCGCTGGTGCCAGGTAAACAACGCGACAAAAACAGGTTAGGCTACCGTTAGCGTTGGTAGCTCCATAGTTTATTTATCGATTGACAGTTTCCAATCCTGTTTTAACGACTGGAAGCTTCGTAATCCTGCGGTCCCCCATTCCCTTCCCTTTTAATTATGGAGGGCTGACGAAAACGCAGCAGTTTGGGGTACGTTCCCAAGGAAGTTTTATTCGAGCTCAGCTGGGGCAGGCCGCTATGATGGGAGCGAGGCAGGACGTGTGCTTATGTGTCTCCCATTAATTTCCGCTGCACCGCCCCTCTCGTTACCTCTGACAAGCATTGTCACTAAAGCTTTACGGAGAACTCCGGGAAGTCCCGAAGCCTGCAGGGCAAGGGTATTGTAATCCTTTATCAGGCCCCCTTGCGGGATTACATTAGCGCGAATTAAGGCATCGCGGGGACTGGAAGGGGGACGGCCAGACGTCGGGTAGGGCAGGCGAGAGGAGGTGGAAGGTAGTGCTTGGTGAGCGGCACAGACAGACGCCAGTGAAAGCTGATGGGAGAGGGTTTGCTTCTTTTGGCATTTGAAAAACTAGACCCTCTAGCGAGATCCTCGCCGAGGGGAGTAGGACTGTAGGGGAAATAAGTAAGCAAGAATACAGGGCAGTGGGTGGCGAATGTATGTGTTTCTGTCTGAGTCTGTCTCTTCTTTTCGCGCTCTTGAGCTCGCAATTTAAAACTCGGCTTTTGAAAGAGGAAAGACGAGCGAATTCAGTGACGTTTTCTTTGAAATCAAAATCTGAAGTGTTTGCGGCTTTATGAAAGACAAATTATACATAGCAGAAAATTTTTATTTATGCGCTACATAAACGAAAAAAAAATGACGCAATAGATTACAGTAAACATCTTGTCCCTTTTCACGCGCCAGGGTGTCCGGCAAAGATTTTTTGAAAATGGTGCGGTAGATGCTATTGGTTTTTTTCTCTCCTTTTTTTATTTATTTTATTTTTCATTTTTTGCCACAGGATACGATAAGCACCATGTTGTGCGTACATGTCTCCATTTGGGGGAACGCACGCCAGTCGCCTCTTTGCTTGGAAATACGGTACGGAAGACGAAAGGCATATCCTCTTGCCACGTTGTCACAAGGACACGCACGCACACGCCAGCACGCGCGGGCCAGGGACTGAAGGCGCCATCTTAGCGAGGTAAAGTTCTCTCTGCAGGAAGCCAGATCCGGACCTCCCAGCCGAAGGCTTTGGCAAAGACTCCGCCTCTGGATCTTAAAGGCAGACCGCGACAGGAGAGGGGTGGATGACAGCTCTAAGACTGGAGAGGAGCGCTTCACTACAGGAGTTCAAAAAGGTGTCGGTGGCTCGTTGACCTCGCGTGAACGCGACTTTGCTGCGCCTTAGTGCTGTCCTGATGTCCACGCAGGACAACCTCAGGGCATCGTTTTCTGGACATTGCAACGTTCTAATTTACTTCAAAGTGTTTGCACACGTGTAAAAGTGAGAGACATCAGTCCCAAAGAACTTTTATTCGCATTGTCTTACCCTTTGGAATTCAACAAATACAGCTGCAGGCAGCTGAATGGGATAGTTTGTGTAAAACGACCAGTTCAAAAGCGTTTCCTATGTAAATAATCATTCGATTCGCGATTCTATGTTCTCTACTGACAAGAAAAGTTTGCTAAAAGTTCGCCAGCCTTACGTTTAGTTCGCTGGACCTGGCTTCACAGACTACCTAGTCTCCAAACTACGAACATCAGTTTCAGGCACGTTTCCAAATTCTGGTTAAAAGCTGTTCGCCGTCAAGTAGCGTTGGTGAGTACTTCCAAAAGTATTTGGTAATAACCTTCCGTATTTTTATCATATTCTTGCTTTATAAAGCGTAATAACGACGATAGGATAAACGAACGAATAATCGCAAAAACATTCTAGGATTTCGTCAGACAGCTGTCTCAAGATGAAAGGCAATCAGAAAGTATTACTTGTGTTATAAACGGTGTAACTACTTCGCAACTGAATGGCTTTGGTTTTTTGCATTAGTTTCCTACTGGTAGACAAATTCTTTAATTTGTTTGTTTGTTTGTTTTGTTTGTTTGTTTTTGCTCGGGAATTAATAAGGTTTTTGATCTGTGTACATGCCCCATTTCTTCATCCTCTCTTTCTGTGTCTGTGGTGTAAGTAGGAGGGAAGTTAAAGTGGGTTCCTTTTGGCTTCTTTTGCTTGTTCATGATAATACATAGGAAGACACTGAGGATAACGAAATTTAATCCAGGAACTTACTCCTATTCTGTGGATTGTAGCACGGGAGGTCTCCGCCATCCCTCACACTGCAGTTCAGGTTCACACCATGAACTTGTCAGCGCCAACCAGATTTCACTCCATAGACGCTCTGCTAGGACTCGGCAGCCGAGCGACGGAAACTTCCCCTCTGCAGCATCAAGGGTCCACCTCAGCCGCATCAGCGCACGTTAGACACAGTGACCAGTGCCGTCGTCAGCAGCAGCAACAGCACTACATCCATCAGCATCAGCACAGCGTCTTCAGACAGGTTGACAGGCATCACCCGAACAACAAGTCGATTATCTGTCCTTCGAACTCTTCCTCAAACGATGATGGTGAGGTGAATAACGAGAAATTCTTTTTAATTATAACCAGGCTGGGGGGTTTCGGGATGGTCGTGACTCTCTATAGCGCATTTTTTGGGGGGGATGGGGGTAGGTGGGGAGTGCAGGCCTGCTTCATTGGAAAGGTGGAAAATTATGCTCAAGCAAAGCCTACCACGAGAAAAAAATTATAGAAGGAATTAATTATGGGAACAAGAGTCAGTCAACATATTTCTCGGTACACGAATTTTCGTGGTGAAAAGATAAAAAAAAAATCAAAGAAAACTTGCCGAAACATGTTAATTACCCTGGTATATTTCCCATCAGAATCTACACTGTATCCCTCCTACCCCCTCCCCCCGTCCGTCTGTACGTTCGTCAGTCCGTCCTTCTGTCTGTCTGTCTGCCTGCCTGCCTGCCTTATACGCACAAGTACTATCACTTTCTATCTGACAGCCTCTTCATCTGTCTTCCCCCCTACTCCCCGCCCCACTTCTTTTCCCCAAAGACGAAAGTCAGTGATCCGTGCTGGAAGTTTAAACCCCATATACTGCACATCGAATCTGTATAGTAAACAGTCTGCATGAAATAGATATCTGGACGTGTGCATGGATGTACGCTCGACAGCGTCTTTCAGCATGTTTGATGTTTGCCTACATATATTTAATTTCACATAGTAATGAATTCATCGTTATTTACGTATACATATTAAGCTTTAAAACAATATAACAATGTTATAGAAAGAATAATGACGTAATCCTTATTTACGTATATATATATATATTAAGCTTTAAAACAATGTAACAATGTTATAGAAAGAGCTTCCGTGGACTTACATTGCGTTGGTATGTCCACACAGAAGTCAGACACACACTAAGAAGCCCTGGCAAACACATGAGAGGGGAGAGAGAGGGAAGGGGCATTAACTCATGGAAAAACTAGAAAAAGAAAAAAGTAGGCCATTTTCAGTATTACATTAAAACAAGTTTGTGTTCGAATTGCCATTTTATATTACAATTTTCCACCTTATCTGTGCAGTCTTACTGTGATGTGCATCTAAACCTAAGAAGTTTAAGGAAAGAGTGTACGCTTGGTTTCGAGTTTCTCCTTTTGCAAGTATCTTATATAGTACTTTGCACTTTCCACATAAAATTATAAAGTTGTTCTCTGCAGCTACGCTGTACCTGTGCCTGTACACCAGTTTTGTCAACTGTGAAAGCTAGTAAAAAAAAAAATCTTAAGTCTGATCCATCTAATAATGTTTTTCTTGTAAGCCGAATAAAATTAAATCTTCGGAATAACGAAACTTTTATTTTATCTGACATTTGTTAACTAAGATACTTTGAAAATAATGAAATAATGAAAGAATTCATATACAATATCGCATTGCCACATTAGTTTTTCCCTATACCATAAACGACCAATAGCATAAGTGACATTTTTTCTTCTTGTTGGACGGGCTGTATAAAATAATCTTAACTGGAACCACTTTAATTGGTAGTCTACTGTGGTTACGTATACGTGACATTTTTGCCAGATTTGTTTCCGTTTTGAATTAAGAAACGGTCTATTCCATTAATTACTACCTGCTGGTACTAAGTCCGTGTTCCTAGAGTTATCTGTACCGCTTCGTTTTCCATATCCATTTCCCACACTGCTTTTGCTCCTTATTGTTTCGGTGCAAGTGAAGAAACTGAAGCGAAAGTTTTATAGTACACAAATTTGCTTATTTAAAAAATCAATGTCCTCCAAAAATTTACATTGAAAGCAGCAGAGACCGTTTCATTGCATCAAAGTTCATTACGCAGTACTAGAAATAAACTGCTTTTCACTAAACTCTGCACATTTGAAAAAACTTAGTGATATCGTGATGAGGGGCTGGTAGCGATGAAACAGATTCGATGACAAACCAGTGTGGCAGACAGAATGATTAATTGATAGGTTTTTTTCCGAACCATTGCTTCACAGAAGAATGTAAACAAACACAATAATATAATAATAATAAGGTATCAGACAAAAGAAACAATTATAATACTGATAATGAAATAGTAATCCATTGTCACGGTATTTACCATAGACTACCAATCAATATTACACACATAAAATAATCGATATTTAAAACAGTGTTTTGAAGAAAATTGCGTAGTACTTTCACAACTGGCATATTAGCTAAAGCAATTTTAAGACAAAATAAAACTAACCGCAAAAGCACTTGGAAGGGTATAAAATTATCTTTGATTATACTTAATTTTATAAGCTAATAATGCTTCCACGCATTTTTCACAAAGGTTTATGATCGTCTGCTTTCTATAACAAAATTAGTGAACAACAATGGCGTTCCAAGTAGAAATTCAACTACATTTAAGCATTTGATGGCATACTATATAATAATATATGTGTTAAAAACTAAGCCTGACATAGTGATCTGTGATCTGTGATCCTGGAACACTTCTCAAAATCTATGCTACATACAATCTATGGTTAAATAAGATTTTTTGTCACCACAGCTGCCATAAGGTTGAGCATATGGCAATAGCTAAACAAACTTTTCTGAAAAATTTCTTTTCTCCTATATTTTTTTCTTTTCTATTATTGAAATTAATTTAACTATATCATAATATAAACGTCACAAAACGATGCCCCTCGACAAAAATCTGGATGGTTAGAGTCACCTTTTTTAAAACATAAAAATTTGATTTCACCCATTTTTCTGGAAAAAATACCTTTACTGAAAGTCAATTAAAACATTTCTGTAAGAACTCGATCAAGCAAAGGTGATCATTCACACCCTTTTTTCGGCAGGTATTTAGGATCATATTCGACTCAAAGCAACTGTAATTTCTTCTGATATAGGACAGTGATACGCTGTATCACATTCTTCAAAAACCTCTTCTTCATAAGAGACGATATTGTAGGTTTATTTATATCCTGGAGCTAAATATCCATAAAAATTTCCTTTTTGCAAGTATTGTGTTTCAGATAGACGTAAGGACAGCCATATGAAAGGACAGACAGACAGACAGACAGGCAGACAAAAGGATGTGGGAATATTATGGCAAAAGTGTTGTGCTGTAACAGCGGTCAACTGAAAACAGCCATTCTAGAAGCTTAACACATTTAAATACAACAGCCATACGTGTTCTTTCTTTCTTTCTTCATTCTGTTTCTCTCAAGACCCTTATTTTTTAAGAACAGCTGGCTGTCGTCCTGACGAGAAAAATATGCTCATGTTTCTCTCCACCCTTCTGAGCGAAAGATTTAGGCGAGAGTAGCGTGTCATAAGGATAGAAAAAGTAATTACTCTAATTTGGAAGGATACTATTGGCGGAAGGGACATTTCAGCAAATAATATGTTTTCTTCGGCGCTGTTGTCATTTTGCCCGGGGGCTACACTCAGGCGCTGCCATAGTGTCGCCTGCATTCTGACAGTTTGCATTGACGCGAGCTTGGCGCAAGCGGGAGCTAATTTCATTGCCACAAAAATGCTTTATTGCGCGACAATATCCTCTTGACAGGAGTAAAAACCCGTGCAATTTAGAATAATTTTGATATGTACAAATGCGCGGGCCCTCCTCACCGCATGGGGGCCGACGGAGAGCGGAGAACGAATGGGAGGTAACTCTGCGGGCTGCTGGGACAACTCGTTTATCCGTCCCGCGGGCCCATTGTGAGGATTTTAATTAGATTAGATGAAAATAAATAATGGAGCAAAGGCAAATTTCATGCCCACCTAATTTCCAAAAGCTGTTTGCCAGCGAGGTGGGCTGGGGGTTAACAAAAGCGGGTGTTTCGCCTGCGGGCCACGTACGATTGGGGGCGCTGTGCGCGAAATGCAGAGGCGGTGACAGAAACTGACACCAGGATCGAATTACGCCCCTTCGCCCCATTCATAAGTTGTCGCCAGCAGTGCAAACAGCGTCCCGAACACGTCTCTACTGACTGCTTTAAAAAAAATATCAATGTCTCCATACCTGTTTTATTTTGGACATTGAAGGGAATCGGACAGAAAATGGATGAATAACTCTCTCTCTATCTCTCTGTATGTGCTTCTTTCTCTTGTTCTCTTTGTTTCTGGCTCTCTCCTTTTCCCTCCTTCACTCTCTGACTATTTCCCGTCATCACTCTTTCTCTCGCACTCCCTTGGTCGCCTCCCTGTGCGAGCATGCTTGTTTACTAATATCTAAGTAAGCCCGTGTGTGAGCGCGCGCGCGAGAGAGAGAGAGAGAGGGCGGGGGGGAATAGATGGATGGATGGATTGGGCGGGAGGGTGGGCGGGCGGGCGGGGAAAAGGGTTATGTATATTCTACAAAGTACATTTCGACTTTAAGTTATGTGTATTTTCGCGCGAAACGTTTGAATTGCAGAAAGTGCCAATTTGCTTAAGTGTGTGTGTGTGCGCGCGCGTGTGCGTGCGTGTGTGTGTGTGTGCAACGTGTGCCTATGCAGCCGTCTATTCTTGCGTCTTTATGTGCGTGCGCGAGCTCTGTCGAGAGAGTCTATGAAAAAAAGGGGGTGGGGGAATCAATCTCGACTAGCTAAGCAAAAGTGCTCACTCCTTTGCGTGCCTCTGGCTAAGGTCGTCCGTTTCTCCTGCCCGTGGGCTAATTTTATTTCAGAAAACGGCTTCTTACAGTCTCCCCCATTAACCGTGAATTTGTCTCCTCCTCCTTCTCCTCCCACTCAACCAAACGCTCTTCATTTCCAGTTTTTCGATTAACGTTTCTGTAAACGTCTTTGAGAGAAGCTCCAGCGAGTTTTTCACAACGCAATCAAAAGCCACCGAAATCAAAAGATTGCGAGAGGGAAAAAAAAACGTGTTAACAGAGGATAACGATGCGTAATGTTCACATTTTGAGGGACCGAAATATTATAGAAAGAAAAGAAACTAGTTGTCGGGATTTTAACTGTTTATGGCCCTCGGTTCGTCTCTCCCATTCGTCCATCTGTCCATTCATTCTGTACCCCTTACCCCCCCCCTCTCTCTCTCTCTCCGGTACATAGCAGCCTGGTGGCACGAATTTTAAGTGCTTACCATCAACACGGGTAAGGTTACATGGACCGCAGTTCGGATCTGCCGTACCCTAAATATTTTGTCACACGCAGATTCCCGATTGCTGTTTTAATTACCTTTCGTCCACCGTA
This sequence comes from Lanistes nyassanus, assembly GCA_004794575.1. NCBI lineage: Eukaryota > Metazoa > Mollusca > Gastropoda > Architaenioglossa > Ampullariidae > Lanistes > Lanistes nyassanus. The sequence continues at coordinate 77,123 of SMGT01010515.1, read as the reverse complement.
CAAACAGAACTGTTACAATAAATCTGTGTGGTTTAGTGGCAAGAGGTTTCATTTTGGTTGTAAAGGTGTCTAGAATAAAAGATTAAATCCCAATGTGTTTTCCTTCGGATTTTTCTTTCTTTTCTCCTGTCAATTTATTTATTATTTATTTTTTGTTGATTATTCATTTTAGGAGATCAGTTTAGGAATTGTGTTTTGATTGGGGCGGTTAGACGACACTATAAATATAACACTAATTACATATAAAAAGTGCTGAAGCAGCTGTAAAAAATGTTCTGGATGTGTAAATATCTCTAAGATGTGTGATGCATGTGTTCTAAGTATTCTTGTTATGCCCCTACTTGACTGAACACTTGCTGCTGGCGCAGATTAGGAACATTATCGGATCACCATTTATACATTTCCCTGCCATTTGAACACTTTCGAGATCACAGATCAGAAAACTTTTTACACCAAACCGTTCTAGATCAAAGTAAAATGCCTTCTGTTTCGGTAACAAACTAAGTGTTCTAACTTCAACAGTTCTTGTTTACAGTGTGATGTTCAGGATTACTGTATCTTTTAGTTGTTTTGGGTGTAAGAATGAGGTTAGGATTATGTGTGGTGAGTGAAAACTTATAAACATAACTCAACAAAGTGACAGGACACGGCGGAGGGCTATGCAAAATTCAGCTTTTGTGCGAAGTATTTGAGCATGAAAACTTGCCAATTTCCTGGAACACATACTACCTATAACCCCTACCCCTCCTCATACACCCACCCCATCCCTCCCCCAAACCACACCCTAGCCCCTGCCCCTAACCCCACCCTACGCCTACCCTTTACCCTTCCCCTAAACCCTAAACCTGCCTTCATATGAAACATCCCCCACTCCCACCCCCGCCCTCGTAAAGACCTCCGAAATAGAGCTCGTCATTTGATAGGCTCCAGAGGATTGGAGCTTTCACGTGTTGAGTTCGCAGACAAAAATCACCAACAATTCTGACTCGAGAAAGGTCTTCGTTAGGAAGGTGTTCTTCCGTGAATGATCCGTTATCTTGCTGTGGTTGGGGACACCTGAACGATTAAGGTAAAGCATACAGCAATCGACAAAAGCAATTCATCATCCGACGGGTTATTTTCTGGATCGCCAAGATTTCTAGTGGTCTTTGGCCACCCGGCCACTCTGCTTTCTCATCCGTGGCATGTGACAGTGGCACAATCCCAGCCCCTTGCTGAGACATAATTTTACTTACGTCTAAATGTCCCAAACATTTACATAAGCAACCTTTCCCCACACCCTTCTCTCACCTCATCCCCCTTGTACACTCTCTCCTCCCCACTTTACATCTTTCTCTTTCAGTTTCTTTCGTGCATCCGCTCACTTTTAGCAAATTCAGAAAGAACATTGGTGACGAGCAGTGATCATAATATAATGTATACGAGTGTATCGTAATGCTGTCACATCGTGTTTCATGTCATTGCTAAGGAAGTGTGCGTGCGTGCGTGCGTGCGTGCGTGCGTGCGTGCGTGGGTGCGTGCATGCGTCCGTGCGTGGGTGCGTGCGTGCATGCGTGCGTGCGTGCGTGCGTGCGCGTGAAATTGTCGAAATGGTGTTTTTAGTTTTCATTTTTTTGGTCGTTTGATTTTCTTTTTTTACGTAACTCGTATGACGGTAAGCAGTGACCAAATGACGGCAAGCAGTTACCAAATGACGACAAGCGGCGACTAATATGACGACAAGCAGTGACTAATATGACGACAAGCAGTGACCAAATGACCAAATGACCAAATGACGGCAAGCAGTGACCAAATGACGGCAAGCAGTGACCAAATGACCAAATGACGGCAAGCAGTGACCAAATGACGGCAAGCAGAGACCCAATGACCAAATGACGCAAGCAGTGACCAAATGACGACAAGCAATGACCAAATGACCAAATGACGACAAGCAGTGACCAAATGACCAAATGACGACAAGCAGTGACCAAATGACCAAATGACGGCAAGCAGTGACCAAATGACCAAATGACCAAATGACGGCAAGCAGAGACCCAATGACCAAATGACGGCAAGCAGTGACCAAATGACGGCAAGCAGGGACCCAATGACCAAATGACGGCAAGCAGTGACCAAATGACGACAAGCAGTGACTAATATGACGGCAATTGTGAAAAAAACATGTGAATGTCCGTGGGCACGTGCGTGGTGGAGGGAGGGTGAATGTGGCAAAGGGTGGGGTACTGAGCCTAAAAGTGTCACCTTGGCAATGACACATCAGGCATAAACCTAATCATGATCACTCTCACAGTCCCGTCACACAGTGTGCTGGTGCATTGCGCAGCTGGGCAGTTCAGTTCCACGCCCAACGGCTCGGCGGAAGCGGACAGCGGGCTGGACGAAGCGGGCGGAGATGACGTCACGGAGGAGGCTGACGGTCGCAAGAAGAAACACCGGCGGAACCGCACGACCTTCACGACCTACCAGCTGCACGAGCTGGAGCGCGCCTTCGAGAAGTCCCACTACCCTGACGTCTACAGCCGCGAGGAGCTGGCCCTGAAGATCAACTTGCCGGAAGTTCGAGTGCAGGTGCGATGTTTGGACAGGTGTTTTGTGTGGAGAGGTGCCATGTGTTGACAGTTGTGATGTGTGGACAGGTTCCATGTGTCGACAGTTGCGATGTGTGGACAGTTGTGATGTGTGGACAGTTGTGATGTTTGAACAGTTGCGATGTTTGGACAGTTGTGATGTTTGGACAGTTGCGATGTGTGGACAGGTGCCATGTGTAGACAGTTGCGATGTGTGGACAGTTGCGAGATGTGGACAAGTGCCATGTGTTGACAGTTGCGATGTGTGGACACTTGCGATGTGTGGACAGCTGTGATGTGTGGACAGTTGTGACGTGTGAACAGTTGCGAGGTGTGGACAAGTGTCATGTGTAGAAAGTTGCGATGTGTAGACAGTTGTGACGTGTGGACAAGTGTCATGTGTAGGCAGTTGCGATGTGTGGACAGTTGTGATGTGTAGACAGTTAATTGCGATGGATAAACGAAATTCCAGTCCAACCAAATCCAGATTCGAACAGATGTGTAAGGCAACTGAGTCTTTGTCCTGAGAACCAATGGGAAATGCGAAATAATGCGGGAACTAACCAGAAACTAACCTCATCAACTTTCCCTCTGAGAACAAGATCACTATTATTTGAACTGAATGTTATCATCAAATAGCTGCACAAGGAAAAATGATTTTTTGTCTCTTCCTTCAGAAACTCTTTTTTTCATTCTTCGTCTTTTCCACAGAAGCAGGTGATTTCTTGAACATTTCTACTAAAGACATTTCAACAGTTTTTTTGTTTAGGTCAAATGTCCTAACAAAATGAAATTTACATGGAGAAATATCTCAAGAGATGTCACATGTAGAAATAGTTCAAACCCCACCCCACCCTCCCCCATAAACTTCCCAAACTCCTTCGATATCTCTTTACAGATTTAACTTTTGACGATGGAAAGAAGTTGACAGTCTGCCAATTAGAGTCCTGTAGGATGACGAGAAGGGGTTATCTATCTCTGAGATATCTGAGATTGCTTTGCTATGTCTATACACATCCACAGCTTCACGGAAGAACAACAGTGTGTTCGTAATTACGTTGCCTTATCTTCTCAGACTGTTAAAGCACGCAACATTTTCGTTCTTAAAATAAACTGAACTGTGTGCACTAGTATCTTACAACTTAATTCTGCTCATTCTCATTATGCTTTTTTTCTGTTCTCCCCTTCTAAGAGACCACCTGAATAGCTCACTCGGTAGAATGCGGATTTGGGTGTGGAAAGTTGCTGGTTCGAATTCAGGTGTGGCCAAGGAGTTGATTCCTGGAGTTATACATTGTGCAAACACTATTCGGCCATCTTCCCTCACATTAAACTACCTGTCTTCACTTGCCATCTTGCTATGGTCGGGTTTTTTTTTTCGGTGCATAGCAATACGACCCCATCACCCCATTAAGCGAAATCACCGCCAGGTGGTAGCACTGTACCTCTAAAATAACCAGCCATCCCTGTTTAAGCTTTTTAAGCTTTCTTTCGGCCCTCTCTTTGCTACGTATTTGGGTACTGTAAGCTCCCTTGGTCGCATGCGCCTGTATACGGGTATGTTGAGCGCTGCCAGTACTTCTTGTTGGAGTTATCATTTGATAAATTAAAGCGCTCGATCCTCATTTGTTCTTTATTAATTTTAATTTGGAAGACGCGTGTACGTAAGGAGGAAAGATTAGCGCCTACAGCAGGTTGAACCGCTTACAGCTCATCGGAAACTGAGGTACAGCAGAAATAAATAGTTATCTGCGCGCCTAAATGTTTGCCGCTGAACTTGGCACCCTTCGTAGCGTCTCCACTTTCGCTAAGCTGCTGTCAGTGGCTTACTCTCATGTCTGGTTTTCCTGCTAAGTACTTTGATACTTGCACCTGAAAAATGCGCAATGTTTGTTCTTTGCGCAAAGACACGCAAGCTTGGATACTAGAACATTAAAAAGTGTTCCAAATAAGTCACGTGCTTTGAAATATCTGGCCCAAGTGTTGTTCATGACATTCCTGATTCTCTGACGAGCAGCTGAGGTCGATTTTTTGCTCAAACTTGACACTAACATCGCTGAAATAATAATTGCACAAGGGACACAGGGGATAAAGTGAGTCAATAAGCCGTGTAAAAATAACAGTTTAAGTGGCTATGTTTTTAAACTGTATGTTTAAACATTCCAAAATCATCGAACTCCGTTCCTCGTGATCTCATCGTCTTGCCGCTCTCGAACTGTTTTATTACAGAGAGTACGGTTCTAAGATGAATTAATCTAAGCGCTATTAACTCGTTATGAACTTCCCCCTTAGCATAATGACAAGGAATCCGCACCATTAGTTGCTGCTGAAACGGTTGTAATATCATTACACGCCACGATTCTGTCCGCCAATAATTAAGCTCATCCAAACGTTTAGTGACTCAGGGGCGGCCCACTCCTTTCACAATAGCAGAGTGGTCTGCCCTTTCTTGGAAATCAAATTAGCTCTTTGGAGACTCTCGTCCAAACGAGAACACAGTCCCGCGCCAAATGAGTGCCTAATTGGGGATTGGCTTGCCTGGCGCACGGTCTCTCTTTGTCGCGTGCCTGGCCCGAGAGTTAATTGCAGCGCGGGCTGCCGCGAAGGGACGATAGCGGAGAGGAGAGTTACTGGCCGTGAGCTGATGCGCATTGTGGCAGAAAGTTCGAGACATGTTGCTTTTGTGGGCTTTGCGGTCAGCTGTCACACAAAGTGACCACTGCCGTCTAAACGGACGCGAGACTGCGTTTCGTCTTTTCTCACCAGAGACTCGCGGAGGGTTCGGTGGGGTTAAGATGACCGAGAGCAAACGAAGGCAACTGCGAGAGCAAGGGGAGATGAGAAGATCGTCCTTGCAATCAAAGTCACAGCGAGAGCACTCACCTGCAGGCCTTCTGTCGCGTCCTGAGACTCGGGGACAAACAAGCTAGCGGCGGCGACTGGCATATCCAGACCGAGGCTGATTTCCGGTGGGCTCTGCCTCCAACAGCTGCTCAAACTTGAACGTCCTTTATTGTGAATGAGCCAGTTAAATCTGCACTGGGTTCAACAGTCACCCTAGGAAGTCAAAATGTTTTCATCTTTAGCAGTGGCTCCGGTTGATTATCCTTTGCAGTGACCCTCTGTGTGTGTGTGTGTGTACGCTTGCGTGTGCTTTACGTCTCTGCAGTGACAGCGTGAATCTAGTCTCGACGAGCTTAGGCCTACGCATTATTGAAGAAGCGTGTCGTTAGATTTTAAATGTGCAGATGCAGATCTTTGTTTGCTCCACTGAGCTTTCTCTCAAAACTAAAACAAAGGTGGTAGAATCCGTCGGTGCCGGTCGATCCCCAACGGGCCTACGCCTGGGTCAGATTCATCCGCTAGACGAAAGAGATCCCATGTGCTGGTAGAAGTTTAACAATTAAAAAAATGTTCACATTTTGAACACGCCAGCAGCCTTTTAATGGATTTGACAGACGGCTGTAGAGAGAGGGCCCTTGATATTAGAATAAACGAACTGCAAAGAACATCATCGACTTGGAGCCACATGAAAAGTTAAAGGGTTTTTTTCCAGAGTGTTTGTGCGTGGCTAAAATTGGATTAGAGAATTTGAATGACCAAATAAAAGAGAAAGAGCGTACAAGAATCATAAAAGACTTTTGCGCACTTTGTAAAAATTAACTTTTTGCGACTTGTCACTATAGACTCATAACCCTTGTCAAGTTCTTCCACTGAAATTTGAGAGAACTTCTACACCGCGCGAACGCGTGCGTTTACCCAAAGAGGAAAAGCATATAGGGCTAACTCTCGCGTACATGCTGAACCTTTTGCATTTTCAGCATTCAGGCGAGATAAATGAGCGATTTCTTTTTAAGCAAAGGCACACTTTCGCGCAGCGTTAGTAATAAGAACAAGATGAAAACACACATGCAGCATAGCTCTTAATGTTTTAGATAAAGATTATTCCACTCCAAGAATTTATTTCCCATGTTTGTGCTCTTCAAACACGAGCAACTAAAAGTTAATTTAGTTTATTCTTGGATTAGTTTATCCCTAGGCTACTTTATGGGTTGAATTTAACTCATCAGTTCCGCCATTCAGTCCGTTAATTGTCCGTTCTTCTTCCATTTGTCTGCTGTTGCTTTATGATGGAAAGTGGCTCCACCTTGCAGTGATTTCTCACTATGGGAAAGAGGGGAGGCGATTTGGGGTAGGGGAGGGAATCTGCAGTGCGGGTGTTCGGTAGTGGTAGTGGCTGGGTGAAGACTAGCTTTTTGATCTTTCTTCTGGCGAACCTTTGTCCCTGGTTTGTGGTGGTGGTGGTGGTGGTGGTGGTGGTGGTGGTGGTGGTGGTGGTGGTGGTAGTTATTTAGAGGGACAGTGCTTCCACCTCGCGGTGATTTCGCACTATGTGGGGGATGGGGTCCTATTACTAAACTTTGCACTGAGAGAACCACCAGACTGATGGCTGCAGTAAGATGGTCAGTGCGAACAGGCGGTTTAATGTGCGGGGAAACGGCCGAATGGAGTTTGCACAATGTTTAACTCTTAGACGACGCAGGGCTAAGGCCTATGCAGCAACCCCAGACCACGCACAGATTTACACGTTTTAAAAACAATTACTACTTAAAAACTACCACACTTACAGTAATATATTTTACATATTTAGAAAGATCTATTCTTCCACATCACAATGGAAGCAATACTTTTAGTTTAAAATATTAAATAGTACTTACAGTTTGGTGCCAAATAAAGCCAGTTTTTGCACATTAAAAAAATTGGAACAAAAGAAGGTTTCACTGCTTGTACACTTCCCACAGGTAAATAAATCCAGTAATCACAAGTATTCCACTTTGAATTTGTTGGTGAATGGTTCCACTGTGAAATAAAACACAATTGCACCCTTGAAGCTCACAAACTGTTCACATATTGAGGTGTTTTTAGTGTCCTCTTCCCACGTGTAGCCATTTTGAACGGAAGTAGACCTGGCCAGCCGCTACACTTAATCTCGTTTGGCAAGCCGATACTGTTTCCGAAATTCATTTAGACAGTGCAAGGGAAACAAGCGATGATAGAGCTTTACAATGATATAAAGTTTACCTGCCTTACACCGTTAAATGCGTCGCTGCAAATTTTTAAATCCGTCGAAAGTGTGCAAGCAGCGCAGACTCAAGCGTATGATAGGCTGTAGATAGTATACTATCTACGTGACGTTTGGCAAGCCGAAACTGTTTCCAAAACTCATTTAGACAGTGCAGGAGAAACAAGTGATGATAGAGCTTTACAACGATATAAAGTTTACCTCCCTTACACTATTAAATGCTTTGCTGCAAATTTTTAAATCCTTAGAAAGTTTGCAAGCAATGCGGACTCAAGGTTATGAGATAGTAGATAGTAGGCTGTAGATAGTATACTATCTACGCGGCGTTTGGCAAACCGGAACTCATTTAGACAGTGTAGGGGAAACAAGCGATGATAGAGCTTTACAATGATATAAAGTTTACCTTCCTTACACCGTTAAATGTGTTGCTGTAATTTTTTTAATCTGTAGAAAGTATGTAAGCGGCGCCGGCTCAAGGGTATGATAGGCCGTAGAAAGTATACTTTCTACGCGTCGCCAAAGAGCTAACTCCAGGAAATAATCCTTGGCCACACCAGAATTCGAACCAGCAACCTTCCGTCTGCTAGTCCACAGCTCTACCAACTGAGCTAACCAGGCCCCCCCCCCCCCATTTGTCCCTGCATCCCTCCGTCTGTCTTTATACGACTTCCAGCTTATCTCCCTCTTTTGTTCCTCTATGTCTGTGCGTGCGTGTGTGTGTGTGCGGGTGGGTGTGTCTACTTGCCTCACTGACAGGTCTTTGCATATTCATGAAATGAAGGCAGTTGCAGAGACAAAAGACGAAGGGGAGCAGACAGGGGTGAGGGTATAGACAGAAGAAGGGAGCCAGACAGGATGGGGAAATGATGGGGAAAGAATGGGGAAAAGGAGGAAAACGGGTTGACGCATCGTTAGTACGATTTCATTCTGACTCGAAGTTTCTAACTTTTCCCTGAACGTGTGGATGTCTTGCAGGTGTGGTTCCAAAACAGGAGGGCGAAATGGCGACGCCAGGAAAAGGTCGAGTGCGCGAAGCTGTCCGACAGCCTGCCCATCCCGTCGACCCCTACCCCGGGCCAGTACGTTCCGACACTTCCGCTTGACCCCTGGCTCACTCCCCCCATCAGCACAGGACATGCGTCCTTCCATCCGTCAGTCACTCTGCAGTCCATCATGGCCCCAGTTCTGGCCACACAGGCAATGCCGTCATACCCAGAGTTCTTGGCGTCGTCGGGCACCATTGCATCTTCCTCGCTCACTTCCGGTCTCGGGTCTCTGGCGGGGGTTTTCAGCCCGGCCCTGTCGAAGCACCACTCCGAGGCTGTCTGCAGCACCAAGTCCACCAGCATCGCTTCCCTCAGAGTCAAGGCCAAAGAGCACCTCGAGAAATTTGGTGCCAGCGCCGTCTGACAAGATTTGTAAAGGAATGTCTTAAAATGGCAAGATTCAGAGAAGTAGGACACACATTCTTTAAAATGACAAAGTAGGGCACACGTTCGTTCAAAGAACGGCTTGAAAGGCAGACCCGAACACTTTGAAACGTGTGGCAAAGGTCGTTCAAAACCAAAAAAAGTCTGCAACAGAAGTTAATTTTCAACACTTTAATATGACCATCGTGCGCAGAATCTTGGTTTTCCTTTCTGATAAGATAAATCTTGTTGGTTAATTATTTCCCGCAATATTTAATAAAATCTTTCCTGCAGACGGTCACAGTATTTCCTGACCATTGCATACTGTAGCTGGGTGAAATCATTATTATCTGTTATTAGATTAGTTCTTATCACTGTTTTCATTTGCCTTAGTTAAACCGTGTGAAATAGGCACAAGGCTTACCGTGTGACAACAGCATAAGCCGTGAGCGACGCAACAGAGACAGTCGGCTGACCGTCGACTCTGTGAATAGAACTCGTATACAGACTCAACATATGCTCACAACAAACTGCTCAAGTAAACAGTTAGTGGAAAATCTTCATCTTTTATATGTCAGGTTTGATCTTCATGTATTGTCTCAATTTTAAAAAAATTCTTCCAACATTTTGATAGTCGAAAAGATTGGGTGGGGAGAAAAGCCCAAAGAAACAATATGATCTGCGATGGCAACAAAATAAAATACTAATTATTCTTAAAGTGCTTACAACTCACTCAGCATAAAACTTAACTATCTGGTGTGTTCATTACGGAAAACGTTGTTGCACATAGTTTAAAATACGTTATCTTCAGGTAATTCAGTCTCGCCCATCCTTCAATATGTTGTTTATCTGGTTTTGTTGCAGTTTCTTCTGTCAGTGGATATTTATTTATGGACACTGCATGTCTCTTAATATAAAACTGCTTTTGAGGACTGCTTTTAAAGGATTTCCATTACTGCATATCAAGATGCATAATAGAAGTTTAATTAGGTGAGATTCGTTATAAATACAAATATTTTTAAAAAACTGGTTGGTAGGTTATCGATGCAGTAGTAGGGGTGGGGGGGGTCTCCGTTTCTCAGACCTTCCGTCTTTTTTATGGGAACTTTCGTGCGCAGAAAGAGACAGAGAGAGAGGGAGAGACAGAGAAAAACAGATAGACAGACAGGCAGACAAAGAACGGGAGTGATAGAGAAAGAGAGAGTGTGTGTGCGTGCTTGTGTGCGTGCGTGCGTGGGCGCGCGCTTTGTCTCCATGTTTGTCTCAATGTCTCCTTGTCGGTCCTTATTGTCTGTTTTCCTGTTTTCCTGCCTATGGCTTAAATCTTCATCTCCATGTAGACTCCTTTCCTTTCAGAACCCCCTTCCCCACCCCCACCCTTTTCTCATTAGAGTTTCTATGTTACGAGGACTTATTCCTTTTACATTATTTTACTCTAAAACTAGTCAAGCACAGTTCAAGAAAAGCTTCTAGTACAGACATTTCTAGAGGAAAAAAATCTGTCTGTCTGTCTGTCTGTCTGTCTGTCTGTCTGTCTGTCTGTCTGTCTGTCTGTCTGTCTGTCTGTCTGCATGCCTTTGTTTCTATCCACTTTTCTCCACCCTACCTTCCACGCATGCACGCTTTCTCTCGCACAAGGACGAATGACATTCTTCTCTCTCTCATGCGCGCAAACTAACACATGAATGCATACAAGAAAAAGTAGACACATAGGCATAGCAGCAAACTCAGATACAAAAAGAAAGAAATTTTCCAAAGGAAATAGCTTACGGTTTTTTTTCAATATATCCTTTGTAGCATACCCTCCAGCTGTCTATTGGAGGAACTCAAAAATCTACGCAGTCTCGCAGTCTTTGTGCCGGATTATACGGCTACAAGCAGGAACGCACGGTTCACGCTTTGATATTGAAACAGGGGAAATAGCTCCTGTGCTACTCAGTTTTTGAATAGTCTGCAGTTATTCCCCTTTGGTAAGAACACCATTAGACAGCTCTTCCTTCGAATTGTACACCCAACGGACTAAGAAAATAGTGCTATGTTTGTCTACTTCAAGCATATTTTTTTAATTCCTTTGTGTATTTAATAACCTTAATTGGAAAACATGTTAAATAATCGATCTTAGTTCGACAAATACTCTACATCTCTACTGTTCAAAAGAGCTAATGCAAAAAAATACTCAAATATGTTCCAAGAAAATCAGAGACGAATGATAGTCAGTATAAATGTTCGTTCGTTCGTTCGTTCGTTCGTTCGTTCGTTCGTTCGTTCGTTCGTTCGTTCCTTCCTTCCTTCCTTCCTTCCTTCGTTTCCGAACAGATCGAGGTATCAGTGCACGATGCTCAAGTTACCGACGCTTCTGGACGCAATAAAAGGCTGCACGATCGTGCTTGTCCTCCGAAAGGCTTGATGTAGCATGTTTCTAATGTCCCTTCCCCCACCCCCACCCCCACCCCCACCCAGCATTATTAGCAAGTTTTCGTAAGTCACGATTTGTCTTGGAAAGCTTGTGCTGAGAGTTAATACTAGAGGTAGCGGTACATACCGGAATGCCGATAAATACCAGTACGGTCTTAAAACAGTACGGTATAGTGGTGCAGGTCTTTATACCAGTATGTACACTACCTGCTCGTTTCCTTGACTCTTGCCAAGGACGACAGAAATAAATAGCGGAAAATCAGGATATCGAAATAGTAGGAAACAAGCGAGAAAAGTCTCATTTATGGAAACATTCTGGATTTTTAAAAATGCAAGAGTGACCAGGAGAAAAAAAGCTAAAAAAAATGTTTTCGATGCGCGCGGCACTAAGAAATAAGAAAGTGGTACCACCAATATGACCCAGACATCAGACGACATCATCCAATGTGCTGTTTGGTTCTACTTGTAAAGGCTTGCACAACGCATTCATTAGTGTTTATTCAGTGTCAACTTTGGGGGGGGGTCTCTCTCTCTCTCTCTCTCTCTCTCTCGCTCGCACATATGCACCTAAACAAACGCAAACGCCTGCAAATGCGCTCATGCGCAAGGCGTTAAATATGCAGCCGACGAAGTTTTTTCGTCTAAGCAACACTACTTGCAATTGCCTGTGCGGCCGGTACATTAGACCTGTATGGCAGTGACATACCATACCCATACGGCTATTGGCACTTGTACCTACGTCTGGCCTGCCATGTCCGCAGGACAAAGCGTACCTCGTGGAGGCACTGGACAACATGCATGATGGATTTCATTGATCGCTTTCGAGCCCCACATGGACCAATGAAAAACCGGCATGAGACTCTGTCCAGAAGCTTTCATTCATTCATTCATTCATTTCTTGCAACAAGACAGTTGATTTTCTCAGTAAAGGGTCGATGTCTTTTGCTCTCACTCTTGCCCCCCTCCTCTCTCTCTCTCTCTCTCTAGAAATATAACGTTCTCTATTTCTTTCTCTCTCCCCCGTATATAAACAAAATAGTAAACTCAGCCAAAAAGCAGTAAATCTCATGAGACCAGTTACAGGAACCACCTGGGGTACAGATCCAGAATCCCTACTAAACCTTTATCTCAAAGCTACTTTACACAGTACCTCTCTTAATTCACGTTAGGGCAAGTCGCATAGTGAAACTTCAATCTGTAAAGTCTAGGGCACTAAAAGTAGTACTAGGAGTCCCGATGAACACCCCAAATCTAGGAGTGCTGGCAGGACAAAAACCTATAGAATTAATAAGTAAGGAAAGTGCAGCCAATGACTACAACAAGATACAGTGTCTACCTGCAGATCATCCAGTTCAACGGATCCACACAACAAAGTACAGGAAAACACACGACACAACTAAGCATGCAAAAAACCCCGTGAAATGGAAAACACACCAGAGGCAGACATTAACATCGAAGGTTCATACCTAGGCACAGGTTTACAAATACCTCCCTGGACGCTACGCCCACCACAGATTGACACGGACCTCACCAAATATAATAAACCCACCTCATCAAAATACTAAAAGAATTCACACAGAAACTCAACACTACCTACGAAGACCACTCAAAAATATACAGACGGTTCGCATGACCCGACCATCTACACGATAGGAATAGGAGTTTATGCACCAAAAATCATCAATGTTGCAGCTGAGCTTCCTAGCCACACATCCATATTCACTGCAGAGCTCGTAGCAATACGCACTGCCCTAAGGTTGACAGCACTACGAAACAAAATCTGCATCAGAAAAATCGTTTCTAGTCTCTGATTCACTGTCAGCACTTCAGGAACTTCAAAACCAGTCTTCCCAAAGAATGGCCATAATATATGAAATTATTAACTTTCTAAATAAGCTCCTTAACATAGGAATCCAAATAAGCTTTCTTTGGGTGCCATCACATATAGGAAACAAGGAGGCTGATAGACTGGCCATACTAGCAATAAAAGACAATCCAACCTCCAATGTCATCCAGATAAACGTACCCATCTCAGCGGCAGAGAGAAAAATAGCCATTAAACCAGCTACAAAAATACAGTGGGACGAAAAGTATAAAAGGAAGCCAAAGGCACCAGGAGAGAGCTAGAAGAACTTCCGAGTAATGAGCTCACACTGTTTCACTCCAACAGAACCAACCAAAGTAGAATAGTCAGAATGAGACCAAATGGAGAATACCATCTTATTCGTAAGGACCCGGTGACTTGCAGCTGCAATGACAGACTTAACACACCACATGTCCTGCTAGAGTGTAGCATAAACAGCCAGGAAAGGGATGTACTTAAAAATGCTATGCACAATCCAAACCTTGACCTAAATCTAAAATTGTTTCTAAACCCTCCCCGAAAAAAAGATAATACATAATGGAACTGACATCGCAGGTAGTAAACACCCACCCAGATGTTAGATATATCTAAAGAATACAAAATTAAAAGGGGGATATAAACCACTAAAATAACACCAAAAAAACAACTGTAGGACAAGCGTAAATTGTAGAGCATTAATAGTAAAAGCTGAACATAGAGGTAGAGATAAGCAGAATGTAGGGACAGGGGGACAGAAGGTTTGACCAGCAAGCGCCCCACCACTTATGCCACAGACAGCCACCTCCCACCAGCAGCAACAGTCCGCCAGGACAGCGACCAGCGAGAGGGACTTCCCGTAGCCACCACCAGTTCAGAGCACCAAACCACGCCCCCTTCCCTCCCCCTTCCTTCTCCAAGTCCACTCCCCCCACCCCATAGTGCGAAATCACCTCGAGGTGGAAGCACTTTCCCTCCCAAATCAACAATTAAAATCTTTCTCTCTCGACCTTAGTGACTGAAGGGAACATTTAATTTCGCCAAAATATCTCAGGTCCCCGAACACTTCTCGTCTTTCTCTTCTACTGTCATCAAAGATGAAATTGTATTTTTATGTACCATGCATGTAGATCCAGAAATGCTGTATTATCTTGTATGACATTTGTATTTGCTGTATGGACGGCCCTAACAAAAAGGTCGTGTTTGTTTTCCTATTCTCTCTCACTCCCACAGCCCCCTCCTTCATCCCCAGCCCCCCACTGCTCCAACCCTTAAGCCCGCGTCCTTCGCTCGTTTTTCTGCTGTCTCCCTCGGATTGATTGTCATTACAAACTTTAATTCGTTATTCGAAAAGAGCTTTGCATTCTGGGTGATCTTTAGCGATGTTCTCTTTTGTTTGTTTTCTGCCTTCAAGTTATATTCAGGACGGGATTAAACTTCCAACTGATTTAAAAAGAATAGAAAGGAACAGAAAGTTTGGGCATTTTGAAAGACTATAGAATTTATCAAGCATGAAAGGGGTAAACAGCCAGCACAAACAAGCGGAGGAGCTAGGAAGACTGGGCGAGCAATGAATCCCCCATCCCATCCCCACCCCTTAACGTCAAACCTATAGACTGGTAGCGCCTGCCAAGTCAGCTAACAATTCACTCCCTGAATGTGTTAAGGAATCTGGCAAATTGTATTTTCGCCAGCGACATGAAGCGCGGCGATATACTAGGGCAGGGGCAAATTGCGTCAATCGCTGAGAAATTCTCCCGACAGTGTGGCCTCCTCTCGAAACTTGGGCCCTATGCTTCCTTCCAATTTATTCCCCTCCCGTAATTCCACTAACCCTCGTGGTCGGTGACAACGCGGCGAGTTTGCCGTCGTTAAAACCGAGTGATGCTAAGAGGGGAGGAGGGGGGAAGAAGGGTAAGAGAAAGGCATCGTCCGGACAGCAACAAGGGCGGATAATCACTTGAAGGAAAGGATGCTGAGGAGTTGCGCTTCTTTCTTGGCCCTCGGGCGGCGCAAGCCGAGGGGAAATTGCGTGTAATTCGAAAGCGAAGAAGAGCAAATTTTCCTCTTGTGAAGAAATTTCCCCGCGAGTCGATCGAACGCCTTAATGAAAGACCTAAAGGATATTATTATTTGCTTAGCTGCCTGCAAATATTTGTGCAAAAGCTTATTAATATTGTTAGGGCCTATTTTGGTGCCAATAACGCGGCTTCTTAAACAGAAAATAGCCCGCTTAGATACTGATTACAGCTATTTCAATGCAAATATTGGCAATTTAGCGGGACATTAGGTCGTAATCTAATGTGAGCAATCGCATTGAAGGCAAGAAGCACGAGAGCCGGGCAGACTTTCCTCTCTGGTGCCCACTCCAAACCTAATACAGCGCCCGTCGAGCCCGCCACAGGGCTAGAAGCCAGCGAGGCAGCATCGTCTTTTCAATTTAAACGTCATGATATTAAATTTGCTATATTCACACTACAGCTGTGATTAGCGCTGGCCTGTTAACATTACGGGACAAGCCTCTAGCTGCTGGCGGGCGAGATGGCGAGAAAGGGGCGACTACTCCCAGTTAAGGAGAAGGGGAAAAGACCCACAGGCCATGTATATCACGGTCTGCTTTCCCTTGTTGGCTTCGTCTCCTGTCTCTTCATCTTTGACGCCAGTGAGCGGACAAGGGGGCAAGTTTGCCATACTGCGCTGTTAGGTGCAAAAGACGTTTTGCGTGCATCGATTTCGGGGGAGAGTTAGGCTTGACTGAACTGGGGTGAATTGCGACAGGTTCACACGCATTTGTGGTTGGTCTCAATCTTTTAGGCAGGTTACCCTTTGATTAGAAAAGCAGTAGGGACGAAGTAAATTGAAGCAGCATTATCTACGGCTGAACTCTTGGTTCTGGTTATTAAAAAGTGTCTTCGAACTGCAGATGGTGTGGGAGTATTTTTGACTTTATTGGGCATAAATTGTCTGCCCTGTTAAAATCTGTGCTTTATTTTACCAACATGCTGCTGTATATGCGGCTGTTTAATACTCTTTTCACCCCTCTCCCCCACCACAGTCCTTTCTAGAAAGTAACGCACGTGAGTGTTTTGTACTCACTCTATATTCTGAAGAGTTGCATTTCGTGGACGTTTCCGATGAACTATCTTTTTCCTGTTCGGCTCATCTGAACAGTTCATTGCGGAAAATAGGGCGTAAACGCAATTTCCTTTCTGGGCATGTGTTCTAAAAGTTGTTCTCAGATGTTTTACACACAGAGCTGTTCTGCAGTGCTATACTCTGCACTGTTCTAAATGTTGTATTGTGGTTTTCTGCTGAACGGCTGGATCTGCTCCCAATGTTTGCTGCACTTTGCTGTTCTGTCGGATTGTACTTGTTGTACAATGCTTTTCTCCTTTCTGTGCTGTACTTTGCAAGCTTTATGCAACACTCACACAGTGCTATCAACTCACAAGCAGTTCATGCCAGACAACCAGACCAAGCGTAGTTACAGTTACTGCCCCTAGGCGTAGGCGAACAGAGAAGGTGTTCCACAGTTGTCTGTCCTTGGCCATCCTCTTCGATCCAGTGTGTCCCAAGCGTGGATCGTGGACTTCACCTCCTCTTCCTCCTCTTCCACTGTTCATCGCCAGGCTGTTTTTAGCCTCCCAGACTTCGGACGTCTTTCTGTGGTCCACGGATGTGCTGTTGTGATTATGATGTCAGCATCTGTCCTTGTCACGTCTCAGCCGCTTAGAACGTCTCAATCTTCGTTATGATGATACCCTTGTCCTCCTTTTGGCCCTGGAGGAGAAGTTCACTGCTGGAGATTTTTCTGGGCCAGAAAATGCCCGGTATGTTTTTCTCCTGGGATAGAAAACTCCCGTTATATTATGTTCCTAGGGTGGCCTGCATGAGCGTTCGTAGCTGCTCTCCCAGACATAAGACCGGTCGTAAGGCCCGTTCGCCCTGTATGTTTTACTTATAACTTTACGAATGAAAAGGAGATAAGAACGCTCATGAAAGCCAGTCCTGAGACAGAAAATATCCGTTATATTATGTTACTGGGCCAGAAAATCCCCCTCATCTTTCTGGGCCAGAAAATACCCTTTATATTATCTTTCTGGGCTAGAAAATATCCTTTACATCATTTTTTTTTGGGGGGGGCTAAAAAAAAATACCCGTTATATTATTTTTCTGGGTCAGAAAACACAAACAAAATTCACCAGGCTGCACTGTAAACAAGAAGTGTTAACATTAGAACATTTATTTTCTTACCGAAACAGAACGCATTTTACATTGATGTAGAGCGCTTTAGTTTTAAAAACTGTTTTCATCTGTGTTCTAGAAAGTGTTCCAATGGCTGGAAAAATATAAATGGTGTTCTGACAATGTTCCAGATGTGTCCCAGCAGCAAGTGTTCAGTCAGGTATGAAGGAGCATGTTTAGAACACTTAGAACGCATGTATCAGGCATCTTACACGCTATTTACACACGCAGCACATTTTTAGGAGCACATTTTTAGCACGTATTTTACCACCTTTTACATGTAATTAGTGCTTAAAATATTTACAGTGGGATGGAGTGGAACGCTGACAGCTTGTCGATGGAAGAAGTGTAAAATGAACGGAAAGACGTGATCATGGTGTGACGGCCGATGGGATTGAAAGTACGAACAGCAGTAAAAATGTTTGTCAGACGAACACCTTTCAAAATGAACTCGGGCTTGGCGAAACGAGCAAGTTGTTTACAAGAAGGGGCATGTTGTTGTTGTTGTTGTTGTTGTTGTTGTTGTTGTTGATTTGGGAGGGAAAGTCCTTCCACCTCGAGGTGATTTCGCACAAGAAGGGGCATAGAAATCAATCTGAAGTTTATGAATAATACTCAAGAGAGAAAGAGAGAGAGGGATTGATAGAGAGAGGAATGTTATTCGTCCTTGTGCGAGTCATAAGTTTAAGAGAAAGGTTTCATTGAGTGTACCGGAACAAACGTGCTCATGAAACGTGATTGTGGGCGGACAGTTGGTGCTTAAGTGTCAGAAAGATGGCCACTGCAAAGGCAGCGGGAAGGTGTGGGGGGGGGGGGGAAGAGAAGAGGAGGAAGATGCCGAGGGCGAGGGTTGACGAGAATAAAACGAGATCGACGCTGCAATGAGAAAAATGACTACGAAGAGGGTAAGAGCGAGCCTGCGCCTGTCATTGCCTCGTTAGGCTCATTGAGCCAATGCAATTCTCTCATTTCGCAATATTTATCCTCAGATTTGACAAATTGGGGCGAAGAATGCGCAGTGTGGACACACTCTTAGGGGCCGGGGAGTATTGCTGATTACGCCGCCATTCTGCCAGCCTCAAATTGCAGCGTGCAACGAGGTGCCTCTCGCTAACGATTACGGTCGTCTGCTCATAACTAGATAACCGCAACGTTTGCCTCCCCTTTTTCTCGCCCGCTCTTCCCTTTCTATTTTAACGCCCTCTCTTTTCAACTCAATCGTGGCTGCTCGTTCCGTCATGAGATGCTTCCAGTGTGATCCTGCCAGGAACCAGAATCGCTCGCACTTTTGCAGCAAGACCGAGAACCCTTCATTTGCCGCCATACAAGCCTGGCCCGTGCGGGGCGCGCTCTTGGCCTAAACGCGATTACCTCCCTTTTCGCAAGCTTTTTCATTAACTGCCCATTATCTTGTAAACGAAGGGAAAATTGTGCCAAGGAGAGAGCTGGCCAAATTATGGCGACTTTGTGTCTTGATGAGGGTCGAAGGGAAGATTACGAGGGTCGCCGGGCGTGAAATGATCGAGCCAACCACATCTGTCCGTCTTAGGTCACTCCCGCTACTTGCCGGTGAATAAGGAAACAGGCTTGTCTTCTCAAGAAAGTGCCAGAGAGATGGGTGAAAGAAAGCGAAAGAGAGGCGAGAAAAAGTGAGGGGCGGTGTAAGAGTGTGTGTGGAGGGCGGGGGGAGAAGATTATCTGTCTGCGATTACAACTGTCATTAATCATTCGTATTATTGGCCTTTCAAATGTTTCCAACTCATATTTTCCCTGTTCGCCATCAATACTGCTGGCACTTTCTTCACGTCTTATTTCTATAGCTGCCGTCATTGTCTCCACTTTCGTCTGCTTCGTCATCTATTTCCTTCTCTACTGTGGATTTTTTTCTATAGGCCATGGGCTATTTTTCTCGTCTTTTCTTCTCCTTTTTTCCATATTTCTTTTTATTCCTTCTTTCTTTCTGCCACTCCGTTCATCTGTCTGTCCTTTTTCCTCATCTCGGTCTGTCATTTTTCCTTTCTTTCCTTCTGTTTTTTTTATATCCGACGGTCACTCAGACCATCTGTCAATCACCTTACTTCTTTTCTTTTTTGTCGGTCTTTATTCCTTTCCTTTTTCTCATTTCATTTTTTCTTTCTTTCTTTCTTTCTTTCTTTCTTTCTTTCTTTCTCTCATAGTGAAGTATAGACTGATGGACGTACAGACAAGCAGGCACACTAACAAATGTATAAGAAGGGTGGAAGGCAACACAAAAAAATCCAATTTCCATTCGGTTTATAGTCAGAAATTCATTTATAACAAAACCATTTCCAAACCCTGCCAAGCATTTGTTATCATTCAAAGAAACTGAATTAATTTCTGTGATCAAAACTGACTGATGATAATCTATAAAATGACATTCAAGCAGCTTGATGACATGAAACAAATTGTAATGCAGAAACAATGATCAACGCAGAAACAGTTA
This sequence comes from Lanistes nyassanus, assembly GCA_004794575.1. Lineage (NCBI taxonomy): Eukaryota > Metazoa > Mollusca > Gastropoda > Architaenioglossa > Ampullariidae > Lanistes > Lanistes nyassanus. The sequence continues at coordinate 57,100 of SMGT01010515.1, read as the reverse complement.
TCTCGAATCGATTCAAAAAATCGACTGGCTCAAAATGCATTAGCCTCAGCACTCCCCCCTTTATATATGACCGATAAAGGGAGATATACATCGTTAGTATGATGTAAATGAGGGAGAACAGTGCTCTACTGGCATGTACACTCTTTCACAACTTCAAAAAGTCAGACAATGCATTTTAATAATGATCGAAACATTTAACTTCGTTAGTATATTGCTGTCCCATATCAGTATTTTAGCTCACCCTGACTCCGTCCCAGAGGTGTTGCACGTGTATTTTTATTACTGGCTTTCGATGCAGTTCAGCCCTCACAAGCTTGGGCGAGGGTAAGTTGCCTGGGTCAGCTTGCAGGAGCGTTCGTGTCTTCAGTTCCGGTCATAAAAGTGGTTGAAAGGTCTAATTCCTCCTGTGTATTTTACGTGCACATTTACGTATGAGCGGAAGATACGAACGCCAATGCAATGCCTCTGTGGGAGTTATATACTCTCCATACATAAATACCTCCATAAATTCCCTGTCCCAATGGAGCATGCGAGCACTTTTATAAATAGAAAGAAAGGTCCGAAATTAAAATCTCATGAAGGTCAAGCAAGCAGAAGGTGAGGGTTACACTCCAAGGCGCTTGGCATACCCGCCATCGACGTGTTCGCCACCCTGCTACGACTTTAAGTACCGCTCACACACAGCCTTTTAGAAGGGCTAAAATTATTACACATAGCATACAATAAGGAGAAAAACCATACCAGTAAAAATGTCAGACGCGCCAGCGCAGTACTAAAACAAGCAAACAGAAAACAAAAACAAAAAAGAAATCCAAAGTAGCAGTGCTTCTACAATGTTCCTTTCTTGAAAGGAAGTTTCAAGCATTTAAAAATATTTCAGTTAAATTATCGTTTCTTTTTAATGACTCGTGCCAAACGTTTTGGTCAAGTTCCGACAGCACGTCTTCGCCTTTTCTTGCCTCTTGGGTCACCTTGTTGCTTTCAGCCAAGAGCGGCCCTTCGTGCCAAGAAGGCTAAGCTATCGAAATTTTCTAATATGGATTTTTTTCAATTACATGGTTTCATTGTCTGGTTTCTTCTGAGCTGCACTGGACTCTAAAACGATTGAAAAAAACTTTACTCTTGTTGAGTTTCTTGCAGCTGTGTGGGTCGGGAATGGATTGTCACAGATTTCGACACCTCAGGGACGATCATACGTTTCGTATGATCACACGCTTCGTATGATCGTCCCTGAATTGTCGAAATCTGCGACAACACCAAATTCTGGAAAGGTATCCCGGCTTAAGCATCACAGTTCATCACACGAGGCTCGATAATCTGTTAAACAATCTCGGTCTTGTGAAAGATGAAGCTTCTTGAAGAAGAATCCTTTCTTTGAAGAGTACGTGATACGGATGTGGCGTGCAAAACCGGATATATATATATATAACATATCATAATTCCAATGTTGTACTTTTCTAACAAGCTGGAGCACTCTAGCACGCTTTTTGCGCACAACGTGTTGCAGTTACGACTGACTTTGATACAACTAGATTTCATAAGGATCTCGCCCGTCCAACTCCTGTTCGCAGGTGGAATGGGGAAGTCTTATACATCCCTCGAAGCTGCCATCGCAGGCATTTGATGAATGACTCAGACAGTATGGGCTGTGCGTCCTCATTAAGACTTTAATTGCAGCAGCCAAAGGATTGATGCCTGTTGTCTGCGCGTGTATATACCTCAGGCAACCTCATGCTGACATTGGGGTGAGAGCTCAAGCGATGGGTTAATAGCAGCTTCTATTTGCCAGCCAGCAGAAGCCGTGTCTGACAACGCCATCATGCAGATCAGTTAGCCGCATCCCGTTCTGCTTCCCCCAGCGCGGGGGGCGACACGGGGTGGTACTTCCGGGACGGAGACTCCCTGGGTCCCACTGCGGTCCCGGTGCTGCTGCTGTGCTCCTTCGCCCTCATCCGCAGCGCCTCGATGCTGGAGGACAGCCTGGCCTGTAGGCCCTCCCCGCCTGCTTCCGCCATCAACAAGGGCCGACAACCCTGCGCATCACGTGACTCCAGCAAGGCGCGGCTACTCTGCGCCATGGCCAGGTTGATCGGGTGGAAAGGCGGCGAACCAGGTAGACCGTGCGGCGGGCCCGCTATGAAGAAATTCATGCCGGGAATACCCCCTCCACCAGTGCCAGCCACCCCACTGCTGGAATTGGCCACGACGGCTGCAGCAGCGGCGGCAGCGGCTGCTGCAGCGGACCCTCCTCCGCCCAGGAGGTAAGGGGGGAGAAGTCCGAACGGGAACCTCGGGGAGGCAGAGTGGGTCATGGGCTGGACTGGCACCGCGTTCTGGGCTGACAATGCGATGAGGGGGTGCACGCCAGTTAGGTGGGGGAACCGGGTCGCCCAAAAGGTGTCCATGGGAGCTGTGAAGGTCAACGATTGGCGCGCCACGGGCGAGAGTTCGCTCAGTCCCGGAGGGGATTCCCCGCCCAGGTAGGCGGTCGGACTGTCTCGTCCCATGGCCTTTTCGCGCTTCCTCCATTTCGCTCGCCGGTTCTGGAACCAGACCTGAAAACAAGACAAATTTAAACTGCATTCAGCCCTCAACAGGTCATGAGCCTTCCTTTAAAATAAAAGTTGATTTACCGCAAAAAAATTAATAAATGGCTTAATTAGGAAATGAAATGTACCGAGAGCGGTTTCTTTTAGAAGTGAGAATGTACATGCGTACAGAAGCGAGAAGATAACTACACGTATGTAGGTGCTGAGCTGTAATAATCCGTGCGCTTGCTTTCACACTATAATTTTACAGTCAGCTTACAGAGTGGAGGGGGAGGGGAACAGAGGAGGAGAGACTGATGGAAGGGAGAAAAAGAGGACAGAGAGAGAAAGAGAAGGAGACAGGAGGTTGAGAACTACCATACAAATATTTGTTGAGCACCTCACTAAAAGAATCTGGAAAAGGAATATGATCGAGAATACTGCATTGTGCATTTTAGAAGTAGGTTTATAATCAACAATGTTACACATCCTTCCACTACAGTTTTTCTTTCCTACATCTCATGTTCGCACCCCCTTCCCCAAATTTTCCTCCATGTTGGTAAATGTTGGTAAATTTCAGACAGTAATTGACTAATTATAACTTACTAACTAACTTTAGTACTTTGCGTAACCTATCTTGTGCAGGTTGGGCTAGAGTCAGTTCAAACGTGTGGAGTTCACACGCCACAATTTTGCTGTCACTAACTAGTCTACAAAATCAACACGACCGCCGTGCACTCAGCTCCCGATATTGTTGCCCCCCCCCCCACTCCCCCAATGGGCGAATACAGGTTTGCTCTAAGCGGCAATTATACAAGAAACGAAAATCGAAACTGCCCCGTGGTTGTTCCCGTTATTGGATTTCTGCCATTTGCAGGCCGCGGCTGGCGGGCAGGAGCTTTAGCCTCTGTGCGTTGTGCGGAGCTGGACCGTTTCGGAAAATATCAGACTGCGGATTAAGCGGCCGGAAATTGGAGACAGGAGGGTGCGCGTTAAGACAGGGACTCATATGGTCAATTTCGCACCAGTTAGAGTAAATCGGATCTTCCAAAAGTTAGACTAGGGGGTAGGGGTGGGGGTCTGAGGGCGCGGGCTGATCGAAACCCGAGAAATCAAAGACGCTTTGGGGGCGATTTCGGCACAGCAGCCATTGGGCTCTCCAAGAGTTCTCTCTCCCTGTCGTGTAATAATGGAGGGACCAGCTTGGTGGGTCCTACCTCCTGTTACGATCTTCGGCCGATTAGATGCCTTGAATGAATCACGGCTCCTCTCCCCGTGGAATGGATGAATGAATGAGACATAACATAGCAACATCGTGAAATATTTTTTTTTTATTGATACAGACGAGGCAGTGGCTGGAATGCTGTTCACTAAACAATACAACCTGTGCTGTGTGTGCGATGGTTGAACAGATGGACCGGTGAGTAGATATTTTGTACGTACCTACATATACATACATACACATACACATACATACATACATACATACATACATACATACATACATACATACATACATACATACATACATACATACATACATACATACATACGAAACGTATGATGCGACATTGTCAGATTTCATAAATTTTCTGCTAACAAGGGACACCGTTTATAAGTTTTAGAAATTCAGTGATTCATGCCACTATTAATTTTGCCCACGCGCTGGGTTCGAACCCCGGAAGTGACTCCCGAGTCTAAGTTAGCCAGACCGGACGCGTCGCGGGGGTGGCCTGGTAATCACTTAAGACGATCACCTTTAACCCCTTTGGTGGCTAGGGAGAGCGCCTGTAGTGCAAAGCTCCATTTAATCACTTGGAAGTGGGACAGCATGATTTCCGCCAAACAAGGGGGGTCGGTTGTTGACAGCCGGGGCGGGCCCGCCCCTTTTGTGGCCCGGATCCTAACGACCTTACCATTAGCTTGGTGGTGTGCCTTTGTGCTTCGGTACGTCTTCATCAGACCTTAGTGATCAGCGGTGGGGCCACCTAGCGGGAGAACGGCGAGAGGGGAGCGATGATGAGGACAGCAAAGATGGAGCAACTACCCGCCCATCTAACACAACCACCTCCTCCCTCCAACACTAATTCGAACCGGGTTCTTAGCCGTAGGCACGTACGTTATTCTCTTTGGAAATCGCTGGTGCGAGAAACACCTGCTTGTGACACAGGCACGCACGCAGGCATGCACACACGCACGCACACCCTCCCGAACACCTATACCCTTTCTGATATTCACAGGTGAGATAACTGACAAAACGGTGGAACGAAAAGACAGCAAGAGAAGAGATCGATCCGGATAAAGCCAAAACATTTTCCGTCGCAAATTGTAAGGAAATACGCTAAAGCGTTTCACAGACGGGAAAAATAGTTTAATGCATTTTTAATATTAAAATGTCATGTTGTTTGAAGTGAAATTTTTGATGAGAAAAATGTTCAAAGGCAAAAATATTCTCAGTGCTAGACAAATGTTTTTAGAGCCACTTAGAGACACCTTGCTTTCAAAGGTAGACGAATGCTGTAAAAAGCATAGGTAACCATGCACGATGCTGGAACACTCCCTCCGTTCCCTGAAAAATGAGGGGTACTTAATTCTAATCAGTGATTGTTTCCTTAACTTGGTTTACACAGTGCACGTTCTAATATATATATATATATACACACGAGCTAGTTTACGAAATACTTGAATTCTGTAAAATAAAATTATATACTGTGAATAAGTCTGTGTAGTTTAGTGTGAGCTTTTTTAACATTTACCGGCAAAATAGCGCCCCGAAAAGGCGAGCCCGCTCAGACGCGCGTGCGAGCATTTGTTTTGCATTATACGAAGATTTAGCAGAATGTCTTTTAGATTAAGTTTAGAATTTAATCTTGAGGACCCCCCGGCCAAGCAATGTCTTGATAAATTTACCAATTAGAGAGAATGAAATTTGACTTTTCGCTCGGACTTTGCATTTCCACTCGTGTGGTGTATAAAGTTTAATTAACTAACAAACAAATGTGAATTATTCAGTTCCACACACATTCACCAAGCACTTGAATGCAGGGACTACACACAAGATATGATAATGCGCGTTTATACGTGTAACAAAGAGTATACTGACTAATTTCATGACAAAATAAAGTTATTTGTCGTTCGAAAGTCCTGTGATCCTACAATGGGAATGAGAGACCCCCGTGCTGTGCGGAAGGTACATGTTTTGGGAGCGGAACTGTGCAAAATACTAACCGAAAATGACATCGTTTTGATTCTCGCTATTGTTAGGTCTTCATTCATTTTGGATCGCTGCGCAAATTAATTGTAAGTACTGCCCCAATAAATCATTTATACTTTAACCCTTTTCCAGTATCGTGGATTGTCCCATGTACGAATTGTTGGACAGTGGACAAAGCAATATTCATTTAATCCTGGCATCTAAAGGACCGGGTGGAAAAGTTCTTGCGTAATGATTGGCGCTACACGATCGCGGTGTTGTATTTTGACGCACAGACTGACATGCAGACATTAGATGTGGGCAAGAGGGTGATAGACGGACAGGCCAGAGTTCCACAATCGGAGATAATTTACGCACGCAAGAATGATGCAGAGATCTGCGGGTTGACCTCTGTGTTTTATAAAATGACCCCCCGATTTCGGGCTAGAGGGTCATTTTGACCCTTGATTTAAAACATTCAATAGGGTGGAGGGGGGACGGACATAAATTGAAGGATGGATAGATGGATGGAAAGCTATATGCCAAGCGCAGCAGCTGCAGTCCTCCTCCTCTTCCTCCTACAAATCGTCATCCATCACTCAACTGGTCAACATCCACCCTCAACCACCTCATCACGTCAATAGATCCGTCGTCTTGGCCCTTGACAACCTCTCGACCTGCCAGGTGAGCGAGGTGAGGGCAGACCAACCCAAGAAACCTGTATCCTTGGAGTGGTCCTGACAGCGTGTCCTGCACGAAGGGCTGAGTCCACTTTTGCCATTAGCCAGCCGGCTTCTTCTTTTGTCGGCTTTCAAGACCGGTCACCGAAGAAAAGAATATTTTTGGGTGGGCTTTCTTAGCATGTAGAGTTTCCCCGAACCATTTAAGCTTAAGTCGTCTTCTGTTTGTTGGCAGATGTCTTAAGGGGGGTGTCGACACGCCCTGAAATTTTCTTCTGATGGATTTATTTCTCTCTTTGATTACAAGGACATTCTTCCACCGCCATGTGTTCTTAACCAGTGAGTGAGTTAGCGAGTGAGTGAGCGAGCGATCGACCGAACAAGCAAGTGCGTGCTTGCGTGCACTTTCGGGAGGGGGAGGTCTCCTCTCTCACTCTCTACCTCTGCTTTACTTCTTTCCATCCATTTCCACACTTGTGACTTTTCCTCTCACCTCCACCTCCACCTCGCCAACAAAACCTTCTTACTTGCTGACATTTGGAGCGAACGCGACTACACAAACGCCCTAAATACATGCCATGCAGTCTTACACCAGAACCACTTCGCCGGTCAGTTATCCAATCCCATCTCTTCAGTGACAATTTGGGGGCCGCACCCCGCTTACCTGGGCAGTTATACCTACCGAATTCCGAGTTTAATTTCTTTTCGTTAACCACTCATTAATCAGGGTCTATTTTCCACTGGGAACTGCCTACAGCCAATTTGTGAAAATGCGACCTATTAAGACGGTGAGTATCAAGTACTGGCTGTCCACAAACAATTAAGCGACCTGCGTACTATAGCTTCTCAGCTCGTTTATGCGCTACAGTATGAGTGGGGCTTGCTTTATATAATCGTCTTTACTGCGCAAATCCCTTTAATGCGCCTGAGAGTTAAGAAGTTTAGCTGACGTTGCCAAAACAGCCGCCTACCGAACTGGTGAAAACGACTTAAAACGGATTTGTCACAATACGCGAATTCCTAGTAGGCGACACGTCGAAAAGCATGTAGAAGGTACACAGTTGTGTTTGCTCCAGAAGAGGTTGATATGAACAGTTCCAAATGTGCACGTGTTTTTTTTAAATTCTACTAGCACGTGGGATCTCTCTAGTCTCGCTGAGGTTAATGGGATCTCTTTTGTCTCGCGGAGGCACATGGGATTTTTTTCGGTCTTGCTGAGGAGTCTGATCTGGTTCTGATCCACTGCTAATGTCTGCACAAAAAAAAACCGCAATGCTAGAAAAAAGTGGCTGTAACACTATTTCCCGGGAAAACAGGTCGCAAAGGTCGACGTGCAGGTTTCTTTCCGTAAAGCATTCATTTGCAATTAGGACAGGTAGGTCTGTCAAGTGCTGTGAAGTTCATATACCCTGCACAAACGTCCAAGCTTACCGGGAGCTTGCAGGAAATGTCAGCCGTTAACACTCCGAGAAATCCTCTGGTGCTACTTCGGCTTCAAGCAGAAAAGCTGTGCCAGCCCGCTTGAGATCCATTCTTTTCAGTTTGTCATAAAAAGTGCCTTCAGCTTGCTGAAATTCAATTTCTTTTCACGCCCAATTGCACTTAGTCTCACCAGCAGGACAGCGATGTTTCATTTCTACCCCAAATCATCATACAAACAAAAGAAGAAAGTCACAGATTTGCATGTCGAAAATTTGAACGGTGCTTTTGCTTCTTAGATATTAATGACGCTGACAGACAGGGAGGGGAATGAGGAAGACAAGATGAGGGGCGACGAAAAATAAAATCCTAGTCTGTATTATTACTGTTGCTGTTTTTGTTGTCCTCTAAGTACATTTCATAGCATTTATGAAGCTGGCTTGAAGATCAATCGCCTTGGCGGCATGAAGTTACTGCGTCAAGTTACTTTCACTAACTCCAAATCAGACAATGCGCGAAAAATTGTTTGGCTGTCTTTGTGTAAATGCTCACTTTTACACAGTGAAAAGGATATACTTGTAAAAGGGTTCCTAATTTGTAATTATTGACACATAATCGCCTAGCTACATGTTTTATAAATTAAAATCAGACGTGTTTATGTAGTTATGACCATTCCTGGCCTCCATATAGAAATCCCATTATGATGTGTCGGTGTTGGCGGGCACGCGTCGGGAAAGGGATAAAAAGAGGGAGGGATGGCAGAGGATTTATTAAAGGACTGGGAGGGCCACGAACGACAGATTTAATTAGCTGAAAGTTTCCATTTAATTAAGTAGCACACCTCTTAATTAGGCACCTCTGGGTAGCAAATACGGGTATCGCAGTTTCAGGAATTCAATAGACAGCTTCTGCCATTGTCACTGGCAGTCTTCTAAACATTGTAGCTCTTTAAACTAAACTTGAAGACTTCTCTGCACTACAATAGCCATACCCGGGGGTTACGAACCCTAAGCCTTTCTTCATCTATCCCGCTAATTATCCCCCCTTCTGAGCCACACCTTCGGGGACGATCGGCAGTGATGTCCCTATTTTTCTTGTGCCAGACTCGAGCCGCCTGTAACGCCGACACGTTTGACTAAACTTAAAGGCAGAACACTGGACAAATTGCTTCCGTCCCCTCTGTCAGGGCGCAAAGCATGCCGACCTCTGATCGGACAGTCTCGTCAGAGTTCCGACTGACAGTGCGAGGTTTACACATTCAGTGAGCTTCCTTAACCACAAGCACTGTCTTGTCAACCTTTCTCGTTGCCTTCTACAGCCACCTGACTAGCCGTACGATAGTGTGCGGATACCCAGCCAATACCCGTTTAGTACCTTAGCCGACGCATGGTTGACGCATTGTCGGTCAGAATAGTTCTTGTACAAAAACCACGGTGCTCGGGGCGATATCGGCCAACACAACGAAAAAGTCAGTCAGCTGAGGATGGCCGACTGTTGGACACAACCGTCGTCTATCCGCCAACAGTAGATTTCTATAGGGTTCGCGTCTTCTCTATTTTGCATACACACAAACGTTTTCTCGAGCCTATCAAAACAGTTGCACTGTCCACGCGCATGGACTGACATACACGCGGTACAACTTCCTATAGAAGTTTCTATATCTCCTGTTGCGTGACCTCTGTTTTTTTCCCAGACACATGACATAATTGACACAACAATAGTCAAAATTTAAATAACAATTCAGTTCAAATGTCCGTTCTCTTAAAAAGTAGAGACTTGATTGTTTCGATGATATTTTGTCGGACAAACGAACAGGCATACTAATTTACATTTTCTGACATTCACGTCAGAGTTATCCACAGTCACTCATCGAATAATTATCTGCTCGTTACTGTGGGTGCCATTTAAAATTACTAGCATTCTTATTGTCGTTAACATATGTTTGCAGATGCCAAAGATCTGTATTTCAACAGCCGAAACGGCACTTTGTTTTAAATCCCGATAACATGGGAGTGCTAAAAATACTGCTGTAGTCCGAAAGAATGCAAAAAAGAATTTGTGTTTATTTTAAGACATAAACTCTTGTAATTTGCTGAAGTTGTTAGAGATTTCATGTGGAGCCAGACAAAAAAAAGTGTCGTTAATTTCCTCCATTCATCCACCATTCTCGTATGGAAAATGAAACACGTCCCAGTAAGGAGGGGAGAATGAATGAATGAATGAATGAATGAATGAATGAATGAATGAATGAATGAATGAATGAATGAATGAATGAATGAATGAATGAATGAATGAATGAATGAATTTGGACACCCATGCTGTCAGAAGTGGTGGGGAGTCTTTGAGCAGCAGTATTGTCCAAGAGGCTACGAGTTCAAAATTCGCACAACGCTTGCAAGTTATCAAATGCGCAGGTGTGGGTGACTGGGGGCTTCAGTCCCCCTCGATATCCCGCAGTGCCCTCCTCCAGCCTTCGGCTTAGCCCCCAGCTCTTCCGCCACCACCTCCCCCTACTCTGCTACCCCCGCTACCCTCCTGGCGAAAGGGGACGGGATGCCACGCGCAGCCGAGCGTGTTAACCAAGGCAGTCTGAGAGAGTTAATTTACAAATCGCTCTTTTTGAAATAAACAATTACCTGCAATTGTTTGGCTGAGTTGTCTTTTAAGAAAACCAAAGAAATCATAAAAGAGGAATGGACAAACAGGGAAAGGAGGTTTGTGAAGATATGCAGAGCATATTACCCCCCACCCCACACACACAAAAAGAGTGGGGGAGGGGGAGAAAAGCGATGGTGGATTTACATAGATCAAATGAGTTCATGATGAACAGCTTCTTGAAAGCAGCAGCGGTTCCCCGATTTAACTCTAGAACCTTAAACAGAACCGAAACTTATTTTATTGCTCGGTGACACCTGCCAGTTTAGCTCAATAAAGGCGCCAGAAACACAAAACAGGAGTAAAGATATTCATTCTTCGTTTAAAAAGAAAGATGATAAGAGCAGGTGACAGGACCACAGACGCGGGTCGAGCGACTGCCCGCTGGTAACAGACAGCAGTGCCTTACACGCCTACACTGTTACAAGGAAGCACCAGAGATTATGCTCGATGGCTGGCCAAGTGGTCCGTCCCTGTCCCTCCCCAACCTTTCATTCACAAGTCTCTTGCTGGTAATCTTCGTCATCACTACCCCCTGCAGGTGGTGCACCACCACCACCACCACATCATCATCATCATCATCATCATCATCATCATCATCATCATCATCATCATCATCATCATCATCATCATCATCACACTAAGTTCAGGTTTCTTGACATTCACAACATTTTTAGTCTAGCTGTTAGAACTTTCGTGTTTACAGCCGAGAAACCCCTCTTTTAAAACCCCACCTCCCCTCCATCCATCCATCCATCCATCCATCCATCCATCCATCCATCCATCCATCCATCCATCCATCCATCAACTCCCACGGATCTTCTAATATGTATCAACATCACCACTGCTATACGAGCGTTGTAAATTTGTGCACATAGCACATATGGAGGTCTGTCCAAAAACAACAAATAAAAAACCCAAAAAAGTGAAGGGAAAGAAGGAAGAAAAGAGAAGAATCACGTGACCCACCTGCACGCGCGCCTCGCTCAGCTCCAGCCTCATGGCTAGCTCCTCGCGCGTGAAGACATCCGGGTACTGCGTCTTCTCGAAGGCTCTCTCCAGCTGATGCAGCTGGTAGGTCGTGAAGGTCGTGCGGCTCCTTCGGATCTTCCGGGGTTTGCCGATCTCGTCTTCGGCGGCGTTCGGAGCTTCCATGTCTTGCTCGAGGTCATGACCACCGGGGGCGTTGTCCTGCAGTTCAAGGTCGGCCGGTGAGGTCTTATCGTGGGCCAGGGACTCCCGCTTGAACGACTCGCGGACTTCTGCGGAATCTTCTACATCTCTGTCCCTGGTTTTTGATTCGTTGTTGTTGTCATTATTCCGATGGCTGCTGTTGTTGTTGCTGTTGCCAAGGTGGCTCGGTTGTTTGTTGCTGGCGTACGTCCTTGAACCGTTTTCGTGGCTGTCTGGGCTCGGAGGTTGGCTCACGTGGAGAAAATTTGTATAACGGGAGGTCACGACCCTGTTTTTTTCCAGAAAAAGGCTTCTGCTATGATTGTCTTTGGCGGTTTGGTTATGGGTGGTCTTCTGATTACAGGAGGCATTTGGACAGTTGTGAACCGCACCCATATCGGAGCAGGTAGTGGAACTCGACACATCGTAGAAAGCGTTGTTCTCTTTGGCTGCAGAACTCAGTGAGGACCACATGAATTCTCGCGAAGCGTCTGCTGGGGGAAAAAAGTGACATAAAGTTGCTAATGCAAGCATATCTATTCATAGTCCTATCTTTCTTTACAGGTTCAGGAAATAGTGTAAGTTTTCATGTCAAGACATATCTGATGAGGATTAGTCAGATGTGGAGATGTTTTGCTTACTGGATTAAAAAACTGTGCGTACTTCATTGTTCTTCTTCTCTGCCTTTTTAAACTTTCTCGTCCTCATAAAGGGGGAAATCCTATCTTGCAAATTATGTTAAATCAAGACATTATGAAAAGCCTGCAGAGAAAGCGAATGAGTGAGTGAGCATAAGCAGTGAGCAGACAGTACAGAACAGAACAACAACAACAACAACAAAATGCTTTGAATTACTAAATTCATCTATATTTGAATGCACGCACGTAATATACATACACAGATATTTCGTTTTCTGTAAGTTAAGGTAAAGTTTGTTTCGTGACCTTTTTTTAAGAGGTTGTAGGGGAGTATGGGTGTAAGATACTTCCACTTTTCTGTGGGGCAGCATCTTGAGGGCGGGACCATCTCTCCTCTCGTTGTATTACTTTCCATGACCCATGGGCCAGGTACCCATTCAAAGCTGGGTCAACTGTGGGTAGTGTGCTGCCCTGCACGGGTATCAAACCAGAGCCGTCAGGCTCGCTTTGAACACATTATATTTTACAAAAGAAAAAGCAAAATAAGCACGTTATTGAGAGCGAACAGTACGCCGCCATCTTAGCTTAAGCTATGACGTTCTCCCTAATATGTATCAATATGTAGGAGGACAGAGGAATGATCTTTGAGTGGATAGCTATGAAGCACTGGTTGGGAATGAATGTAAATGCGTGTTGTTCCACCCACGTTGAGGCACTTTGTCTGAACGCCCACCTAGGACCTACCCGCTGCGACAGAAAATTAATCTCTATCGCAGCCGCTAGATCTCTACGTGTTGCTTAGCTTCGTCTGTCACTCTGACATTTTCTCTCCACAACCATTGTCAAAATAAAAGACACAAGATCGTCTTAGTTTAGCTCCTCTATATTATATATAGATGAGGATACTCTAACTCGGAACGCAGTTAGGAGATCAAATAATTTAGACTGACCAAAAATATCACTCTCTTCTTCTATTCAGAATCTGTGAGCAAGGCAAAACATAACTTCAATAAATATTGCTTTCTCCAGACAGACCTATTCAGCAAATTCACAAATCGTTCGATGTTTCTGATGGCGAGGAGCTCAAACAGAAGTTTCTAATGGATTAAATCAAAACAGACTAAATTACAAACCCAGTGAGGACACTTTCAAAAAATGATCTCTGTCACTTACAATGTACAGTGTACTTTCACTCACTTGTAGTTTACAAGTAAAATACCAAATTATCCAGTAACGCTCAACCCACACGTAAGCACAAATGTGAAATGAAAAAGCCGGCGAATCAATCAAGTGTTCACATAAATGGTCATGAAACCACCAACATTCAACAAAAGTGTTCAAATATGTGAACGAGGGATTAAGTTTTAGACGGAAAATATAGATCCTGGCAAAAAAGAACAATTATCGACTTCGATATGAATGATTATCATACCTCAACGTTTCACTCATGCGCTCTTTAGTTCGAGACGAGATTTGAACTGGTTATCAATGCTTAAACGTTAATGAGATCAATACATAACTTAATAAGCTGGACAAATCCAAGATTTGTCTCTCGAGTCGAGAGTCTGTCATACATCTGTCATACATCATACAGAGTCTGTCATACATCTTGAGCTGTGAAATGTCCAATACAATTCACCACTGTTCTACTCTGTTAACCAGAGATAACGTTCATCTCGCAAGTACTGTCTGAAACATATAGTTCTATTAAACGGAGGGGAAAATAAATGATTTTCCTCGTCGTAATTCACAGACGGCGCGCTGTACCGGGAGCGTTAGAATTCTGCCTTGGGGAGCGACTCGAGCTCACGACTTTAGGAAACTATGTCCGAAGACCAGTGGCGAACACAACCAGGATCGGCAGCCAAGCAGGCTTGAAGGACAATTCACAGCCTAGAGTCACAAGACAGCAGAAATCTTCCTACCGAGCCAGGAAACGAGTATGAAATCTAAGAATCCAACCTCGTAGATAGCAAGACAAGATTCGAGACAAGAAGTGACGAAAAGATACAGATTTACCAAATCTGTTCAATCGTTCCCTTCCGGGGAACGCTAAAACGATACTCTTTGCTCTGGTCGTCAGAGGTATCAATGAAGATCCTAGACAGCAAATATTTAGCCCGACAAAACCAAGATTATCTTGAACAGAACACAGCACGCGAGTCATTCCTGTTCAGATATTTCTGAATGACTGAACAACCCTATTATTGTTCTGGATACCAAGATAGATTCAAGTGCCGGGGAAAACGGGGCACAAGATGTACTAAAGAGATATGCGTTGACCGAGCAAGGAATGCGTTTCATAATGAATTTATTGCAAGAAATGTCTTATGGTCGATGTTTATGTGGAGGAATGGATCTAGACTTTAGCTAAATGCATAGATTTGGCTTCGCAGAGCTCGCGTACTTCGCTTGCTGGCGAGATGTGACATTTCCATATCAGAGCAATGAGTGAATTCGACACTGCGACATGTTCCTTAGCTGCTTGTCAGAGGAACGCATAAGAGGGTTTGCGTTTCTCTAACAATAACATGATAAAATTCGCAGTCGAATAAAACTCCTGGTATGTCAAGCCTATCTGTCTGTATATCTGTGCCTGTATAATTTTCTCCATTTGTCCTACGACTTTTGCGTTTCTTGAATGATGAAAAAGTTAAATCATTGCACATTGCCAGATGTGACACATCAAGATAACTGACAACTAACAAATGTTAAAATTGAACAGAATTTAACATCAGATCTTGCTCGATATGTATGACAAGATTAGGAATTAAGAACGGAATCCACTGCCTTGTTTTACAATCTGTTTACACATTTGGTCACACACTTTTCTGGCACAAACTATTTCTCCCTCTTCTCTCCCCAACTTACAGAACAGACTCCGCATTGTTGTAGATTCCAATGTACAAACCTAGCATCTGTATGAAATATTTTTTCGAGTTTCTTATAACAATCTAAATGGCTGTTACTGCGCTGAAGCTGAAAAACTCTATAACCAGTCCAAGGTTTCAAATTAACATTAGAAGACAATGGTGCTGAGAATAGAGACGCAGCTCCATTTGTACCGTCTTGCCCCTGCTCGAGCCGTGTGTCACACTGAAAGAACCAATTAAAGTTTCCCAGATACCGTACATCTGCACGAAACCATGGCCTAGTTCGGGAGTATTTCTGCTAGCAGTATACGGTACACTGATGCTAGATCCCGTTTGCAGCACACGCACTTTCTCTGCACGTGGCACCTGTTTACAAGGCTAGTCGTTGGGGGAGGGGGCTGTCTCTGGATAGTGTGGTTTCCTCTCCCTTCATCCGGCATTACCCCAGCCCCTTCTTAGCCTCCATGATACACCCTTTCTTACTAACTTGACATGAAACAGTAAACAGACTGCCCACCTCCCCC
>SMGT01010515.1:7137-41412 GCA_004794575.1 Lanistes nyassanus | reverse complement strand
CCCCCCCCCCCGCTCCGAAAGAAAGAAAAAGAAAAGTGGGAAGAAACACTAGCAAAAACAGTGAGGAACCTGTTTCAAATAACATACTGCTACCGTTGTTGTTAAAAATCGTCGGCTACTTATGCTATACCAAGGTCTATTATGAAGAATTGTATGAATACACATGTTTTGGGCTGCAGCCCGCCGTTTTGTCACTCGCTACCGATGTGGTACCCTTATATCAACACGGCGGGGGACTGACAAAACGGAGGGTACGGCAAGCGGTGATTTTGGTTATAACATTCGCATATTGTGGGCGTGTTTGTGGTTACTGTGCGTTTGATTTACGGTTTGAACTGATTGCGTTACTCGTTCGACAGCTTCGGATAAATACGCAATAAATCAATTGATTATTTACACATAATGTGGATTCGTATTCGCTTGCCTGCCTGTAGCGTACGGTTATTTTCTGAAAACAAAACATTTACATTTACACGATAACGTGTATCACCAGGTACATTATATAGGAAGAAGAGGAAGAACAGCCTTAAGACCAACAGATGATTTTTTTTTTAATTCCAGAGAGAGAAGAAACAGAATGATAGAACACCAATAGCAAATATACATTTGTTAAGTGTTATAAGAAATGTATCCTCTTTTCTATACTCCTGTTCCAGCGTCACTGCTACTTGCCAGTTTTCGTTCTTGCTTTTCTTGAAACGTATTGTTAGTGTTGCATTCTCATCTCTCCACTATAACCGCTAGTACAGCGACGACGACGACGACGACGACGACAACAACAACAACAACAACAACAACAACAACAACGAAAAAGTTCCCTCCACACGACCTGTACCTCCATTATTGCTGGTCCCACAGCTACTGCCACTAAACAGCAACTACTACTATTTTACAGCTGCATATACACCGCTACAACTTCTACAGTAAAGACTACACGCTGTTGCTGTTTCTCAAATCATACCCAGCACCGGCACAACCACCACCATCATCCTCGTCACCAATAACCTGCGGTGGGGTTGGTTGTGGAGGAACTTCACGCGTCTGCTACAAAACAACCCGGTCTTGATCACTACCTCGGCATAGTCCAGGGCTGCTACTGTACTATTGTGGGACAGTACCCACTGCCACTCTACCTCTCAATTCGTCGACAAGACATAAGAAGGTTTCTAACCTGAAACTTTCTGTTCGTCAGCAAGACATGAGAAGGCTTCTAACCTTAAACTTTCTGATCGTCGGCAAGACATGTAAATCAACTAACATCACGGCCACTCCACTTACCATGTTGTTTCTCGTCGTCGGATTCCTTCCCGCTCCTGTTATCGTCTGTGCAGCGACTGCCCAGAAGACTCTCTATCGTATACGCAGACTTCGGTTTAGAAAGGCGGGGAGGTTCGTCGGTGTTGCTGCAAGTTTCTCGTTCTTCCATTTTCCCCACCCTTGAAGCAGGTGAGCAGCATAAACAGCTGGCGACCGACAGTTTTTTAAATGACACTTTTGAAATCCACTTTATATGAAGTTGTACTCAGTCTTGTTTCTTATTCCTTCCAAACCGAAAGTTCTTTTTTTATTCTTTTTTCTCCTCTCTTCGTTCTCTTTGATCTTTAACGATTTTGTCACAGTGACAAGTGAGAAGAAAACACACGTCAATGGTAGTAGCCCTTTTGACCAAGAAAACCTGTCGATTTTGAGGTGGGCATGGTTGCTTGCAACTTTCAGTCCGCCTGAATGAAGAGGGTAGATTCCCTTCTTGTAGGTGACGGCGACCTAGACTCACCTGCTGTTCAGATTATCGTAAGCGGTCTGTCGGCCTCTAACGAGCTCTTCAGGAACGCAGTGGGCAGCCAGTGAACTGACTCGGAAAAAGAGACGGTGACAAGCTCTGGCTAGCAACTAGACACGCTGACATGCAGCTCCGATAGTCATTCATTCTTGTAACAGCGCTGGTTGGCTGAACGCTCGAACGCTTTCTCTGATCTGCCTTGAAACAGACGCTGCGGTGGCGTCTCCGTGCGCCTGTTTCACTTGCAGGCAAATTTCTTTCTGTTAATTTCGATTTCTATACTCGTGCACGGAAGCCGAGCTTGGATGTTTCAAGAAGTTTGACTACGGGATTGCCATTCCAGGCGAAATTCCAACCGCGTTAATTTCTTCCGTCTCTCCTCAACTGCCAAGGGATTACTGAAAAGCTCATTTAGCGGTAGTTGTTTGACAAGTGGAAAATCCGCCTAAATTGACGGCCAGCCAGCTAGTTAGCCAAGCACAAACATAAAAGAAAAAAGGAGTCGGGTTTGGGGGCCGAGAAAAATATGGCGCCTCCAGAAGTGATTGCGTTTCGGCTCTGTGATTTCGCTTTTCTTCGTGAGACTTGAGCCGCGACGTAAGACGGCCAGCTGTCAAAAGCTCTGCGGCCCCGTGTCGCTATTTTGTTGTCAGCAGTTACGGAGCGAAGCTATTAGCTTAGTTTTACAGCCGTGACCCGCTAGCTTTAAAAACGCCTCCGCGTTAACCGTTTAATCACAGATTGATTCGGTAATCAACTTCCCTGCGTTGGTTAAACAAAATAGGCTGATCGCTCGTTGGTTGACATAAACGATGAGTGACAGTGGTTGGGCTCCTCCCACTGTCCGCGCATGCTCCGCCCCAAGAAACCGAGTTCGAACGACAGAATTCGATCGATCTGCCTGGGTGTGCGCTTACAAGCATGCGCGCTTGCACGTGGACACATGCACACTAAAGCACACGGACGCGCACACCAATGCGCTCTTCACTTTGCCTTTTCCTCACGCACACACGCAATCCTCCTCGACTCCATCCCTCCCCTTTTCCTTCCCCTCTCTTTCCCACGCACACATACGCACGCGCGCGTACAGATAGATAGCCTGCACCCGGTTCGCATCCTTTGAATAGTATATATTGAATTCATGTCTGCTTCGTCAACAAGGGGTGTAGCATACTACCGTGCAGTCTGCAATGCTAAATCACCTACTGAATAAAGATCTGTGTGACAACATACACACAAACGTCGGAGGAAGGGGGGGGTAGAGGTGGGGTTAGGTTTTTTCTTGCTGTGGTTCCTTACGCAGTGAGGGATTTAGCATTGCCGGCTGCACGGCAGCATGCTACAGCCCCTACTCAGGGGGCAGAAATGAATGCAATATCTCGTATTGAAGAGATGCGACCCGGCTGTAGATAGATAGATAAGCAAAACATTGCTAAGGCTAAAACAATGAAACGTTGTAATGCACGTATTCTTGAACAATTTCTGTTCATTTAAAAAAAAGAACTATTGCTGCTCGTGAAAGATATCTTCTGCTTGTGAAGAAATGTGTTAAAAGTAATGTCGAGTGCAGTAGGTTCAAGCCCTTCTTTCACAGGGTAGGAGAACTGGGGTGGTGTCACGTTGCTTTCATAGAGATTTCATAATTAAAGTTGTCCTGTGTGGCTAAATGTGAAACTACTGTGCCTGCTAGCCCAGCCCCTGCCATCCACACGCCTGGTTGCACATTTACCCCCTCAAGGTCCGCAGGTGTGCACGCAGAAAATTTTTTCTTTCTTTAATATGTTATTGTATATTTAGCTTGAACATTGAGTTGCAATAAAGATATTATTTAGCTAATTCTTTTCCTTAATTTTCCAAAACCCATCACTCCCGTCTCCAAAAATAAACGAGCAAGCACACAAACACCAAGTCATATTAACGTGCAGATCTGTTGATGCTTAGATAACTGTATTCAGTTCGAGGTCTTAAACTTGAAAAAAAAACATTTCAACAAAATCCCAGGTTATGGCCAGTTATGTGATCGTGCATCTGGTACATCTGATCTCTTCTGGTTAATGACGGATTCACTGAAGTGCATACACAACGTTAACGTTCAATCTTTTCTTTTTTTAAAGATGAGTTCTGAAATAAACAATCCAATGCCACCAGTGCACATACACGCAGGCAACCCTGCACGCATGCACGAACAGCTCTCACGCTCTGACGTCTAGGCTCTTGTGTGCGTGGATGAATGACGACGACTCTGTTAGCCAACCACGGTGAAGCTTGCAAAAGCGTTCGCATCTGCGCTTCCTGTCAAGTGTGGTGGTATGGTCAATTCGCCCTGTGTATTTTACGTGCATCTGTACACACAAAAAGTACGAATGTTCATGCATGCCAGTCATTTACAACCCTTTGAGACGAATGGTGTAAAATTATGCACTCTTGAAAAACATTTAACCAAGGATGCTTTATTTGGGGTTTCCCCTTCCTTCGTTGATTAAACAAGAGCAATCGAGTAAATTTTAGGGGTGAAACATTACACCAGTTGTGCAGCTGGAAGTTAAAGAGATAAGGTGGACTTTCTAAATATTGTGAAGTGA
Organism: Lanistes nyassanus; assembly: GCA_004794575.1. NCBI lineage: Eukaryota > Metazoa > Mollusca > Gastropoda > Architaenioglossa > Ampullariidae > Lanistes > Lanistes nyassanus. The sequence continues at coordinate 37,050 of SMGT01010515.1, read as the reverse complement.
AAGTGGAGAGGTTTCAGTTCGATCAAAACAAGACGGACTACCTCACTTTACTCTCGATAAAGGGCGCAAACTAGAAGGCTCTCAGCGGAGCCAAATATGAGATGAACAAAGCGAGAATGCAGGAGTTGAGTATCGTATGCCTGTGGGAGTCCCCATACCAGACACACCCCCTTTCTAGTTGACTGATGCAGTACTGCTGTGGGTCTTTGCCGCAGGGGAAGAAATGCAGAAATGTACCCCACCCCATTCCCCTCAGCACTGCAACAGCGAAATTTATTAGCTACTAACTCTTCCAGTAAGGATTTAGCCAGCATGTCCTACGTCTTGCCACCCACCCCCTCCACACACACCTCACACACACGCATCCCAGAGGCAAGTCAAGCTACTTAAAATTTTCATCGGGCCTACAGGCGACATACCACCAAAGTGCAGTTGCAGGAAATAAAAAGCCTGACGGTGACATTTTCGCAACAATCTTCCCCGGCCAGATTTGCTTAAGACGGCGTGAGGGTCTCTGTCATGTGGTCAGAAATCAAGGTTCGGTGCCAGCAGCCGTGTCAGTCGCAATTTGCGGTCTTTGGAGTTGAAAGACCTTTGATCTCTGCCGATCTCTGCCTGCTTCGGGACTAGCGGGCAAACTGCTGCTCCTGAAGCCTTCTGCGCATGCGCATTAGCAGACACAACCTGCCAGACTGGATCTGAGGGCTTGCTGCAAGGTCAGCATGAAATGAGTCTCTAATCCAATAGTTTATCGGTTAGTGTAATTAATCAGTCTGACAAACTTTCTTCAGCCTTCTCCCCTCCTACCCTATCGCTTAACTTCACTTCTCCATCTTTCTCTCTCTTCTCCTCTCTCCCCTTCCCCCATTCACTTTCAAGAAAAAGGCCCACAGAGCTTTAAGGGAATAAAAACCTCCGTTAAGAAAAACGAATTCATTTTGGAATCACATAATAGAATACAGTGTTTTAAAAGGACAGAAATGAGGTCAATCAGGCATAAAATATGCATGTAGGGAATTATTTTTTACTGCTCTCAAAAAGCCAGGGAATAAAGAACATAAGACTAATTGTACAACCTTTCAGATGCACCAGGTGCATATTCTGGAACAATCTGGAAAAAAGACCCTTGTCTTACTTAACACTGGAAGTAACACTTTGAGAAAATTACTCTGGCGTTTTCATTACCTATTGCAACCATCCAGTACCCTTTTTGATGTCGAGAATTACTCATAGTTTTACGTGGACGTTTGCTTGCAAACGAGACAAGGAACCAAATTTGCTCAAAACTATTGCAAATCATGCGCTTTCGCAGAAAGAAAAAAAAGTTAAATCTGAATTCTTGCCTACAGGTGCGAGGGTGAATCTATTTGAGTAAATACGCGTGTATGACAAAATTGGACACGCTAACAGACACGCTAGTGACGGTTACCTCCCACGCTTTCCAGTTCGCCAAAAACACCCCACCCACTTCCATCATCACCACCGATGTGTCGCCTCCCTGTCTCTGGGGACTGTTTAACCCTCTGACCACAGGAAAGAGGGCTCGCAAGGGCAGACTACTGTTGTTTATTGACCGAATCGGAAACAGCTTAGAATTCTGATCGGCACGATTTGCCGTTATGATTGGTGCGATACGGCCCCTTGTCGTGCTGTGCTACATTTAACTTTGAGGAACGGAAGGAGGATTTGAGAGGACGACCCAACGGCAGCGCCGCCGCTGGTCACGCCGTTTCCGAGCGTGAAGGTCAGATGGCGTCATAATGACATCATAAAGTCGTCATCTGAGATGGATTGTCTTCAATTTGAGCATTTTCTCCTGAGCCTAAACCTTCGGATCTTTCCACACGAAAACCCCCAAGAAATAACGCCGACATCGAGTCTCAGAGGTGAGGTTAGCGTGCATTGACCCTATAATGAGATTTTAAGCATAAACTTAATACTCAAAGATACGATCCTTGCGTACATTTACGTATGGATGATTTTCGTATTTAATCGAACAGAAGTTACACTGTTGTGCTGTTAGTACTGTAGCTGATAACATTGTTTTTTTGTGTAAATCTTGTTTCTTTATGTGTCAGCATGGCCGTTTCTTCTTTACTCTCGTTTCTGCAAACTCAATGTGCATTAATAACGGGTCCAATCTACCGTAACAGCGAGACCCAACCCTATTACGTTCAGATCCTCTAACTTTTTAGGCGTTCTTAAAAAACACTTTGACCACTGCTTGCAGTCTACATCCCAACCTTTCAACCTAATGATAAGATACTGTCAACATGTCATCTTGGAAATGTGATCATCACACCTAGTGTTGGAAATTTAAGCGAATTTGCATGCTATGACACCACGTTGCAAACAAGAGAATGTAGTACAACATTCTTGACCGTGACATAGAATATTTCGACTAGGGGATAGGAATTTTATGTATACCACAGATGTCAGCTCGACACTGTGTAAAAAGGCAATGAACTAGTACATAAACGAAAGCACATGGAAAGCGACTGGAGGGCGATGGTTGAGATTAAAGCTCTAAGACAATGAAGACAGAAAGAACGGACGGAAGGAAAGTAGGAGGGAGTTTCGTAATTTTAAACTTTATACTTTATTCTTCTGTGTGTCGGGGGGGGGGGGGAGGGGCGGAAAAGAGAGAAATGGATGAGGGGTAGAGGAAAGGAGAGAGAGAGACAAAGACGGTTGCAGTTTGAGAGAGAAGGAAAGAGCAAGCGAGCGAGAGAGAGAGAACCATTATTTCTAACAGACTTCTCACTGCCAGACATTATCAAATGTGTCAGCTGCAAGTAGCTTCTGGCAGACAAAGCCCCAGCGCACGGCGGCTGTCAAGAACTGACAACAAAACGCGAGCTGTAAAGAAGGTAGCAGACGGCGCAATCTTCCAATGGCCGACGACAGCTCCGTTTGTCGGCAACAAGCGGGAGAAATAAGGCGCGATTAGAAGCAGTGCCCTATCGAGTCCAAACAGAAATAACGCCAATTTCGTTGCCGAAAGATCGAAACCGAGCTCGAAAGAGGTGCCTCCCCCATCACCATCCCCTCTCCCAGTTGTTGTGTTGTTATCGATCGAGTGACACTTGCAGCCACTGTTTGTCTCCTGAAGGTTCAGGCCCTTTAGTGACTCTTTGGGGGTGAGTCCGTTTTGGAGATTGTTTTGACCCGAGTGTTTTCATTTAAAAATAAAGACCATTCGGACTGCAATTTTTAAACAGCTCCCTCTACTTCCGTTATAGCAAATAGGCGAGGCTTATGTAGCGCGTGTCTTTTCCTGTCAGGAGTAAACGTGATTTGCCTTTTCTGATTCCGTAATTCAGGACACGCCAATCAAAATATAAAGATATATTGTCCCTCTTACTACGTGAATGAAATGCTAATCCGCATATAAAAGTACTTGGCTTTTCTCTAATTACGTTACGACTGCCACACTCTTACGCAGACAGGTATTATTCTGTTTTAAAAACAGAAAATATGAAGAAATTTTATTCGTGAATGCCAAAGCAGGAATGTATCCCCCAGTAAATTATCATTGATGTCAGCAACCACGAAGGCGATCAGGAAAAACAGGAAAAAGCAGATAAACAAGAACGTGTTTTCACCCACACAGCATTCACATCATTACAGATGTCTCCGGTGTCGCAAGAAATTCGGTCCGCCAAGAAATCTGGTCCGAGTCCGGTTACGCTACAGTAGACGCATGCGTGCGCGTCAGTGGTTACTGTGGTCTGAGGATTTAAATCGCCAGGTATTACCTACATTAGAATCATTTTGATCTCAGCATTTGGATTAGGGTTAGGGTAGGGTTGGGAGTTAGGGTTAGTGTTTTGCCACTCTCTACGCGCGCATGCGTAATTTGTATGCTGGACCCGATTTCTTGGCGGACCGAATTTCTTGCAACATCGGTAAAGGAATAATCACACTTCGATCCATCTGTTCGAAACCAGCCCCTTTCTGGAAGGCGACACGTTTGTCCGGCGGGTTGGACGTCTCGCTGGGACCTCCAGTAGGGACTTCTGGGAGCGCGGGGGAAAACTGGCATCCCGAGGTCTTTGAGCGCAGCAAATTGGCTACACAGTTCTGATCATCGCTAAATGAATAACTCCCGTTAAACTGGGCGCACCAATTATGTCTAATTCAGACGCGGCAGCGCGCCGAGCGCCGGCACAATGGCGGGCTGGAAACACGGGTGACAGTCGGGTCTGTGGCAGCGAACAACGGCTGCCATGTCGACTGCTGTGAGATCTCGTGCTGAGCTCGCGAAATCGCAACTTATACAGCGAGACACAACGAGAAGAAAAGAGCTGCAGACTGTTTGCGTTGCTAACAAAATCTAGAAAAACGGTTTAGTGTAGACAGAAAGATGTGCGTGACTTCTTGGATTGTATCAAAGAGGAAATAATCTGTTGAGTTTGACCGAAAAAAGGGAAGTTTTCGTAAGGGTTGTTGCGTGCATGTGCATGTGCATGTGCGTGTGTGCGTAGGTGCGTGCGTGGGAGCGGCGTTCTGTGTGTTTTGCACTTTTTATATAATTTGTGTCACAGCACCACGAAACCAGTCTTAAGTCAGAAATTGGGTGTTTTGAGTAAAATATATATTTGAAATCTATACTGTTTCCTGATCATTTTGATATACCGTGTTTCTCCGAAAATAAGACAGGGTTTATATTAATTTTCATTCCTAAATATGACACTAGGGCTTATTTTCGGGGATGTCTTATTTTGATATAGCAAAATATGAACTTACAAAGTAAAAATTACGAGATTTGTGTCGTCATTATTTTTACTTGCCAAAAAAAGATATTTTGAAAAGGATAGCATACACCGCATTAAAGCAGTTTAAATAAATATATAAAGAGGAAGGTTTGTTTCTTTCGTCTTTCTGCCGCTCTCAACTGGGGCTTATTTTGCGGGTAGGTCTTATATTAAAATCATCTTCAAAAATCACGCTAGGTCTTATTTTGCGGGTAGGTCTTATTATCGGGGAAACACGGTAGGAACCGTTGTCCTAGCTCAATTAGTAAGTGTGATATGGCCTGTTGAAGGTCAGAATGTGGGTGGCAGCCATTTTGAGAAAACGGGCTCCAAAATTTCAGCATGCAGTACTGCACCAATTTCCTTAGCAACACAAATGCTTTAATTTTACCTAATTATTGTTATATTTGAGGGAAAGTTTGCATCTTTGTGATAGTTTATAGTCTTAGGAAGGCTTTTGTGGAAAAAACTCAAAATCGACCTATTTCTGTTTGTAGCTACAAACAGGCCATCCGACTTAAGTCTGGTTTCGTGGTGCACCGACACGTTTGTTTTTAAAATTCGCGCCTCTAATCCACCAATTTTACAGACTTTTCCCCATCTAAAATCATAGCTGTATACATGTCGGAAGCAGACCTGAGTAAAAACATCTGTTCGACTATTTTTCAACGCATCTTGTAAAATCTCATTCAGCAGATGGGAGAAGATACCCTACATGGTCTAATGGCAGTAAAGTTGAATCCATGTTGTCTCTTCGAAAGATTCATGCTGTGTTAAGCCATAGAATGTGGCAGTTCGTAACCACTCTAGTGCTTCCAATACAACTACGAAACAAAGAGAAAGAAAGAAAGAAAGAAAGAAAGAAAGAAAGAAAGAAAGAAAGAAAGATAGAAAGAAGCAATAACAACTAAATATATGCATCAAGCCATATGTTTTCTCATCTGTCTTTTCCATCTCCTATTTTATAATTTATTCCATAGTATTTACTTGTTTTTGTTGTTTGTGTTATGTGTTGTGTCCGGTCCCCGCATGGGTGTAAAAAATAATAAACTTATACCCAATTAGAACTATTCTGGAGATAGGTATCCTTTTCTTATACAGACACAACATCTGATATGCGCAAGGCGTGAATAGTGGAAGCATAACCATTCATTGATCTATTTTTAGACGGAGGGGGATTTCTCCTTGAGTTCGCATGCTTTGTGGTCAGCACTTCGCTTCTTCTCTGTAATCAATGCGATGGCGGGGATTTCAAACCACCCCCGCCCTCCACCGAGAAAAGAATCCACAAACCAGACTGGTCCAGCAGACGGTTTCATTCGTGAATAACGACAAAAGAATAAGCTATTCGGGTTACGAGCGTGGGAAATTCAAATAGTTTATTCTCCAGTAAAGTCTCAAAATATTGACTTTGTCCTAGTTTTTAGCTTGGCTTAGTTTCCTTGCTGTTACCACAAACAGTAACCCTCTACGTTAGACAAATCTACCATAATTCGTGAATCTACCTTCTGTCAAAAATTCTCGGCAATACACTCTCATAGTAACGCTCATAGAGGGATTAGTACCAATTGCAATTTACTTTTCCGGGAAAGGGATTTCAAGTGCCTTGCTGGAGAAGGCCACTCGTAGTGTACTGCCTCACCGAAAACTCCTACGACGGGAAAATAACCAAAATAACCACAAGCAGCAGTCCGGCTCAAATACATAGTGAAAGGGCCATGGGGATTTGCTTGCGAACCATGGCTGTCGCTATGTGGTAATGTGCCTAGGTCTGGAAAAAAAATTGGTGGTCAATGTATGAGGACCACATCAGCCACAGCAGGACACAGCAGACGTTCGGTTAAGACAGTAAATCAATCTCAGTTGCAAAGTTTTTTCTACTATGATCACTCAGGTCACGTGAAAGATTTATTAAAGCCGGTGCCAGATAGAAAGACGTATATCTACACCAGTGGTAGACTACCGTTGCTATAGGATATGTGTATGCTTGCGTACATAAATATATCAGTCTGTGCGTGTGTGTACATGTGCCTAAGTATGTGTTGGAAATCGGGTTGGGGGTGCTGATTGCGTATGCGTTTATTGACAATCCTGCCTTCTTGCGAAGTGCGATAAATAATTTCGCGCTTCTGTCGTTGCGGAGTATAAGTCGCCTGCGAAAGAGATGCATAAATGCAATTATCGGCCATTTTCTTATCTCTGGATTAAACGAGCCGACGCTCAGCCCATCTGGACCCGTTAGGAAATTAATGCCAAGTCACATCCGGGCTCCTCCGCATGCGCGCGGGGACGTCTCTGGGGAAGACTTCCGATTGGCGCCCGTGACAGGCCGTTCTGCTGCCCACGAGCGCCCTCTCGTTGTCCTGACGACTTCGATAAGTCGGCCAGAAAACTACACTGTTTCTTCTCCTGACAAGGATCGCTTGAATTAGACGTCGATTTCGAGATCAGACTCTGTGTTTGCAGAAAACTTTAGCGCCATTATCATCCATTACACTCTCGACCTCCTTAATCAGCCTCCAATGCTCAAGTCACTCAATCTCCAGGAAACAACAGTTGCCTCCCGTGGCTCGCAAGATCGAGTTTGTCGTGCTCGGATTGGGCATCTACTAGAAAATGAGCTGCAGTCAGAAGCTGTTTTAATATATAATAAGAGTTAGGCCTGCTACCATGGCCTGTTCAGAAATAATGCGAATTGATAGGAGCAATAGCGAAACAAGATCATAAGTATAAATAAATAAAACTCTCCTTCTGTTTTGTCTTCTGTGTCATTAAACTGCCGGCTTTTCGGATGAAACAGCTTGCACACGAATTGATTTGCGACACTTTCTCTCTCTCTCTCTCTCTCAGATCTAAAAAAATCAACCTGAGACACTGGATGTAAGTAAACATCAAACTGAAAAAGGTTTATTTCAGTTTTTTTCCAGAGAAGAGGTAAAGGGTCTGCAAATGCATTACCTGCTACACAGAAAGAAGCGAGAGAGAAACAGAAGATGCGAGAAGAGAAAGAGAAGCCAGCCAGCCAGCCAGCCAGCCAGCCAGCCAGCCAAACAGAGAGAGAGAGAGAGAGACCGACAGAATATTTAGGCATGCAAACTGACAGAGATGCTTTCTTCTAAACCAAGTGCCCCTCCCTAACCCCCAGCATCGAACTACTATTTAGCTATGTGGTGTCATTGATCAACACATAAAACTTGCTCACGAGCTGATATGCTGCTGAAATTTCATGCTCTGTTAGTTTGGGAACAACGCCTTGCTGGGATAATTTTCTGAGTAAACTCTCTTCAGCCATATTGTAAGTAATGAAGTCGTAATCCTTGCCACTCAGCTGGGGATTACAACCCTAGGGCCGACAGGAAACTCATGCAGCGAAAAAGGCTGCACGACTCATCAACGTCGCATTGAGAGGGCTACTTCCCATTTTTGAGTTTGATTCTGCATTTTAGTCAGATCTTGCTTTAACTGTATCGAGTGACGTCATCGGCGACAGAACAGCACGATTTCGTCTCGATACCGGGAGGGTGTTCAGGTTACAACGTATACCTGACTCAGCGTCTCATATGAAGTGGACACTTGAAAAACGCTACTTACCCATACTTGAATCCAGCTGAGATGCTCTGCTGGGGCTCTCTCTCTCTCCTTACAGGAACGACTTGGTTAGCGATTTGCGTAAAAGGACAGCTGCATGTGAAATGACAATCACGCATTGATGCACTGCTCCATATCGGTGAAATGAGATTGTTGATACCGTATCAGAAGCATTCAAATCACTTCTCCGTATCATCCATACAAAATTTAATCTAAAACACGGCTTCACTCTATTCCCACAGCTCTCACCCCACCCCATCACCCCATTCCAACCCAACCCCACTCCTCGCAGAGCCACGTACTTGTTAAGGAGAACAAAGCCATCACTCCCACTCTCCCATCTGCACTTAGGGACAGGGTACGAATATGATTTGAGTTCCTCTTGTCGAGCTTATTTCAAAATTGACACTCAAAACCTGTTTTGAACAAATACACGTGTGCTTATAATTTGCTCGTGTTGCTCTACTGAGGCGAATAACTGGGCCAATTCGCCAGCGCCCTCTTCTGATCCCATCATCCGGTGTGTATGCTAGATGTGTGAGAGAGGGAAGGAAAGCGAGGACAGCCAGTGCCAGAGACCTTCAGGAACAAGCCAGCGAGCAAAAAAGAGAGTGCATGTCGGGTGAGTGTGGGGAAGCTTGGGAAGAACACGAAAACACTTGCGCAAAAGTATTCACAAAAGGTGAGAGATCTAAGCTATTATAAGGGCTAGTGTCGTTTGTCTACTAGGGCAGAATAAAGATGATGATGATGATGATGATGATGATTTTGTAAAATCCTCCGGCTCATGGGTCACACGGTTTTCCCCACATGCAAGGAATGCTGACAGTGATACTCTTGGCAGATTTAACATTCACTGTTAATTTACTGAAGTTTGAAGAGCGTTGCGGGAAATATACTTGATATAGAATTTTATAAGAATTTAATTACACTAAATGAAGAGATGATACTTTGTACTGCCACCTGTACTAACCTATTTTTCCTATTACTTTTAGTAGTATTAGCGTTCCTCCATTGCAGACAGCGTCGGAAGTGACTCTTAGTGAGTCATCGATTCCCACGACTGTTGGCTTCTGTTTACGACACATCAAATTTGCATGCAAAGGTTGCATTTCAAACGTTATGGCGGGAAAAAATCCACATGCAATGTACGCCTTGTTCAGAAAAACAAAAGCAGGAGAGCATAATAACAAAAACCAATAGGACCTACTCCCTAAATTTAGTTTTGATTTAGATGCAGTAATAGGAGTTTATAATAGCCCTTTACAAAATCTCCAATCACAAATGTCGTGATATTCAGACTCACTTTCGATGCATATGTGCAGTCGGGAAAACTGTCAAAAGGTTTGCCACATTTTTCAAATTTTTAATCCCAGTATGTCGTGCCATTTTATGCTTTGTCTTTTGAAAGGTGCTGATAGGCACATTTAAATAATTGTTCTATTGTACTTTTGGACGCAAACAGAACGCCTGCTTTTCTTTAATCCAACTGAACGACTCGAATTTAGATCTAATTATAACCTTCAAGTTTGACCCTTATAATTCAACTATTAACAGAAAACTTGCCTCTGAACAAAATCATTTTTTCGGTAGAACTATAAGAAAATGTATGGTTTTATGTCCCATATGCAATAAGATTTTCTGAAATCGAGAATATGTTATATATAACGTGCAATACGTTTTTAATGGCGTGTGGTTAGATTTATGATCCTTTAGTAGTGGCTTAGGCTTCATAGTTAAACAGTGATTCAATAAAAAATAAAAGTATTCAGTTTCTTTTAAACACAAAGCCATTTTTACGCTGTTATAAGCAAAGACAACATGTTTGATATGAACAAGTTCCAGATATTTCCAATGAAGTCATAGATTCTCAGAAACCATGTGCAATGTCAAGCCTCAGCAGGCAATAGATTTTATATAGCGCAAAAAACAAGCTACGGGTTTAGGGCTGGCGTTCGTAGCTGCTCTTCCGGTCATAATACCGCCTCGGTGGTCTAGTGGCTAAGGCGTCCGCTTCCGAGGCGGGAGACCGGTGGTCCGAGTCATACCTAAGACTTAAAAATTGGCAATCTAGTAGCTGCCCTGCCAGACGCCTGGCACTATAGGGAACAGTGCTAGGACTGGTGTCAGTATAATGTGACTGGGTGGGACCGAGGCCCTTGTTGCGCCAGCAGTCCCGCGTGTGGCAGCACGTAAACTTTGTCTAAGCAACACCGTCCTGATATGCACCTAGTTTGCGACTGGACGTTATTAAGCAACAAATCCCCCCCCCCTCTTCCGGCCATAAGAACGGTCGTGACGCCCATTCGCCCTATATATTTTACATCCACCTTTACATCTAAACAGGATTCCAGCTTTCCATTAAATGATACATGGTCAAGAGCCTTATATTCAGTATCCCTAGTTTCTTATATTTCTCATACATATACTTTGAAAAATTAACGCCTTTTAAATAATAAAAAAGCGTGAAAACTCTACCTTTTCCAAGAATACTACAGCTTACCGCATCTACGCCTCAGCTTCCACTGCAACTGCCAGAGCATTAGAGGTTGGATCTGGCGAATGTACACAGAAAGCGCCCTGATCCCTATAAGAGACATGCACCACCACCGCTACCCCATCACGCATTCTATCTTCCACCTTTAAATACATTTTAAATTGTGGCATTTTCCTGATTTATATTAAATGCTTAAGTGTATCATCATGAAATTAATTCGAATTTAAATTCTGCTATGCTTGCGCTCATTTCAGGGCCGAGCAGCCGCTGACTAGACAGAAAGACCGGTGCGAGGTCCTATGTGCGTCCAAGTGGAACACCATAATAGCCCGGGGACTCACGCTCGCGCTCCATGAATCCATCCTTTTACCCGAGTGCCTCGTCCTGAGTGTAACACAAGGTGGCTAAATAACAAGCAAAACAAAAAACAAAAACAAAAACAAAACTCTGAACTCGGCCGATACACCAAGGTCTGCCCATTCCTGCAGTCAATGTAAATATTCGTTCAAGCAACTAATGCCCGTCTAACATCATTAGAACAGTTTCAGTTCTGCCTCGCACTCGGTTTCAGTCACTTACCACTCAGAATCAGGAAAGGAGCATTTTCTCTCGAACGCGAATTCAGAAAAAGGCATACCAGAAAATACCAGCGCCTGAACATTTGCGCAGGTCTGGATATCCAAGAAACGTGCTGCTGCATAGATATAAGTGCGCTGCTTTGATTTGACGCCGTAATGAGCGAAGTCGAGAAGATCGATTCGGCGGATTTTATGCGTCGGGAAGAGGACAGAAGGTTTTGCGCCGAAACGAACTGTCTTGGTGCCAAGGACCAAGACTGGAATAAAAGACAGGAGATAGAGGCTGTTCCCGAACAGCCGCCATCGTATGCCGGCAGGCAGAGGTTTCAGCAAGTCATTAGGGAGTTAAATAACAAGTTTGAGGAGCTGCACTCTGCTGTCAGCCAAAGCCCTCTGCTGCGTCACTGCACGTCTCCCCAGGACGATCACTATGTCATCACAAGGAGGAGAGACTCCCTGGCATGGTCTGAGAAATGCAGATCCTACGTATCTCCTATCACTGAAACGGGGAATCTCTTAATCCGTACTGGGAGGCCAAATCCTACCGTTTTTTCAGATCTGTCGGACCAAAGTGTTGATGTGCCTCACCTTCATGAGCATGCAGTGAATGAATACCAACATGCACCAGAATGTACAGGAGAAACATCTATCTGTCCATCAAGTGCAGGAAGTGAGGAACGAAAATCAGGTAATTTCAAAACGGAAGAACTTCAGGAAGAGATGGAAAGTGAGATAGAAAAGCCGCAAGCGTTGACTATTTTGGAAGAACAAAGTCAAGTTCCAGCACTTAATCAAGATGGTGCACTGAGATCTGCTTCGCTGACAGTGGAAAAGTTTTCAGACGTTGATTCTTATCCCGACACAGTACAGTACGCTAAAGAAATTGAAGCCGCCGACCTACAGAGTGAAAGTTACCATTCTTCTCAGTCGATACTAGATGAGGAAGACAGTTTGTCTCTTCCAGCTGTGGATGAAATTTCCAATCACACTGACCTGGAGTTTTGCAACTTTCAGGTCTCAGATGGGGATCAAGACAGGGAAAACTCAGAACTTGACGACACAGCAAGTGCAGACCTGCATCAGTACCAAATAAACTCGGAAGAAGATAACGCAAGAAATCTAAATCCTGAACAGCCAAGGGAACGGGCTCAAAAAGAAGCCACAGAGTTTTCTGAAAAATGGGAGAGTAATTCAGAGTCAGACAAACCAGAGGACTATCAACATTGCACAGGAAGATCAGACCACGGTCAGGAGACAATGGATCCAGGACTTGATATCCCCGAAAATCAAACATCCCAACTGGCAAGCAGCCAGCCGCAGAAGGAGGCGAAATTATCCGAAAGGAGACCAGATATCAAGGATAGGGAATCCTCGGATAAACAGGAGCTGTTTGTTGGAACGAAAATACCCCGTATGAAATCCAACACAACAAAGCTTGTTGCCTTTTTCTCAGGCATTAACAACCAGACATTGTCTTCGACTAGCAGTGACAAGGAACAATCAACACTCAGTAGCCAGATACCCTCACCAGAGAAAACCAGCATCAGCAAGGTGCCTGTCGGAAGTACAGAGCGCCACCCGTATGCACCGTTTGTTTGCAAACACAGGAAAACGCCAGTGTCCCGCGAGGCTGTCCCAGTGACTAAATCAAAAGAGATAAGTCCTCGGAGAAACTTCCGTTCCATCCCGGTACCGCCAAAAGCACTGGAAGTCAGAAAACCTGACGAGGTCAGGGGTGTCAGATGCAAAGGACAGAACACTGCACTCCAGGATGACGCTTTTGTGCAGACAGATGTATGCACAAAATCAGAGGAGTCAGCGGCTGAGAACCCACAATCAGTGGAGGGCATACTGACGGTGCTGGAGTCTATGCAGCGCACCTTGGCCAAAACATCCTCGTCAAGCAGTCCTTCGATCAAAGCACAGTTTCCTCATGACGCATTGCCTGGGAGGTTAGAGCAGGAGCAGATCCCTTCAAACCTTGGCCCCAGAATGAAGCAAGAAAACACATGTTGCAAGCAGGAAGAAGAAGAAAAAGAAGAAGAAGAAGAGGCAGAAAACGCAAGGAAGTCTCTGTTAGCCTACAACATTGCGAACCACATTGTAGGTCAAGCTGTGAAAAAAATCATGGAGCTGTACCCTGAATATTTCGTGAAACAAAGTGATGCAGTTCCTGATGCTGAACCAAACTCCACAGACTCATCGTCTATGACCTTGGCCTTGGCTGCCCTGAAGGAGGTTTTGCAAGACCTCAACGGGAGTTCTAAGAGAGAAATCTTAGAAGATGAGGGGCCTAAACCACTGATAAGCACGGCGGTGGGAACGTCACCTTTGTTGCTTGGCACTCCCACCACAGACGTCTCGCACAGCATAGCGTCAGAGATAGTTGAAGGCCTAGTCGCCTCGGCAGTATCTGCAGCGCACCTCAGTGACAAGACTGTTCAGACGGAAGCAAGGTGCGAGGATTCCTCCACGCCATCTGATGCTGGAAAGACAATGCATGCGTACTTGCCAGAAGAGCATGCTAGGCAGCTCTCCTTCCAGTTCGTCACAGAAGCAATGAAAGAAACGCTTTTGCTTTTATCAAATTCCGTGTCGACATCGACTAGATGTTCGGCCAGTGATTCGAGCATGAGCCTTCCCAGCAATAGAGCTTTTGAGACACAGGGAGGCAGCACAGTGCCAAGTGCTGAGTCCGTGATCTTGGAAAGTGCTGCCTTTTCCAACATCATGCACGGCTTATCCAACAACGTTTATAGTCTGGTGAAGAATGTGGTCAGTCTAAGGCAGTCTTCCGAAGCAGAACAGGACGTTGGCACGGACAAGAGCAGAACTGTACGGGTCTTGTCAGGCTTAGATGTTGGTGCTTTTCCTGCTTCTGTCAGAGACAAAGATATCGTCTCTTGTCAAAGCAGTGATGAAACTTCTGAGAAAAATGTTATCTCTGATTGTAACCACTGCATGCTGGGTGTCAACAAAGAGAAAACGTGTGGTTCAGATAAAGTGTCTTCGGCAGTTCCTGAGGAGTTCCTTCAGGGAAGGAATATTTGGAATAAACGTACAAAACCATTTTCAAATGTTCCTGGGACAGAGGCATATTCAAATCCTAGCTTTAAACACGAGCAGGAAGTCACCCTGCAAGTCCCTCGTGCATGGCCAGGACCCGAAGAGAAGCACCTGGGTTGGTCAGAAGAAAATCGCCTGAGCCCCACATCTTTCACTGCCGCGCAGAGCCAAACCTCCAGAAGTTCCGTCTTCAATGCTGACAATAGCATTGAGCGATTGGTCTCCACAATCGTCCGGCCAAACCTTCCCCAGCTATTTCCATCAGACAGTCTGCTGCAGAGCAGCGGCTCCAGCGACTTAACCATTGACCCTACTGTTTTGCGCTTGCTGCAGTTGCAGATAGAGAGAGAAAGGATGAACAGAGAGATGCAAGGCATGTTGTATAATTATCTTCACGGGGACACATCGTCTTCGCTTCAGGTGATAGACAATTCTGCTCCCGATATGGCGGCTGGTCGCCCAGACCATGTGCCGTATGCTGGAGCCTTCCGTCCGGTTCTGAACTGCAACCGGATTCGATGTCCTCGGAGTCAAAGGGAGGATCCATTACCAGAGGGGTCAATGGGAGAGCACTCCACTAGTAGGAGCGTGACCTCGCTGAGACCCGAATCTCGTGACGTGAGAGGTGCTTACTTTAGTCCGCCCAGACAAGGCCACGACCTCACGCGCGGGATCAGCGCTGGGAAAGATTTAAGCTCTTCCAGCGAGCCCAAGCTAAGCCTAATCTGCAGAAAACCTGATCACATCCTCCCTGGCGGGAGAGATGCAATCGTTCAGACCCCTGATTATGACTGTAGAGAAAGCAGCCTCACTGCAGTAGCATCTGCTTCGTCCTATATCAAACCAGCTGCAGCAGAAGCTGCATCAGCTGAATGCTCTGATGGACACTCCAGTCCTGTTCGCGGTTCAGTCACTGAAAATAAAGTTGGCAGTTCGTCGCGTCCCTGTCATATGACAACAAGTGAGACAAATCGACAGCTAGAAGCATCGTCAGTGGATTATTTGTACAGTCAAGCGCTAGCAAGCCACATGGTAACCTCCCAGGAACAGACAAACAACAGCAAGGAGCAGGCCCAGTCGCTTATCTCCCAAGTCGTGAGTCTTCAAAAAGCCATGGTTAGTGGACTGAACCCATTTGCGCTGGCATTGCTTGCAACCAGACAATATGGCCTACTTCACCACCAGTCACTACGGACAAGCCATGACACTTACCATCCGTTAAGACTGGCATTAAACTGCCACTTTACCATGAAATTTAAACTGTCATATAGTGTGTGTACTCAGTTGGGTGATTCTCTTGTCTTTCCTAATTGTTGATTCAGGAGGCTGTTGACGAGCAGCTGCAAGATCTGCGTGCCAGGCACGTAGAAATGATTAGAGAACATTCCGCTAGCAAGGAAGAAGGTAAATGTTGGTTAATAAATGGGTGTGCGTAGATGAATGTATGCATGCTACTGTACTTCCGGGTATACGCTTTGCATGCCGAATTAATGAACTGTTGAAAAAGAGCTGTTCAATTCAGTGTACGTGCCAACATGCATCAGGCTTTGCTTATGGTGTTGGACACTTACAATGCTGAACAGCTGGAAAAATAAGCTTTACAATTAGTTTTTATTTTACAAATGAAAATAGGTTATAGTGAAAAAAAAAAACTTGGGGATTCCCCACAACTTCTAGCCTTTGCCGAAATAATGTTTATTTATCCACCAAAGTCGAACTAGGTTGCATGTTGCACTGCAGATAAAAAGTGAAGATAGTTAATACCCCCCCCCAAAAAAAAACAGCTCTTTCCTGACAGAGCACAAGGCAGGTGCTGCCTGACCCTGCTGGAGACCCCATATGATGTACTTACAGTTTTCCCGTAGTTTTGTTGTGGGGTTTTCGCCCGAACACAGAGAGACAGCAGCTGAAGTTACCCATGCTTTTTGTGGCAGAAGACTTGATGAAATATTCAGAAATAAATGGTTGGAAAACGGCTTGAAGAGACAGACACAGCAGAACATGCCAATGATGCGGCCTACCTTCCAGTCATCTTTTCACAGCTTAGAATTACAAGGTTTAGCAGTACTTGCATAGCGCAGTTCTCACATCATTTGGTTTTGAATTGGTACGTTGCTTTTTAAACTCTTCAGTTCTAGATGCGATTTCATGGACGTAAAAATGTAGGACTTTTTTTTCGTATGCTACAATGTTGGGAGAAATCTGGAAGCTGATGGATGACCTCACAGCCTTTCTGTTAGCTGACAACAGGACTGCCAGAGCATGGGAACGCCCAAAATTTAAGCGCAAATTTCTTTTTACAGTAGATACAGATATGCTAAGATCTATATAATGCCAAATTTTGAGTTAATCTTTTCTGCGATAAATACGTGCATGTTGTGTTGTAGAATTGCAGTGTCCTTTTGCTTCGATGGCTATGTGTCGGAGTATTTTTAAGACCATACGATTTGGAGAGGAGTTAGGAGTAGGAGTGGACTTAATTCAAGTTAGGATTGAGGTGGGTTTGGGTTTAGGCAAGGGGTTATGTGGATTTCATCATTGTTGTTGCGAACGAATTTAAACAGATGAGCACGGCACACACGGTCAGTGCACAACAAACTGCAGGGAAACTAACGTACGTTTTAAGAACCTAAGGAATCCCCATTGCCTATTGAATTGAGAGTCACTTTTGCGCTTATGGACTGTCAACAGTTGCACCTGACACACATACATTGAATATCGAAGCTCCACAGAGCGGGAAAATGCTTCTGTGACGTTCACGGCGCAGAATTCGAACATATAGTTCCACAGGGTGGGGTTTGAAGGTAATCGAGCTTGAAAACCTGACGTCAAAACAGTTTGGGAGGCAAGGACAAAAAATCTGCTATGAGATTCTAGTTAGAACACTCCCCCCATAATCCCCTCCCTTTTTTGTAGTGTGGAGTTGGGGCTGGGGGAGGAAGGGGGCGAGGGGTGTCAGCGATGTTAACATAGATCTTTCAGCTATGAGCAGGCAGCGCAATCAGGAGACTTCAAAAGAAAATTATAAAAGATGTGGACAATCTAAACTTTACAGAACAGTTTACTCTCAGTTAATGAATAAGAGTTTGCTGAATCGAAGTCTAAAATTAATGCGCTAAGTAATTCTGTTACGCAGGTGCGGAAATTGGGCTAAGAGCACAAACATGCCTAATGCTTCCTTTAAAGTTACGTTTTTGTTTTGCTTTTCGTCAGTTTAGGTAGTGGAATGTCAAGACTTTTCTTTTGCTTTAACAACTTTATTTACGTTTTTGTTTTTATCATGCAGCATAATCTTGTCACATTACACGTGCTAATAAAATAGTATCTTCTAAAGGCTCAACAGGGAGACCAATTTCAGCTTGTTGCCTTCCCAAAACTACCACACCAAAAAAAAGTGTTTATGCAGGCAAATACGCGCGTATCGCACCCAAATAGCGACATTTACGAGCAGTAAACGGGTCACAACTCGGACGGCCAGTTGGTTTCAGTTTTGTTGGTTTTTTAAAAAAAAATTTTAGTATTCAGCCAGTAGCCTCCATGTATTCTGAGAATGGGCGTCCATGTTGTGTTCCATCCACAGGATCTCCGCATCCTGCACAGGCTCCATCGTCGCCACTGCGCTTCGAACTTTCCTCCAACGCCACGTGCCTGCCAGGAGAACGAAGTCTTGCAGAGAATGAAATGGAGCAAAACGCAGGTGGCTTTGGAGGATTTGTGACACGCAAGTTTCCAGGAGAGACTAGAAAAGATGTCGACCCACAAGGAAGTATGGATGCCAGTCAACTTCCATCTCAGGTACCGTCAGCATAATCCCCCTCCCCCTCCACCGTTCACTTTTTTGCTGGTGCCGGTGGTGTGTTACCAAGACAGTGGCGTCTAGAAATCTCACTATTTACTAGATGCTGGATAATGCACGTGTCTTCTGCAGCTGCCCGGACTGTTTTTCTGTGATATGGTTAAGTCGCTAAAGCCCAAAATAAGATCTCTTTCGGGTGGGTGGGTCTTACTTTATATGACACTCTTTCATTCGTACATTTGTGCAGATGCCCACGTGCACTAATAATTACGAGCACACGCAGATATGAAGAGCTTTGCTATGCATTATGGTCAATGTATGCCTCATATTTTCATGTTGTTGATCATTTTGTCTGCTTTCCTAGGCTCTAAATTAGTTTTGCCAGCATTGCCGTTTCAAGAGTTTGCCAAAGCAGTAGTCTAATTACAGTATTATTGCGGTGACAACTTTGCCAAAGAAGCTGTCTAATTACAGTATTATTGCCGTGACAACTTTGCCAAAGAAGCAGTCTAATTACAGTATTATTGCCGTGACAATTTTGCCAAAGAAGCAGTCTAATTACAGTATTATTGCCGTGACAATTTTGCCAAAGAAGCAGTCTAATTACAGTATTATTGCCGTGACAACTTTGCCAAAGAAGCAGTCTACAGTACGTCTTGCCGTCCCAAGAGTTCGGCAAGTAGCAATCTAATTACAGTTGTCGTTTCTAGAGTTTGCCGAAGTAGCGGTCTATTTAAAATATGCAAACTAGCTTTCGTTTCACAAGATACACATATATACTCGTCTAACGGTGCCGGACTGCTCCAAACATACGCCGATTGCCGCTAGGCGACGCCTCATTATGCACTTAAGCTCACACGGTCGTGTTTGGTCCCATATGAGGCTGACAGGTCCCGAATGTGTCTTCTTTCTGAAATTCTACCAGCACATGGCGTCTCTTGCCTTACCGAGTCTGGTAAATATACCGAATATGGATGCTGTATAAAAATTGAAAAGTAACGGCACTATTTAAAACATTTTGCAGGGTAACAGTTAATTGATCTTACAGCTCCTTTACCTTGTGTCAGTTCCCTTCGGCTGAACCAGCGTAATAAAAATTGGTAGCCCAAACGCACATGCTGTATATAGCTGGAATAGTCGCCATCAGAAGACGACAAAAAAAAAAAAAAGGGAATCAAATCCCTCTGAATATTTCAGGCCATAAGGAAGAGTTGCATTGGATAACACGTGTCGAGCTAACTTAATTTATGTGCACGCAGTATTTCTGCATCTCTGTGCCGCCATGGAAACATGAGGTCCCACTTGATTCCGATGAAGACGCTGCTGGCAATGTCTGCAACGGTACGGGTTCTGCAGGAACGTGCCGATCAAACACGTCTAATATGGAGGTAATACAATCTCATAGAAGAGGGTTTGTTTCGTCACTACTCTTTACAAAAATATGTCATCTTTACATTTACAAAATGCGTGTGAGAGAGAGGGACAGAGACGGAGACAGAAAGAAGAGAGAGGAGAGAGAGAAAGGAGAGACAGATGAAGAGAGGGACAGATAGAGAGACAGAAAGAAGGGAAAGAGGAGAGAGAATAAGAACTGGATATGATGTAGATGTGTGCGTCTAATGTTTGCATATCTTGTGTGTGCACGAGGTTTTAACCACTATTGCGCCTCATAAAATCCAAACGAAAAGTTTGTAATGTGCACTCTTTTCTTCCTTGGCGTCTCTTCCCACCCCCACCAACACCAGAACAAGACCTGCCACCCCTTATGTGTCCTCTCTCTTTCCATCCCGGTATCTTCATGAGTACAAGCAAGTTTAACACCTGAATAGCTGTCTTTTCACTCTTATGCCGTCTTTCACTGTTTTAGTCGACGATCAAGGAAGACCTCAAGCGGCTTCAGTCAGCCGTGAACACTTTGTCAGATCTGGTGTACAAACAGTACGCCCAAAACGAGCGCTGCAACCGACACTTTCAACGACAGACGACCTTGCGACGAGCCACCTCGCCACAAAGCAACCGCAAAGTGCTGGTTTGTCTACAGCCCCAGCTCTCGTCGTCGGAGGATGGGCGTCGTTCGACAGGTGGCTACGGGCCCGACCTGTTCCCAGACCACATTTCTAGTAGACCAAGTCAGTCCAACGAAACCAATGCCTTAAAAAGTGGGAGCGCCCAAACCCAGTTCTGTCAGGGCGTCGGAGCAGAGATCTTTGCTACTGGCAACTCTTCTGAGCTTAGACATGCTGTCAGATCTCCAGACGTCACAAGTAATAGAACCTTTCACAAGCCTGTCCTTTGCACACTGTCTGAATTCTCCAACGCCCAGCCAGATGAGTCGGGCCACCTCAGTTCATCCTTTATTTGTAGACACCCGACGCAGACGAGCATCGGCTGTCAGCACGATTCTTTGGAGCACTTGAAACAGAGCAAGATCAACTCTTCTATTCCGTCACCTCGTTTAAACTGGACGTCCCGAACATCGTATCATACAGGTATGCCATTGAGATGGAAGCCGGTAGCAGCAGTGGATATCCTCCGTAACGGTGGCAATATATATTCCTGTGTTGGGATAGGCGATAATCCAGAGCATGCTGATCTGAAAGGGAATGTTAGCTCGTGCATTCCCAGTGCACATAACGAGGACTTTTGCCAAAATGGCTCATTCCCTATCAAGTCTTCAAATGCACAATCAGGCGATTGTAACCCCGACACAAAATGGTTTTCAGGGGCGTCTGTCAACTCTGGTGCTACTGAAAAAGGCGTTCCCCCTCAGAGAAGAGGCTTAGAAGAACATGTCCAGAACCACCTCGCCAAGCACTTCACTGGAATGAAGAGTTCAGAGCAGAAGTCTGAGCCAGCCAAGAATGCGCCACTGTCTGAAGATGCTGCGACGCAAGGACGCACTTTCCGTCCCCGATTGTTTCCATCCAACCCTCGTTCTCCTCGATCCCTTAAAGGTCTGTCTCTGGTCCCGCTGCTAATGTCAGAAGCAGAGGTTGGCGTTGTTCATGCTTTCGATGGCTCTGCTTCTGCCTTCATGACTGACGACTGCAGGGGCAAGGCATTTCAACCTGTTCCAAGAGCAGTGCAAGAAAATTTCCGAATTCCAACAACCTGTTTCCGGCCAGAACCTTTGGGTGCACTCGGACTGCTCACGGAAGTTGACACTGTGCCCAGCTCTGTTGATGCGGAGGTCATAAATACCAAAAGGCTTGTCTCGTTTACAAGTGACAATTTAGAAGCTGTGGGCAGCGACCGCCATTTTGCTGGCAGTTCTGGTACAGCAGAGTCTAGTGAGCCAGCCCTAGATGCAGACAAACTCTCAGGCCCAGTGCAAAGAATAAATAAGGCTGGTACATTTATCAACATGGATGATGCTCAGACTGGCATCAGGCATTTTCCAAGGTTAAGTATGTCTTCCAAACTCTGGAACTGCAACAGTTCCAGTTTAGGGTGCAGGAAAGAATATGACAAAGTGCCTCAGCACAATACTAGGAACACTGGGACCACCAAGAACAAATGCCAGGAGGTGACGCTAGGCCCCAACAATCACGACCTGAAGAGCTTTAGGCAGATCCACAGTTCGCCTGACCGCAACATACAGAGCGTAGCAGAAGACCAGATTTCTCACGATCTATCGTTTTCCTCTCAAGCAGCTGGTTTCACCACAAACACAGTCTCTTGTAAACCCACGCTATGCCACCAGATTCAAGCAAAACTGCTGGATGGAGACTTCAGTACGTTAGGGGAGAATTCCTCGTTCAGTCAGAGACGACTGAAAACCGATACGGATACAGAATCTGGTGATTTCACAGGCCCCAATTCCAGCTTTAATATTTCAACACCTGGCTTGTCTGACTTGACAGCTGGTGAACTAGACTTCGGCAACCCTGGCAGTAATGTGGATTTCAGCACCAGCTTTTCTGATGAAGAGAAGAGTGTCAGGAAAATGAACACTCTCCATCCCTGCGTGCAAGGAGGTATGAGCTCAACCACAAAGACTCAGACAGCCAGCGTCAGGGAGGCCAAAGCTTGTCAAAACAACTGCCTGGGCACTAGTGAAGGATCCCTTTTCAGATGCAACAAACGACCAGGAGACATGGATTCAATCTTGGATAATGTGGAACAGACACCGCCAGCAGCTCCTTACATGAAAGACTCAATTTCCTCGACATGGAACCAATCGGACAATCATGTAAGGTTTTTTTAAATCTTTGCTTGACCCGATGAATCATGATAGAGTGAATCGGCAAGGTATAATGTTTCAGTCAGTGGTAAAGCAAATTTATTTCAAAGGGAAAAACGAGTACGCTTCATCAAAATATTTGAGTAAACCTGTTAAATATCATATGGCAATTCATCTGCAATGAAGAATAACAAACTATGATCTAGTAATAATACCTTTGTAGAATCTTGAATGTATGCATCTACTGTATGGTCCCAAAGTTCTCTCCATTAATCAGAAGCATGTGTGCATGTTAGCTGGACATGCTTCCACCTTCTCTGCATTTGGACTTGTGACTAGGTGTATGGGGAGATGGGATGGGGGGTGTAATATGCTTCCGTGCACTGTGATATAAGTGATTTAAAAACACACATTTTATAACATAAAGCAGGACAAAATGAGCTGGCACAAGCCACCCAAGCTGTTCCTTGCACGGACACAAGATGAAATTAAGGAGATACAACAGTGGTGTACAGAGCAATCAATGCAGGAAAGGCTAGGGCCACTGTCCTGCAGCAGTAACAGCCAGGAGTTGCCTGTAATTGGCAGCATTATCAAGAACCTCAGCACCATCTTTGATGTCAAAAACTGTACTGAGAATACTGCTCCCCAGTTGGCGTGTGGTGGTTACCAGCTATTGCAGGTAAGAACAAGCAGGAATTTTAAGTTTATTAAGTCAGAAACAAGGGCAATCATGGTAGGGTAGGATGGGAGACGGTGATACCCAGGGGAGGAAACCAGAGTATCTGGAGAATAACCCTGACGGCCATCCAGATAAACTGTTGCCACACTCGGAGAAAGAATGTGCGCCAGACACGGGTTCCAAATTCACGCCCCTCTTTTATTGGAATTAACCACACATTACAGCCATGATATGGCCTGACTTCAAGGAAGGAGTGACTTGGTGCATTCAGACCTGTTCTTAAGCGTTAATGAAAGAAATTGCGTTGCAAACCACCCTCTTGGTTAACAAATGTTATTGCACCTTGGCTTTTAGTGGAGCGTTCTAAACTGTTCTGGGGAGAAAAAACTCAGACGTTTAAAAGGATCAGTCTTCACTGTCTTTGAATCCTCTGCATTTCAGGCATGTGACTGATAAACACAGAATGTTTCTCTGTACACCTATGACGGGGGAAGTACTTCTGATTTCTATGGCAGCTGTATCTCTTCTATCAAGCGCAACAAGTGCATGTAGATAATTTTAAGACAGTAGATAGATATTACAGAGGAGACAGAGTATCAGAGTAAATCATTAGCTTATATTCCTGATCCTTTCAGGAAGACATGTACATACATACTTGAAGTATTTAATATTTGAAATGTATAGCGAAAGCTTGTAGTTCTTCTCATTAGTGGGTGATGGCCTAATTTATGCTGTACTTTTTCAGCTTGTCCAACATCAAATATCTGGATCAAAAGAGATTATAGAGATGGGAAAGAAAATGTCTTCATCCCATGGCCATATCAACAGCCACACAAACTCTGGGCCTTTGCGTAATGCCCTCTCCAACCAAGAAAATGCTGTCACCACCACCAGCTCCAGCAACACACCATGTGTCAACAATGGCAGCAGTTCACCTATCGCGTTTACCTCCGGGTCCAACCAGACTTTCTCCTCTGCCTCAAGGACTGGCTCGACCAACAGCCTCTCACTTCAGGATGATCCGCACACCCAGAGGAGCAGACTCCCTTGAAAACTTCTGCTTTGTGGCAGCCTTAAAGGCATTAGAAAAATCAACTATTTCTACTCACATACATGTGGCCTGGAGGGTGCTTTCAATTCATTCTAGCTAAACATGACAATGGCTTCTTGCAAACGGATTCAAAATACTTTTTGCTTGACAGCTGGAGTAAAACATTAACAGGTCTTAAAATGTTTGTGGATGAGTTGATGTCTAATGGCCTGCAACCACACACTTGTCCACATGGTAAAAATCTTCTTTAGCAAAATAATGGCCGTGCAAACAAAATAAGGGCTGATACTACTGGACAAACTTCTGATCATTCAGTTATAGTGCATACGAATTTTCTCCCAAGTTCCTTTGTAAAAGCAGCATCTAATCTCAGAAAGCACCTATATACCACAGCATAACCAGGCTACTTTCTTCTTTACAGTAAGGTCTTTTATGTAATTATGTATACACCTATGAATTCACTCGAGTGTGAATTCCAGAAAAGAATTTGTAGAAACCCTCTGCGGAAACAACCATTTCACTTTTTTGGGGACAGCTGTCAATCTTTAAAAAAAAACTTTCTGTCACCATTAAATCACTTCAAGTCACTAGTCTAATAATTGTATTCCTTTATGAGTGAAAGTGATTTTGAGATGTTCTGTACAAAAGTTATTGATTTCTTTAAGAGCTTATTGTTGTCTAGCATGTGAAACAAGCTTATTAAGGTTCCGTTGCTTATTAAGTTCTTTATCTCGAGTGCAGAAAACATACAAATTTACTCAAAATAAGGCATGCTGACATCAACATCTGCAGCTTTCTTCATAAAGTGTTTATTCGGTTATCTGTGATTGAATGCTGTTTCCGTGAGTATATATATTATATGCCAGTTACATCAAACATTGTCATTTATACCAATGTAAGTCAGTGAATAAGCATACAAGAGTAGGGTCTACATACACACAAAACTTTGTTTTAATAAAGATTATGGACTCTGTAAGGATGCTTGTGTAAATACTGTTAAGGACTGGTTACAGGCACAAAACAGCTCTGGATCAAAATCCTTTTACTTTTGTAGCACTAAGAGTTTAACCTCTATTATGTACTGCCTGCAGAATTAATGGATAAAAGTTAATAAATGTGACAAAATATGTATTTGCTTGAAACAAGACAAACTAAGTAAAACTACCCCCTGTACACTGAAAACATAAATAGCAATGTATAAAAAACCCACCATTGTAGCACTCTTATAGTCGCTTACAGTTTGAACTAAACTTAAGTGGAACAAACAAAGCAGGCTCTAAAATCTTTACGTCCAAATCAGAAGGGAATGAAGATACAATGCAGGTTGATAGATGCTGACCTATGCTTTCAAGAGTCCAAATTATATTTCGGACTATATATATATATATCAGATATTTAAAACTGTGTCAAATGCAAATATCTGAATAAAAAATATTCAAATAAATTTCATGTACAAAGGAATGTTTAAAAAGATATCTGAAACTATAAGAATATCTGCTAATTACCTGGCCAAAGGAACAAAACTTGATAAGTAATCAAACAGGATTACAGATGCATATGATGGAAGTGTGTTTCACCACAATCAGCTACTTGATTTTGCTTATTCCTTGTTTATAAACAATCTAAATATCTTGCCTATGTTCAGAGAAGACAAAAAGACAGCCAAGCATGGGTTTGTCTGTAATGGACACCATCCAGAATGTATTGACAAGGAAACACCCAGTTATTTATGCCATACACTTTTCCCTGTAAGTTCTACAGTTGGTGATGATGAAAAATTTGCTGAAAGGAATGTGAGAAAACATCTAGTTATCAGGAAGTCACACAAACAATTATCATACAGATAGAAGCCAGCATGTGCACAACAAAAACTGCAAAATATCACAAAATGTTTTCCAGTATTGTGTGGACTATCACAAGGTAAACTTTACAAAATTAGTTTCCAAATCTACTTAGCATATATGTACACATTAGTGTAGATAGAAATTTGCCTCAATAACAAAATCCTGACAATAGACTGCACATGCGCATACACAGCCATATTAGGAAGCAGCCTGCACCAAACTGTTTAGGAAGGATCCTCCTTGAATGTCCTTCCTTACCTCATCCGATTAACAGAGCAGTTTTTTTGCATGTTTCAAGAGACCTAGCGGTGCCATATTTACCTCCATCCTTGCACTTTGATGTATACAAAAATCAGCAATAAGCAAAAACCTTAGTCCTAGTGATTAGTTTGTTTACAGTAGACATATACAAAATATTGGTATTCTGTGGACGTAATAGTTGCTGACAGTGTGTAAAACTTGAGGGGCAATAAAGGTTTAATTTCCCCGAGTCTTTTTCAACGATGGCATCATCTTCCACAATGATTACACGTCACTGCACACTGATGGGTCATGCACACCGACAGACAGTTATAAGAATATACCAATGCAATACATATTATGAAGGTTTTGAAACTGGAAAGGTGCTCTTTCTAACACCACCTGATTTATGTTTGTCTAGGTTCTCAATAATTAAATGTGAATTTTAAGAAAAGTCTGAGATCCACAGGTGCACATTGCTGATCATGCTGCAATCCCTTGTCTGTCTCAATGCTCTCATACTGCTAGGCGAAATCTTAGTATATGGAGCGTTTTCAGGCAAAGAAAACACCACCAAACACAATCTGTAGTTTGTCTTGCCAAGGCCTGTGATCAACTCCTCAAATGAATGACTGAAAAATCCTATGCTTTTCAGCATCCTACCATTGTAAATCATTCATGGAGTTGCCATGTCTGTATTTATATCAGCACAGACCAAGGAATGATTATTATGACCATCTGAACATCTAAAGAACTGGCAATGAGAGGCAGGACACACTGCAAACAAGCTACTCCATTCAGATGAGCTGTGCATCACCTACCACTCTACAGTATTGTCGTGACTTAGTAATTATAAATGCCCACACTTTGCTATGTAAGCTGTCATACACACAGAATGTATCTGTCAGCAATGCAGTACATGTATATTAAAGCATTGCTGTAACATGATTGTTTTTAAAATTTGAACAAACAACTCTGCACAACAAAACTGCACAAAATGAAACTGAGTGCTAACATATTTTTAAAATATCACAGAACAAACAATGGAGTGGAACCATTTCAATGGGTGTCACACAGCCATTTGGTATTCCCATGATCCTATCACAAAAAAGACAATCTCAAAATCCAAATAAGACCAATAAAAACGTCCCTTTTTATTCCTCACAATTTAAAAATGGTATAGAATAAAAGATTGTACAAACATTTCCTTAATGTGTGGTATTGCAGCAATTCCTAATGGAGTCGAGCAGCATTCTTCTGAAAGTCAGGTATATAAACAGAACTATGAATAATTATATTACACATTCTAGAACACTTTTACTTTTGGAATGGTCCTGTTAATTCATCTTCTAAGACTTTATCTGAAAGATCTGTCTACCCTTGCAACTGAACGTTACTGGTGTTCAATAGAATAATAATAAAAAAAAAGATTATAAAGGAAGCACATTTAAAATTTTGATTAAAATTTCCTCTCCTATGCTTCAAACGCTGGATCATAGAGTATACTTAATTAAAACTGGTGATTAATGACAAAAGGAGAGAGTCCTGCAGTCTGCTTCTCCAACAGCATCAGAGAAGGAGCACACGACAAAAGATAATCTTGTGTGACTCCTCCACTGCCTCACAAAAATAGTTACAGAGAAATCTTGCAACTACGATTTGAATGTGGAAGACAACAGTTTTGATTTAGCACAGTGTCATATGTGATCACAGTAACAAAACTCACAGTGGTCTACTCCATTAATGATGAGTAAATTTTCCCTTCTCAGTCTTTTCCATCACTTTATTGTTAGTCATGCATCAATCTCTATGACTGCTACAGTAAAATATAATGAAAAAAAATACAGTATATTGAGATTTCTCAAAGATCAATACACAGTCCTGGGGTACAGCTAATAACTGATGCTGTGAAAGAGAAAACAGATTTGTACACAATGAATCCTGTCAAAGAACTGAGCTAACTGAGCAGCAATTTGAAGACATGGATTTGTGTGATGCCATGCAGTGGAAGAACTCAGTGGGTCAGATCTCAAAAAGATTTCATGGACAACAGGAAGCAAGTAATAATAAAGGGGATTTATACATCTCAAACTATCTTCTTAGTCTCAGGGATGTCATGTTCTGTCCAGAGCATGAAACAGCAGCACTAATAATCTACACATGCAGTCATATGGCACCATTACAAGGCCTTTTACACGTAGTCTGGTTTGATCAGATCCTCCTGGTGTGAATCTGATGAAAAGGTCATTCACCTCCATTTTTTTATAACTACAGTCACACTCCCTGACACCTTTTGAAAAATCTCAGAAAAAGCAGAATTTACAACAATCAGTGTTTTTAGGAATAAACTTTTGATTGAAGTTGCTGCTCTCCTGTCCACAAAGTTAGATGCACTAACCTGGACAGACACAGGAAACTTTTTGGAGTAAAATTAGTTCTGAGCATTTTTTTTCTCTCAGTACATGAAAAGGCAGGGGTGGCAGTGAGCGTGTGGTGAAGTGTCGCCATGGCTGTCAGATGGACAGTTCAGGGGAGACAAGCCATGTATGTCTCAGTCTGGTAAGATTACAGCACATAGTGTACCTCACTAACTGTATACAAATGATTATCATTACTTCACTCATGCTGGAATTTTTAATTGTTGGGGAGGCTGGGGGAAGAAGAGGTAAGTGGACGAAAACCACCGTTATTATGTAAAATACCCTTCAAAAAAAAAGCAAAAGCAATACTGAAGCAAATCTCACCGAAAAAAAGGAATTATGACAACCCTGAGCAGATTTTGGACATTTAAGTTTTAACAGAGCATCTGATGCTCACAGGGTGAAGAATCTCCATCACAAGTGAATGAACAAACTGGTTCTTGCAGCCTATCAACCACGAATGATAGATTGTAATTTGCTGCCATGTGTATAGAAACAGAATAAGGGCATTCATCAAGAACCCAGTCAAGTGAATAACATCTGAAGTAACATAATTAGAACAGAAATGTCCCACACATGATCCTTAGTTACAAAATAAGATACAAGAAAACCAGTGTTATTACACATTCAAAGCATATTATGCTGCATCATTGTATGCGTATCTAGGTCGACTGCACTGCTTTCACAACCACTAAAAATGGTAGACAAGATGTTACAACACAGCAAGATATATGGATATGTGCAACTTACAACCGAACCAAAGATACTGCACCTAATGTAACAGAACTCACCACAAGGACTACATTAAAGTCCACAACTTTTCAAGTCCTCGTCTTCGTAGACACCAAGAGAATATTCTCTCAAGTCTATGTATGAGAAAATAATGGATTACTCAACACATCATATAAAAAGTATTCATTCCTGCACTCTGTCATAATTTTGGTGCATTCATCATCCCACTAAATTTGATTGCACATTGGTCACTAGCGTGACACTTCTCAAATGGTGCTTCAAAATCCTGTTCTGTTCAACCGACGTCCACACTCTTCACAAACAGTAGTTGCGGAGTAGAAATACTGCTGTGTCCTTAGATGGTTTTCTTCGCCGTCAAGCTATAAATGCATGTGAGGATATACGCAGACAGGCTGGATGCAAACCAGTATAAATCATTTGTTATAGGAGGCTGCAGGAGGAAATGTTCCTGACAAATT
>SMGT01010514.1:297851-331399 GCA_004794575.1 Lanistes nyassanus | reverse complement strand
TCGCACAGGAGCGATCTAAACCACGTCTTGCCTGGCGTGTGAACAGTGCTCACCCCCCGTTTTGTCCGCGGGTAAGGGGAGAGAGAGAGAGAGAGAGTGGGAAGGAGGTGAGAGAAAAAGTTAGAGACCGATGGGTGGAGGGGTTAAGGGAAGGGAGGGAGAGGGTCAGTGTTTTAGGTTGAGTCCAGTAGGTGCCATGGTACCGAAATGGGTAATGAAGAGAGGACTCCATATTCTTACGGTCAATGGAGTCGCCCTTCATTTTCCAGATACCACAGACCCTCATCTTGTCACCTGTGTGTGGGGGTGTGCTAAAGTGACGTGCAACTGGTGTGTTTCTGCTGTGTTTAGTGTCGGCTAGATGTTCTGTGAAGCGGGTGTTGAGAGTGCGTTCTGTCTCCCCGATATATATATATATACCAGAAACTATCACTTTCGGTTTTTATGAAACTCTTTGACACTCAGGTTCAGCCCATTGTGCAGTATGGTGCGGAACTGTGGGGTCTGAAATATGGTTCTGTTATAGAAAATATTCACTTGTTTGCTTTGAAAAAATTCTTGGATGTTGACAGGAGGACACCAAACGACCTTGTATATGGCGAATGTGGACGCTATACTATTTACTTGAACTCGTATATACGTTGCCTTAGGTACTGGTTGAAGCTCACTAGAATGGAGGACCATCGATTGCCCCATAAAGCTTACAAAATGCTATTTATGTTGGACAGTAAAGGCAAAACTACCTGGGCAGCCCAGGTCAGAAAATGTCTTTGCGAGCACGGTTTTTTTTCTGTCTGGTTAAATCAAGGCGTTGGATGCATTAAAGCATTTCTGTCTTGTTTCAAACAAAGAATGATTGATATCCATGGCAACGCTGGGACGAACACGTGCACGCAAGTGACAGGTTTTCATCGTACTGTGTATTTAAAACATTTGAATCAGCAGGATATTTGCACATGGATATGAATAGATATGTTATGAATTCACTGGTAAAACTTAGACTTGTTATTTATGGAATTTTAAAGCACAGAAACAGATATATGGCCAGTGGCGCTGTGAGTGTGTGTCGCTTGTGTCATACAGGTGTCGAAGACGAGATGCATTTTGTGTTGTGTTGTCCGACTCTAGAGCCTCTGAGAAAAGACCTTATCTCTGTTAAATTCACTAGATTCCCATCAAGTTTTAAGCTTGCTCTTTTGTTATCTGCTAGTAATAAAACTGTCGTTTGTAATTTAGCAGTATTTTTATACAAAGCTCAGAAGCATTTGGAACACATAAGCGCATGAAAAAATGTTAGCCATGCTGGTTTCTTGGTTTGTTTAAAGAATTTTATCCGCTTAGTCACTTTACTTATTCACGCTGTACAATCTTCCCCCCTTCCAAAGGGGCCCTGGCCTCGTTGAAATAAAATTTCTTTTCGTTTCTATTTTTTCCTTTTCTTTTTCTTTCGTTTTCTTCCTTTCATTCTTTGCAGATGGTGCGTGTCTGGCAAGCTCTAATCGCGATATTTTACATTTGAAGAGCAACAGGAAATTTTCTCAGCCGATGTAGCGTACTAGAAATCTGTTTTGGTTGTGGTGAACTCTACTCAGGTGCTCGGAACAGCTGCACATGTCAATTGTCTGATAATGTTTACCATACTTAATGCATTATCAGGCTCGAAAATCAATTTGGGCAGTATGGTGTGTGTTCAGAGTAGTGGTCATGGCCATAGAGCACACCGAAGGGAGGTAAACCAAACTTAAAAAATCGAGCACTATGTCGGACGGATAGTAGGGTTTCTTCCGAAAATAGCAGAGACATGAATGATCAGTCAGCGACCCAAGAAACTGTGAAAGAAATTTCAAATGCGGATATCTGGAGAAAACTGTGTGAGTTTTCCAATCAAATGACCGCTTCGAATGCTTCTGTGGAAAAATTACTGGGTGAAGTATTCGAATTACAGTTTGGAAATGAGAAACGTAAAATAGGCCTTGTCAGTTTTCTTAAAACATGACTGTCTTCTTACTTCCCTTTTTGGTTCTAGTTTTTGCTTGGTTGGTTTTTTTTCTCTTTTTTAAGTTTTTCCTCCACAGGATAAACATTTAACACATGCATCATCCATCCCACAGAAGCTTCCAACATGTAGTGAGGGGGCAGGATCTGAGCTGAAAATTAGTATAGACCAGGGAGGGTTGTAATACCTAAGTAATGTCTTCAGATCTATGTTCCTGGGATTAACTTGCTAAGCACTGGGTTGTTTCATTTGTATTCCATGGAAAGTAGCCATTGTAAATATAGACAAATGTCATATATCAAATATGTCTGTGTT
Organism: Lanistes nyassanus; assembly: GCA_004794575.1. Taxonomy (NCBI): domain Eukaryota; kingdom Metazoa; phylum Mollusca; class Gastropoda; order Architaenioglossa; family Ampullariidae; genus Lanistes; species Lanistes nyassanus. The sequence continues at coordinate 329,088 of SMGT01010514.1, read as the reverse complement.
GTAAGGTTGTGCGCAGGGTGTACTACTGGACTAAGCAGGTTTGCTCTGTTTCGTCTGAACATAACACACAGAGCTTAGATTCTATTCATATCAAGGTCCTGGCGATATTTTTATTGGCTGTTGTGAAATTTTGAACAAAGTTGACGTCTGATGTGCTGACAAGTTGTTGGTTTTAAAAGAAGTGAATGCTTTCGTCTACACCGAATTTATTTTTAAATTCTGATTTTTATTTGCACAAAAGCTGTAGGTGGCTGCGTGTGTTTGGAGTGGAGGAGGTGGATGGAGTGTGTAAACGAGTGAGAAATAATGGTGTGTGAATAGTTGTCAGAATGATTATTGCTGCATGTAGTGTGGGGCAAAAACGACAAAACAGCAGGTGAAGCACGATGGGTGCTTTTGACTGCGAGATCACGTGATGACTGCGGTATAACGGTATACCATCAAGTCAGGAGCGAAGGCCTAAGACGTTCTCATAATGAGGCCCCATAAAGTGCTTCTCTCCTTACCACTATAGAAACGGAATTTCAAGCACGGAAAAACAGCGCCTATTGGGTGAAATGATGACTTGCCTTAACCAGCCTGATTACTTGAACCACGTTAGTCTGAAATTCCTGAAGCTAATGGAACTCACACTTGCATGCCATGTGAGCCTAGTTCCTCCAGTGACAGAGATTGAAGAATGGTGTCTCCAAACCCTTCCAATCAATCTAAGTTGTTGCCAGAGGTGAGTGAACAGCTGTCATCCTATCAATATTGACAAATGGACCAAGACGCAAACACGAAAATTTATTCACCCTAGACCTTCTTTCTGGGTCTTTCTTCCTTCTTGTTCTAGGCCATAATGACAGCGTCGAGGAAAAATACACCATACTCAGCTAATTACAGTCACGTGAGAGAAGAAGTGTATAACAAGAATCTAAGTTTCTCTCATTAGGGTTCAGGGTCCACAGTAACAACAGACAATACTCGACAAGTTTTTGTGTGGATATGACAAGTTAATGTGCTGTCACGCTGTGACTTCAGTCACAACACAGGCTGCACAAGCATCCCAATAACAATCTCTAAAGAAGTGTAAGTCTAACGTTAAAGGTTATATGAGAACTACAGTCCAGAGAGATTCATTTTGTAATACATGTAGTGCTACAAGGGTTAGGCTATTCTAGGTGCTCATTCAGATTGTCCTAAAATAGGCACAGCAGCTCTTGTTTCTCCTGTGCTTAGTCACCAGACAAATTTCACAAGCTCACTCAAAGTTAGCATGCTAATTTGATTCTTTAAAAATCTCACATTAGGCTAAAGTCATTTTCTTGCGAACTGCTTCACTGAGTCACAGCGCAGTGTGTATGGAAGGTGTCTGGTTTACACACGAAGTACGACTTATACAGCGCATTGTGTATGGAATGCGTCTGGTCTGCACGCGCAATAGGAGTTACTGCACAGTGTGTTCGTAATGTGTCTGCTCCAAACGCGCAGTTCGAGTTACAAATCCGTAACTTCACCCAGCTGCTGTCTTTCTGCTCTTTTTATGCTGAGTAGAGTTCCGAAACATTGCGAAATCTCATGGCTTGAACATTCACAAACCGCTGTCAACGGTCAGAGTGGGAGTGAGATAGCTTGCGCTACATTGTGATGCTGGGCGAGAGGCTGAAGGAAGTGAAAGCAGACTGTTGCCTTCTGAAACGGTTTCCATTGATGGGTTCTTGAGTGTCAGATAAGCAGACCGTTGTGGTGTTAGAGAACTGGAGGAAAAATAGTTCTTTGGCGTTGTCTGTTCATCGCGTTGGGGCAGACCTGCAGAGCGGTTCGCAGTAGTTTCAGACTTGTTACGGAGTATTGTTGCCTGTTGTGGGACCTGACTAGGCACCTCGTAACCGTCAGAAGTTTCGTCCGCTGTGTGGACAGATATAACATTGCTACAACAAATCCCATCACACTGTATTAAGTAATGCTATGATGGTTGTAAATTCTGGAGTACGTGGCACACGGGATAAGAGTTTGTCACCAATGGAGCAAGAATTATATCCCATCACACTGTATTAAGCAATGCTGTGAAAGTTTTAGATTCTGGGTTTGTCACCATTAGTTGTGCCCGCTGTGTGAACAGATACAACAGTACTACATTATCATCATGTGTCTACGTGGAAGTAACTTGCGCTACCTTGTGATGCTGGGTGACATGTTGAAGGGGGGGAGGGCAGACTCCTGGCTTCTGGTGGTGTCACTTTAGTTGGTGTTGGTTTTCGCTCATTAGTTGTTCCCGCTGTGTGAACAGATACAACAGTACTACATTATATCCCATCACACTGTATTAAGCAATGCTGTGAAAGTTTTAGATTCTGGGTTTGTCACCAATGGAGCAAGAATCGTGGGCTTTGAGATCAGATCTCGTTCTCGGCACTTTTTATAGGTCACCTCTTTACTGACAATGATATTGAGCGCACGCGCCCCCGCACACTCACACATCTGTGAATATATAAATATATATATACGTGTGCACACATAAAATGCATTTAAAGCGCAATAGGGCATCATCATCATCATCATCATCATCATCATCATCATCATCATCATCATCATCATCATCATCATCTGCATGCCACACCAGACGTCATCAAAATTTTACCATGAGAAATTGTGCAGAAAGTCAATTTCAATATGTTTACCTTGAATCTCTTCATACTGCCCGCCATCTTCACTACAGTTCACGGGGGCTGCTGAAACGCCGTCAGCCAACTCTCCTGCAAATAAGTAAACTGTTTGTAGTTTAGAATGTAGCAATTTTAAAAAACCCAGAAACTGACCCAACAAAAGTATAGATTTCAAGAAAGTTACTGCGGGCAAGGAGAGAGTGATAGAACTTTAAAAAAGATAATTGCTTTGCCGTGTCATAGGGCAATATGTGCAGAATGTGTCTACGTGGAAGTAACTTGCGCTACCTTGTGATGCTGGGTGACATGTTGAAGGGGGGGAGGGCAGACTCCTGGCTTCTGGTGGTGTCACTTTAGTTGGTGTTGGCTGTCGCTCATTAGTTGTGCCCGCTGCGTGAACAGATACAACAGTACTACATTATATCCCATCACACTGTATTAAGCAATGCTGTGAAAGTTTTAGATTCTGGGATAAGAGCTTTTAACAAATGGAACGAAAATCATGGGCTTTGGGTTCAGATCTTGTTCTCGGCACTTGCATTTCCTCTGTTCTTTAATTACGGTGATATTAGCGCTAATTTCTCTCTCTCTCTCTCTCCTGGTGTGGCCATGGATTATTTCCTGGAATAAGCCCTTTTCGTATTAGATTCTGACAGCCAGCGGCCTAACAGGAAGTTGGGGGTTCGCGCGGCCAGTCGTCTTCTTACCGACTGAGCAAAGACAGACGATCTTCTGCTGTGATTCTCACAGGGTGTCAGAAACCAACAAACTTTCTTCTCTGTAATCTAGTTTTGATAGTATGTGTATGTCTGCATGCGTGTTCTTGTTCGAAATTTATTAGACGCCTCAATCAACTCGAATCAAACACAAGCGTGGATCTATTTCCACCTTTTACTTCCAAACAATACGAAATTATTATAAATGAATTCAAAAAGATTTACGTTGATGAAATGATTCCACACACACTAATTAGATACACAGTCACGCAGTTCAAAGAAGGTACTTGGTCAATAAAAGAGTTCTGTTCCTTACAGTTCCACACGAATAAAATACAACAACTTTAGTGTCCACTGTTCACTCACAGTTCACAGTTCACGCTTTGATAGCGTCGGACAAGTTCTCGTAGATCAGAGCCGAAGGCGTTTACGACGATATGTGGAGAATGAAAATGATCCAAAAGACAAGCGATGATAGTGAAGACAGCGGTGAATTGAAGATGGGCGATGTTGTTGAAGCTGGCGATGATAGGTAGACGGCGATACTGGAGACGGTGGTGAACTTAAGGACTAGCGATGTTGTGGAAGATGGCGACGATACGTAGACGGGCAATGATACGACCCACCGGTCCAATAGTGGTTGACGAAGTTTAACTACAGTTCTTTTCACAGCAAGTCAATATTTCCACGTTTAGATCAATCTAACAATTCAATCTCTCTTTCTGGCAGTCGTACGTTGACGTTTCATATACATTCAGACAAGTGTATCAACTTCACAACTTGTGTTCTTTGTCGTTTGGCTTTCGGAATCAGGGACAAACTCGGCAAATCCGCGGATTCCTACGTGGTCTAAATGAGCTCTCCTTAGCACTACTGTCCGTAAGCCCTAGACGCTCTAGCGGACGCGAACTCAGTCTTCAACTCGTAACTACCAGAGCTCGACTCTGCAATAGTTACTCGAAATGTATATCCTCTCGGGGAAATACATTAAACAACAGAACTCCATTTCTGTTACTTCGGGTTACAGTTCTCGGACTAGAAACCTATCACTATACTTCGAGTTTATTACTATAAGGCTCTTGTCACCTTTGATAGCCGACCACGGGGCTTACTACGTCAACGGTTCTTGATATCACTCCCTGGTGTAAAATGGAGAAGCAAAGCTTGAGGCTGCTGCTGGCCCTATTATACTGTCCGGTCATGTGATGTCTAAATCCCATAATATTTGGTTGTTCGAGAACATTCTAGAAGGTTTATTTCTACTGACTCAGCAAGTTTTGTGCCTACGCAGTACTTTTTTTCTTAAAGTCGCAGTGAAACGCAGGAAGACCTCGTCACTTTTGACAGTTCGAACTGTCGCTGACCTGCGGGCTGAACTCCCTATTTCCTGTCTCTCTCTCTTTTCTTTTAAACAATAGCTGTACTATGCGTTCCTGACACATGGTTTGATTAAAAACAACTAAACCGCATGGGGAAAAAGTTTTTTTCCTTAGTTTTTCTAGTGAGCAAAAGTATATGGAGAAGAAATTTAAAGTTGCAAACCATTCGAAGAGACTGTCACGATCCACGTGACAAGTGGAGATGAATTTTGATAAGATCGGTCTCCCATACTAGTCGATGGACAGGTAGCAGAACTGCACAGCGGGGGACTGGAGGGGTGAGCTCGCTCACGCATTAGGAAATTGAGAGAGGAGTTAAGGAACAAAGTTTAGTTGTGAACTCAGAACTGAAGAGAAAAGACGCAAGAAACTGACTGATGTGGGGAACGTGATGGGACGTACTCACAGTGTGCTTGATGTTACCTGCTCCTTCAATCGCTGAACTGGAGGTATTGTGTATCAGCAGAATTTTCTGTATACATTTTTGTCATTATTGAAAACTGTAACTGGTAAACAACGTGTAAGGAGAGATTTAACATGTACGTACGAGGTGGTATCCCACTAAGAAAAGGACTCATGATGATTATAATGGAGGTGTAGCTCGAAGCTAGGTACTAAGGAAAACTTAGGAGTTCCAGGTAGGGGTAAGGAGACCCCTGTAGAGCGACAGGACTCGTCCTACCCAGAGCCGACACTTGCAGATTGGAGCTTGGAAAGCGGAAAGCAGACTAGCAGAGGCGCGAGCAAGAGGCGACCTCGTGGCAAGGCCAGCGGGATCATGGAGTGCACCCAAGCCTAACGGTGAAACCAGTCCGATCGTGTCGCAAATGGCTGCGACCAGGGTAGTGGGACAGCTGTGGTGTCGTCCCGCCTTATCGCCGAAGTTGAAGCAGAGTGAGACGTACTGTCTACATTCTTAAACATTAGGACAAGCCAGGTAGGCGAGAACTTTGTGTATTTCGTGGGGACGACGGTGCCTGTCGAGTATACGTCACGGGGACGAGATATCCAGAAGAGAGACTTGACCGATTCGAACTTGTATAACGGTAACATTGGAACTGGTAGTTTTGAGGAATTTGTGTATTTCGTGGATACCACGGTGCTTGTGGAGTGTAAGTCACTGAGACGCCCATCGAGAACTGACTGTGTCGAACTTGTAAAACTTTGCAACGTCAAAACTGGTAGCTTGTGAGAACTGTGTATTTCATGGAGACCACGGTGTGTGTCAAGTGTACGTCACAGAGACGCAACGTCGAGAAGAGAGAGTTGAGTATTCGAATTTGTATAATCTGGAACGTCAGAACTTTTAACTTGTGATCTTGGGCGCGTATCTCATGAGAAGTGGACTTGAAAAGAAAACTTATAGTCAGATAAACATTAAGGACTTTGTTTAGTGCAGTGGAGCACTGGAAAATTGGTTTGTTTGTTTGTTTGTTTTTTTGTTAGTGTTTTCGGACCAAATTGTGATTTAAGTTGGAAAATTGGGAGCTTTTTGTTGGCGTTTTTCAAAATATGTGCTTAAATTAGAACATAACTTGCGGAAACCCATGGTCGCACCTTTAGGGTACATAGAGAGGAAAAACTGGTGTTAATTGGCAGTACATCAAAATTAATATTTAGCATTTGAACTATAGTACAAATCTTCGCTAGCATTGCTGAGGGTTTTTGTGATCCGTCTTATGCCTAGTTACGTGATCGGCGTATTTTCACTGTTCTGCTGGTGAGAATACCAGAACGGGGAAATTGTAGTCATGGAGAGCAGGGAGAATTAGTGTTTGACGTTTGAGTTTTGAATTGAAGTTTTAGTCTGAAATTTCTTATTGTTCTTGAGGTAACTGTGTGAAACCATGAGGATTTATTGTGAACTAGTTGGAGAGTGAATTTTTTCTGGTTGTTTGATCTTGAAGTGAAGCGGTAAGGTACAAAGTGACGTCCAGTGCTCCTGGGTGATAATAAATAGTGGTGGGTCATATTTACGTTAACCAGTGTTGAGTTTTGTCTGAGTGACAGGAGAGTGAAAGAATACAAGCACGTGCTCCCACTAGGTCGTCTGACGTGGACGAGGGTGGGGGTCGTGGCAGAGACAATTTCGTGGCGACAGTAAACCTGAAGGTCTAACAATGTATTTTGCTTTCAAATAAATGACCTACCAGCGGTGGACTACGTGCTAGTAATAAATATTGGCTACAAAAGGCATATGTGGACACAGGCGATGCATCTGTAGCCAACAGACGAACCACCTACAGTACAAGTTCTAACACGTACACTTGTTCTCCAAGGGGTCTTCACTTTCATGTGAGTTGGTAGCACCAAACAAGGTGTTGAGAATAAGAGGGTGCAGACAGACAAGACAGACAAGACAATATACGTGTTATGATTTGTCTGGCGTCTCGTTGCCTACCCAATCAGGAGGTAGAGCAACTTGTTACGGTCGACCTGACTGACTTGCCAAAACAGCCAGGAGAGAGCGCGCGGTGGAGCAAGGAAGGTGGTCCGGCTGAGAGCGGAGGGCAACCTCCCCCTCCCCCAGTTGACCCATCACCCTGAGAGGGGGTCGGCTGCGAGGTGGGGGCGAACAACCCTCCGGGATACAGCCCACCACCCCGAACGGGTAGAAAGCCTATTCGCGTTTTTCTTGTGTTGTTGTTGTTGTTGTTGGTTTGGGAGGGAAAGTGCTTCCACCTCGCGGTGATTTCGCACTGAAGGGGAGGGGAGATGGGTGAGGGGAAAGGGAAGGGGTCTGCGGTTTGGTGTCCTGGACTGGTGGTGGCTTTGTATGGTCCCGCTGGCTGGCCTCTCTCCTGGCGCACTGATGATGGCTTGAGTAGCTGGAGTGGTGGAGTTTTCGCTGGTCAGATCTCTGTCCGCTACATCCCTACATTCTTTTGTCTCTACCGCTAAGGTGCTTTGTGTAATATAGGTTTACTTTGATGTAGTCTGTTTTAATTTTAAGTGTTTTACTGGTATCCCCTGTCCTATAGCTTATTTGCTGTTTTTAGCTGGTTAATTACCACTTTGATTTTTGTTGTTGTTGTTGTTTAGATATATCTGACATCTGGGTGGGCGTTAACTACCTGCATTGTCAGTTCCATTATGTGTTGTCTTATATTTTTGGGAGGGCTGAGAGAAGATTTTAGGTTTACTACTAGATTAAGATTTTGCTCTTCTCTTTCCTGACTGTTTAGGCTACATTCTAGCAGGACATGTGGTGTACTAAGTCTGTCTCCACAACTACAGGTTACTGGGTCTTTACGGTTTAGGTGGTATTCTCCATTTAGTCTCATTCTGGCTATCCTACTTTGGTTGGATCTGTTGGAATGGAACAATACTAGTTCGTTACCTGGTATTTCTTCTAATTCTCTCCTGGTACCTTTGGCTTCCTTTTTGTACTTTTCTTCCCACTGTATTTTAGTTGCTGGTTTAAGGGCTATTTTTCTCTCCTCTGCTGAAACGGGTACGTTTATTTGGATAACGCTAGTGGTTGGGTTGTCTTTTATTGCCATTTTAGCTAGCCGATCTGCTTCCTCGTTTCCTTTTATTCCTACATGTGATGGCACCCAGATAAAGTTGATTTGGATTCCTATATTATGGAGTCTATTTAACAAGATTAGAATTTCATACATTATATCCATTCTTATATCCATCCATTTGCTTGTGGGCTCGCGTTCAGGGCTATATAGGCACACGACTGCAAATGCCGAATGCTGAACACCCAGTAGTTCTACAGGAGAGTATGACCATTATCCGCGACGTGGACAGAGAACCAGCAGCTGATGCACAGGGGTGACTCTTGTCAGTCGGGAAAAGAACTCTGGCATTCGGACCGTTGTTGAGATCGTGGAGCTGAGAGACGTGGCGTCTGCGGTATTCCCATCAAACATCGTGAGCCCCCGCGGGCCTGGCTTCACGTGCCGGGGCTGAGCACCCAGCCTTTCTCTGGCTGGGTGGCTAAGCTGGCCCACCCCTTTCTCTTTGGCTTTCCTTTTTCTGCCTCTCTGGTCCTTTCCACCCCAATCTCTCCCTGCTTTCTGCAGTTTTTTCTTTGCTGTCTTTCTGCCTGCCCTGGCCTGTTCTTTTTCTTTCTCTCACATACATCTTCTCTCCACGGTTCTTCTTTTTCTGCTGTCTTCTTTAGACCCCCTGCGTTTGCCATGCAGGGCGAACCGTGTAGGGGGAGAATGGGATCCTGGGGGTTGAGGTCCCTGATGGGTGCTGCTCATCATACCAACACACCCCTTTGGCCCGGACTTCTCCTAGACGGGAGGTTGGTGTGGCCCACACCAATCAATCGGCTGGTCGCCCATTGCCCTAGCTTTGCTAGAAGGCTTCGGCCTGGGTCAATCTGGTTTAGTTTTTTCTAGGCCAGGGTATATCTCTTCTGTAGCCCTGGTGTGGCCCAGCTTGACATACCCCTCGTGGTACCGCTCGGTCGCATCCCCTTGTTGGGCTCCGTGGTGGGTGGGGAGCAAAAGAGATGAATCTATATTTTTTTCCAGTATGGCTGTAACGTTTTCTGGGGTGTGCTGGATTTATAGGGAAGAGATAAGAAATTGGACACCTAAACAGGCCCCACCTTTTCAAGCAAAAGGTACACGACCAGATAAATTAGCACATTTATTGAACTATAAACATTAAAAAGGATAGCAGAGGGAGGAAAGAGGTAGATGAACAAATATGAAACAAATGCGTGTATATGTGTGTGTGTGTGTGATAACAACAAAGTGTGGTGTGTTACAACTTGCAGAACAGTAAGTAATAAAACTTGAGTATAGTTGAACTAATATGAATCATAAGTCTACTTGCGGTGGTATATAGATATTCCAAACCAGCACAGAATTACAATCCAGCCAAGAATGGAACAGACACACCAGTGTTCGTTCAATTAACACGTAGACCGCGTTAGTAGTTTATGTGCAGGAGACCACAGTTGAAGTCTGTAGACGTAATTCACAGAAACGCAAGTGTTCAGTCTATGGTAGGTAGATTCGAGATGAACTGTCGGCAAGGCGAAAGGTGAATTAAAATCCAGTCTCGTCAAACCAGTAGATAGCAGCAGATAAGTGTGGTCCTCCGGTATCAGTAACCTCGGATCACAAGCAATGTACTATTCAGTCTGTTGGTTTGTCCTTGGACGTCCTTGTCCAACCGTTACGGTTAAATCCACAGTTAACTCCACGCTTCTCATAGATTTTAGATCTATGAGAAAAATCTCCACTCTCTAGTGGGAAGAAGTTCTTTCAACTGCCTACTCAGGACTTGCTATTAAGTCGTCTAAACAAGTAGCAGTTACAAGAATGTATACCACCGGACGCTTAGCAGTTAAGTCTCCTCATTGATGACCCTACAAATGTATTCTGCCACTTTCACAAATCTCGAGAAAGTGACAAGTCTTGCCTGGTGAAGCCAAAAATCTTCTTAACGCAAGAACTAAGCTAAAACAGTAATCTCTCGGCTGTTTTCCCCAGTAGCTATACAGGATCCGTTAACATCGACCGTTTCATAGTCTTTGCTCGAATCCACGATCAAGCGTTAAAACCCCCTGGAATTGTTTTTGGTCTCCCGGCAACTCGCTTTCTATCTCTCCATACTCTCTTTGACAATCAACATGACGTCTGTTATTCCTAACCCTATGTATGATTATTGCTTCACTTTCTCTTGAATGAAAGATTACGCAGTTACAGAAAGATACAATGAAAATAACACAGTGCTTAAACCTTAGCGCTGGAGAAAACCTTTCATAGCGTGACAATGGCTTCAAAAATTCCGCCGCGCAAACGGCACCTCCCACCCTGTGTTAGTTCGGACAGTGAGGATGAGGTCCCACAGACTGTTTCTTCTCGTTCTTTGCAACCTTCTTGGCCCCGTTTTCTTGTTGTTCAGGGTGCTGACCCCGACAAAACCATCACGAAGCTAACCCCTTTTGCTGTTCGGAAGGGGTTCAGTTCGATTTCTTTTGCCTTTGTGATTGTTAAGCGGTTCCGTGACACTTCTTTTCTTGTCGAGTGTGGAACCCAGAAGGCGTTGGATGCCCTTCGCCAATGGGATTCCAAACTCTTCATCGGCCGACCTATCCGGGTCTCTGCGCACAGTACGCTGAATTCTTCTGTCGGCGTGATTCGCTGTGCTGACTTGGCCGATATGTCGGAACTCGACATCAAGGCCGAGCTTCAGTCCCAGGGGGTGACGAACGTTCGACGCGTTACTCGCAAGAGTAATGGGGCGGTCATACGCACCAACACCTACTTCATTACCTACTGTTTTCCTAAACTTCCCTCTATTCTGTCCATTCTCCGTCGTCTCTCGGCGACCTACAACTTCTTCTTCCTGTCAGACTGACGTCACCTGGGTTGTCGGGGATTACCCTCGCCCCTTATCTTCCGTTTCGATGCCCCCTCCTTCCGCCGGTTCTAGCTCTCGACCCCCGTCACAGTCCACGCCACGCACCACTTCTCAGGGCACATCCACTACTCCTATCTCTTCGACCACCCCCCGCTCTACTTCTTCACGCACCTCTTCTGCCGACACACCTCCTTCACCTTCACTTGCACCACAATCTACTAAGAAGCCCGCCTCTGTCCGCACCCCAGGGTCGGGAGCACCTCTGCTTCTCTGTCTGCCTCATCCTCACACAACCGCTTTTCGGCTCTTGTCGACACCAGGATGGAGGCTAGGGGTTCCCGCCCCTCCTCCCTTTCTCCCCCACGTCGGCCTTTCGTCCCAGGGTCCAAAAGACACGTCCCGGCCTCCTAAGGGGCAGGCACGACATGATCTTTTGGAGGACATGGAGCTAGGGGATATTACCCCTCCTCCACTCCGTCCTCTCCTGTCAACTCTCGTCGCCGGTCTAGCCAAAATCGCTAACATGTCCTCCATCATCCAATGGAACTGTCGGGGAATCCGAGCTAACTATGAGGACCTCAGCTGTCTTATCTCTTCTCCAAACCCTGCCGTTCTTGCCCTGCAGAAGACCCTCCTGCAGGACTCCACTTCCTTTTCGTTTGGTCCTTTCCATGTTCTTCATCATGCTTCTTCTGCTGACACTGGCTGTGGCGGTGTCGCACTCCTCCTCCATCCTAGCCTTCTTTACAGTCCCATTTCTCTCGCCTCTCCTTTGCAGGCAGTGGCTGCTAGAGTCACGCTGCATAAAACCATCTCTATTTGCTGTCTCTACCTTCCTCCGTCAGCTCGGGTTTCCCGTCACTAGTTGGACGATTTGTTAGACCAACTACCCCCTCCTATTCTTCTTTCGGGTGATTTCAATGGACATCATCCCCTGTGGGGTGGTGTTTCCAGCGATGCCCGGGGGCAGCTTTTAGCTTCATTTTTTGCCGAGAGGGATCTTTGCATTCTCAGTGACGGCAGTCCCACTTACTGTCAGCCCCATAGTGGGTATACTTCCGCCATTGATCTTTCGGTCTGTTCTCCTTCTCTTTCTCTTGACTATTCTTGGCGCATCATCTGTGACTTGTGTGGCAGTGACCACTTCCCCCTCGCTTTATCGGCCGACCTTTCTGCAGACCCCGAGCCAGCGGGTTGCTGGAATCTTTCCAAGGCTGATTGGTCACTGTTTCACTCTCTTTGTCTCTCCCGGTTGACTTTACCGTCTGCTTTTAACCTCGACTCCCAGGTGGCCGGGGAACACCCGGTCCACCTTTTTACCCAAGTTTTACTTCAAGTCGCGAGATGTGCCGTTCCCACCATTGGCAAGGGTCACCGCGGCCCTCGCGTGCCCTGGTTCACAGAGGAATGTCAGGCCGTGCAGCGGGAGCGGAAGAGGGCAGAACATAATGCTTTCCGCTGTCCCACTGCTGATAATGTGCTTTCTTTTAAATGACTCCGGGCTCGTGCTCGGTTTGTTTTTAAACAGCAGCGCAAGCAGGCTTGCCAGAGTTTCGTCTCCTCTCTCTCTGTCCATACCCCTTCTTCCACAGTCAGGGCAGCAATTCGTCGCCTTTCTGGGAAACGTTCCTCCGGTTCCATTGGCCACCTTCGCGATGGCGATGAGACCCTCACAGACCAGCGCAATATCGCTAATCGTCTTGCATGCATCTTCGCTCACAATTCCTCTTCCTCTCACTACTCTCCTTCATTGCAGCACCTCAGGCTTGTCAGCGAATCTACTCCTTGTAACTTTTCTTCTTCTAACTCTGAATCTTACAATCTCCCCTTTTCTTTCTCTGAACTCAAACAAGCTCTCCGTCAGTGTGCTCCTTCCACCCCTGGTCCTGACACCATCCACTATCAGTTTCTCACCCATCTCCCTGAAGAATCTCTTTCCCTTCTCCTCCACATCTTTAATTACGTTTGGACCTCAGGGGACTTTCCCTCCATGTGGAGGGAGGCCCTCGTGGTCCCCATTCCCAAACCCGGTCGGGATCACTCTGACCCCAACAACTATCGTCCTATCTCTCTCGCTAGCTGTCTGTGTAAAACCATGGAGCGCATGGTCAATGCTCTCCTGGTCTGGACCCTTGAGTCCGAGGGTTTGCTCTCCTCGCTGCAGTGTGGTTTTGAGCGGGGCCGGAGCACCGTCGACCACCTCGTTCGATTTGAAGTGTTCATCCGGGATGCCTTCGTCAGAAAAGAACACGTGATGGGGGTCTTCTTTGATCTGGAGAAGGCCTTCGACACGACCTGGAAGCATGGAATCCTGATGGACCTTAACCGCCTTGGTTTTTTTATTCAGCATTTTTAGCTCATCGCCAATTTTTAGTTCGTGTTGGTGCTAGTTTGTCTGATTTTTACCCTCAGGACATGAGTGTCCCCCAAGGCAGCATTCTGTCCCCTACCCTTTTTTGCATCAAAATCGATGGCATTTTAAAATCGGTTCCTTCTGCAGCTAACGTCTCTTTATATGTTGATGATTTTGCTCTATGTCTCCATGGTAGGTATCTTCCCTGCCTGGAGCGTCAGCTGGAGCTCTGTGTAAATAGCGTCCAACGATGGGTCTTTTCCAACGGTTTTAACTTTTCCACTGTCAAGTCCGTCTGCGTGCATTTTTGCAAACTCCGTGGCCACTTTCCGGAGCCCACCATTCCTATTGATGGTACGATGCTCTAGGTGGTCCCTGAGGTCAAATTTTTAGGGGTCATTTTTTACCTCAAACTTTCCTTTTTACCCCACATCCGATCCCTTCGTGCGTCATGCCTGAAGGCGCTGGATGCTTTACGTGTCGTTGGGCGCACCTAGTGGGGTGCAGATCGGACCACCCTTTTACGTTTATATCACTCCTTGGTTCGTTCGAAACTTGATTATGGTTGCATTGTTTATGGTTCCGCTCGTCCCACCTACCTTAAACTCCTCGACACCGTCCACCACCACGGCCTCCGGATTTGTCTGGGGGCTTTTTGTACCACCCCAGTGGACAGCCTGTATGCTGAGGCTGGTGAGCCCCCTCTTTCTCTGCGCCGCCTCAGTCTCATGCTCCAGTATGCCACCAGACTGAAGGCGCGTCGTGATAACCCTGCTTATTCCACCGTCTTTCAACCTGAGCGTGCTCCTTTGTACGATCTTCGTCCAAAGGAGCCCAGACCTCTTTCTCTCCACCTTCTTTCTCACCTGTCTGCCTCTGCTGTCCCTCTTGCCCCCATTGCTCCCCTCCCCTCTCTTCCAGACCCTCCCTGGACCCTGCCACCTCTCGACCTCCGTCTTGATCTTGCCGCCTTCTCGAAGTCTTCCACCTCTGCTCTCCTTTATCTTCACCACTTCCACGAACTCCTCTCTGACTATCCTGGTTTCTGCAGCGTCTTCACCGACGGCTCTAAACTTCCTTCCGCTGGTCGAGTTGCGGCTGCGGCCATCCCCTCTTGCTCCCCTCATACTCTCACTGCCTCGCTGATCACAGTTCTGTCTTCTCTGCTGAACTTTCTGCCATTCTTCTGGCCCTTTCGCATGCTCGCCACTCTAGTGAAAAAAATTTCTGATCCTGTCCGACTCTCTTTCTGCCCTCCGTGTGCTTGCCTCTCACCGCCTTAACCATCCTTTCCTGGTCCACATTCATATTCGTCTCTCTCTCCTCCGCTCTCGAAATGTCGATGTCGTCTTTGTCTGGGTCCCCGGCCATACTGGCATTCCGGGCAACATGCGTGTTGACCGGACTGCTAAGCGGGCTCTTCAAGGCCCCATCACTCTCTCTCCAGTGCCGTCTGTTGACCTCCACCCTTTTATTTCATCCTACATCCACTCTCTTTGGCAAGCTCACTGGGACACACTGTCTTCCAACAAACTTCACTCTATTCTTCCTTCCCTCTCTGACTCTACTATGCAGAACCTGTGCGGCGAGATGATGTTGTCCTGACGTGCCTCCGTTTGGGTCATACCCACCTCACCCACTCCTTCCTGCTCCGTTCCGAACCTCCGCCCACCTGTACCCATTGTGCAACACCCCTCACCGTCCAACACATTTTAGCCGTATCCGTCTGCGTCATTTTTATACCCCTTCATTCCCTGCCCTTTTTCGGTCAATTCCTCCTTCTGCGATACTCACCTTTTTACATGCCGTCGGCTTTTATTTCCGTATTTAAGCTTACTTCTGTGCCATTTTTTTCTCCTTTTGGTTTTACTGAGTAACCCGTTATCCGTCCTCTCTCCCTTACCCTCCTTTTCCTTACCGCTGTTTTACCTCTTGTATACCGCCGTGATATAGCCCTAGTTGCTGACACGGCGTTAAGCCCCAATACATACATCCAACATCGTGAAAGTGAGTTTATTTACAGTGTAGGAAAGTAGGACACGATCGTAACTCAAAGATAGTTCTCTTGAACAAGCTTAAGGGAAAGTAGACATCGAACTTGTTGATCTGTCGGTTGTCCAACGGGATTAGTATTTGTAGAATACTTACGGTTATCTCTTGTGATCGTCGACCGATCGTATTGTGTGTAAGACGTCGGCGTGACGTCATTTTCTCACGTTCGGAAAGGATACGGTTTTCCTTGTGTTCACCGATGTATAGCGTCACTGGGACGAATATATGAGAGTGCGAGTGATTGTTCTACACCTGTCGGTAGATGTATATTGGAGCATCATTCATTGTTTAGTAGAATACTCTATGTTGTAACTGTAGAATAAATAGAATAGTGTATTATCGCTGCCCTCTTTTATTAAGTTGTGCGCGTGACAAGCAAGGGGGTGGGGGCTTGAACCGATTTGGAGATGGATGAAATTAGGCAGCGATCGCAGTGTTAGTTTCCCCCTTCTTGACACATTTTTATGTTGTTGTAACTCTAGTTAACGAGCAGACTAGTAAAACACATAAGCCCCATACCCCTAGACACGACAGAGTAAAGTCCACAACAATACTCATTGTAAATGATCACGTTTATTATGTTTGCAGAGTTTTCATAAAAAGAATGTTGATTGTATTACAAAGTTAGTCAGGCCCGGAAATATGACATGAAATATTCCAGAAGACGTCAGATTCGCTTTCACACGAAAGAGAAAGAGAGAGCACAACTGTAACAATGCACACTGTATTTTAATGTCTTATGCTGCTTAATTTATCAACTCAACTTTATCATAGGTGTGTACACGTACAAGTATTTATCTATAGGATTCATGCACTTCTATCTGCGATTTTAAGGATCTGCGCCATTCTGCGGTAGGTCTTGGAAGGTATCACCTAATCACCTGCTGATACTTGGCGGGGGTGGGTGGGGAACCTGTACTTAAAATTGTCTTCTTTGTTATAGTCTGCGGCAGGACGTTAAGTAGCCAACAAGCAACCAACCAGTCTCTCTCTCTTTCTCTCTCTCTCTCTCTCTCGTGAGTACTCACCATGTGAGGTCCGCCGTCTGCAGTGGTGAATTACTAGGCCTACAACCACAACGAGAACGAGAACAAGAAACACTCCTACAACAACGCCAATGATTGTTGTTTTTGATGTTGACTGGTTGATTGTGGTTTCAGATTCTGCTGACATTGCTGCAAAATATAAACAGTAGTGTTTAACTATAAATAGGATAATAGTTTTTGGCACATTCAAATGAGACAAAAACACTTCTGTCTGTCTGTCTGTCTGTCTGTCTGTCTGTCTGTCTGTCTGTCTGTCTGTCTGTCTGTCTGTCTGTCTGCCTGCCTGCCTGCCTGTGTGTCTCGTCCATGAATTAAGTTTGTAAAGTATGTACTACAGCCGTTTGCCCAGGCACCAATTCACATTCTGCATGTATTAAATCGAATCATTACTTGTGGTTGGAAAATTCAGAGGACATGCAATAGTAGACAGAACATTTTCAAAGACAGCTTCGAGCATTTTGAAGCAGGTGTCATAACAGTTTGTATAGACCCCTTTTCCCTCAATCTTTTCCAGTTACGAGTGTCAGGGAGAAGAACACAATGGAAAATTCCTAATTCCACTATAATCCTTTCTCATTTATTAAAAAGGCTGGAAACTTATGGGTCATAAATTCATGAGACAAATACAGTCAGACAGCTAAACTTCACGCCAGTTACTTTAAACATCACTTAAAAAAGCAAGCTTTCATTAGGTAAAGATAATGGTAGTCTCGTGACCTTAAGGTTGTAGGGGAGGGGGTGTATGAAGCCCCTGATTTTCTGTGGGCCGGCATCGTCGTGAGGGCAGTGCGCATCTCCTCCCCCGTGCTGCCTTACTTTCCTTGACCTAACGGTAGCTGAATGAACTTGGGACAGCGTGATGTGCGGCGCAGGGGTTTCGAACCAGCGTTTTTGGTTGCGGAGGCGAGCAGTCTAACTCAGTCTACCCCCCTCCCCCGACACACACACACACACATTAATGCTGTGCGTACCCACCATCTTGTTGGGCTCTCAGAAGTCCCCGTATGCAGCAAACTACTACCAGAACAATGAAAGACACAAACACCCCTACAGCAGTGCTACTGATTACACTTGGTGGTGCTGAGGTTGCCTGATGTTAATCATTCGACTATCCGTTTCCCCAAGCCTTCTGTACTCACGTATAAATAAGGATGTAGTGTTTCTTGTTACGGTATTGGAAGATGCTGTAATCTCCAAAGTGGCAGAGCCTGATGTGTTTTTGGATGCCGCAGAATCCGGTGTGGTCGGCAAAGCAGTAGACTTCTGTACAGGAGTAGCTGTCACCACTGAAGACCGAAACACGGGGCCAGGGGAGACTACTACAGTATAATTTAAAGTCCCGTGAAGATCAGTGACGTTTCTCTGCAGCCTACAGGAGGCATTGTAGTACAGCCTTCCATTTGCAGTGAAGGATCCCCTGTTTTCTAGGTAAGTGTCATTTTCTGGTATTTGGGTCGTTCTGGTGCCATTCTGCAATAAAGCAAAGATGAATGGCAACAACCAGTTTGAATTCTCACCATTCTGCCAGGTTCTTCAGCCAATAGATGGAGTCTTTTTTTATTCAAGCCTTCGCTCACATGGACTGAACAAAATAATATTTCGTAGATGATTCTAAAATTCTAGTTCTGTATTATTAGAAAGAATTAAGTAAATGCTACTTACATAAAAGGGTCACTCTTTTGCTCAAACTATATATTGGCATCCTCTCACTCGCCAGCTCGCTCGCTCATTCAGGTGCAAAATGTTAACAGAGTTCGCACTAAAAGTACATAATATCGTGCTTTGCTTACCCCTAAACTCTGTCCGCCATCAGGAACGAAGTATTCGTACCAAACACAGTTAATGGACGAGGGGTAGGCTTTTGATATTGTGCAGGTCACTTCAATTCCGTCCTCTTTCATAGTCACTGAACACGGATCACTCACATCAGCTGGATCTGTTGCAAAAACTCAGTACAGTCCCAGTTACAGAAGATGACATCGTTTCGGTCACTAACCCTTCCTAATTCGGTTTTATCTGAGAAAATAAGAATGAGTGGAAAAAGAAAGGATTTTTTTAAACTATGGGTTGCAAAAGTTGCCAAGAGAATTTCGATGAAAAGTGACCCTTGGATTCACGCCGAGGGAAAGTGAGGACAGAGGAAGCAGAAGACAGATGAGGTGGATGAAATGGATGAAATCAGGAGAGAGAGAGGGAGAGAGAAATTAGAAAAAGGGATGAAAGAATCCAACAACACAATGCTATGAATCACAATACCATGATGCCACTTGTAACTAAAACATCTTGCGGATATGTGAACCATATACAGCTTGCGCTGAATAACATGGAAAAAATGCAAGAGATTTGTCAAGAGTGCCACTAAATTTTCACGTTGTGTACTCCCTGACTTGACTGACAAGTGTGATCAAGGCAATAAAAATATCACACTGTTCCACAGAATGCAGCGAGTTCGGGAATAATGACAGGTCGCTATATTTGGAAACAACTGACTTACATATAGCCGCGAGAATAGCACAAACATCTTCATCAGTGCCGGCCCGACAGGTCCATTGCGCTGCGTCATCTCTAGAGACGTTTGCTATTGTCAGCACTGATGTATCACTTGTAGGACGGGTCGCTCGGTATCTGCTGGGATCGTTGTCCTTGCAAACGTTTTGATCTCGACATGAGGAAATTATGATGTCACTTGTTGTTGTCCTTGAAATTGGGTGCCGCCATTCTACTGTAGCTGCAGGATTTATGCCTTGGAAGGAAAAAAGGGGGATTGCGGGGGAAATAAATGACAGGCATGAAACCGGTGGACACGGAGGAAGACGTGCGAAGAGAAGGAATAGTGTATGGAAGGGGTGGGGTGGGGGCTAGTTGGCTGGCTGGTTGTTGCTTAACACGCCTCCGCAAACTAGGTGCATGTCAGGAAGGGCGAAGTAAAGGGATAAAGGGACAGAACCGCAAAGTGCAATTTACATAAGGGGAAGGTGTCCACGAGGAAGAACCATAATGTAATCTAGTGCTATTGTCACTGTTCTCAGATGAGATATGAAGCATATGAGTGGATTTTGATTTTGAAATGACGAGTTTAAAAAGGTTTACTCCAAGAGAAACATTTTCAGTGAGTGCTCTTCTGCTTCAGCTGCAATATTAAAATGATTTGTGATTTTATTGGAAATGTAACTGTCGTGGTGACGCCGCGGAAACAGTAACAGAAGCATCAATATTATCACCAGCAGCAGAAAAGAAAATAGGCGATATAATGGTGCCGATGATTGTAACGATGACGACTATGACGATTGTGGGCGAAAGTAAAAGTTGTGTCCAGCTCTGATATCGGTCCCCGATGCTTTCTGAAAACGGCAATTAGTGATGTATTATTTATAGCCGAGTAATGAAGGAATTGTAATTAAAACGTATGACGAGAATTTCATTTGGACGTTAGAGCTCGCCTAACAAGAGAGAAGCACGCACAGGCTTTGTCTATGCTTGAGGCCAAATTTGCGTGTAAACTATATGGGAATGTTCCATCTGATCAAGCACGGATCAGGCAAGTGATTTGAACAGTGAAAGACTACAATGATTACCTGTGCATGTCAGCTGAGTCGATTTGTCTTCCACTGGGGGGGACATACCACAGTCCAGACGAACAGTGCCAGCTAAATGTCAGAAAAGAAGAGACAAAGTTTTAGAAAATCGTGAAATACTCAAAAGAGATAACAAGAATGAATTCATGACTGCCTTCTAAACATAGATTTTATGCAAGTCTTTCTCCCTTCCGTCTTCGGTCGGTCCGTACCCTAGCGGTAATGCATGCTTGCCACTAATACAGTGGACCGTAGATTCGAATCCCGTGTCCGGCACTTGATTTAATACGTGGCACGCATTTATAGGGCTGGCCGTTGGTGGTATTCTCCAGCTGTTCGCGTTTCCTCCCACTTCATAATTCTCTTCATAACCCCACTCCTTCCCTCGTCAAGATGTAGCCTTTGTTGTTGATTTGAGATAAAGGTACAACGAAAAGAACTTAGACAAGCAAGAATTACACAGACAAGAAGTCGACGTTTCGGGGCATAGCCCCTTGTTCAGGACGGCACAAACAGATACAAACAGATAACAGATAAAAATCACTTAGCTGACAAAGACGCTGGTCATGCACGGTCGATCGGCAAGAGGAGAGTGTGGGGAAGAAATGCAGACCATATGGAAAAAGCGTGCTAAACCAGTCAGTGGCAAGGAGTACTACAGCCAATAGAGAGGCATGTCCAATCGGTGCTGGTGAAAGGGGAGGAAGGAAAGGGCAAAGGAAAAGGGGTGTGGGGATCATTACAATGGAGAAACGGGAGGGGGGAAAGGTTAGGGAAAGTTAGGTTAGGTTCATGTTTCAAGTTGAATTCTGTGGGGCAATAGAGCCGAAAAGAGAGATAAATGAGATTCTGTGTTCTTGCGATCTAAAATTTGCCAGAAAGCACAGAGTCCAGTGTGTGTGGTGGAATGCTGAAGTGTCTTGCAACTGGTTTGTTTCTTTTGTGTCTTGTGTCAGCGAGGTGTTCCTTGAAGCGGTCGTTCAGTGTGCGTTCCTTCTCGCCGATGTAGAGAAGAGTGAGGGGGGAGGGGCAGATAGTGTGTTATGATTTTTGGCGTCTCGTTGTCCTAACCAATCAGGAGCAAGATCAAATTGTTCCGTTGACCCGATTAGCTCGCTGCAATAGCCAATCGGGAGAGCGCGCGGTGGAGCGAGGGAGGTGGTCGGCTGAGAGCCGAGGGTAACCCGCCCCCTCCCCCAGTTGACCCGTCACCCTGAGAGGTAGTCGGGTGGGAGATGGGGGTGAACGACCCAGAACAGGTAGC
The DNA here is from genome assembly GCA_004794575.1 of Lanistes nyassanus. Classification (NCBI taxonomy): domain Eukaryota; kingdom Metazoa; phylum Mollusca; class Gastropoda; order Architaenioglossa; family Ampullariidae; genus Lanistes; species Lanistes nyassanus. The sequence continues at coordinate 307,716 of SMGT01010514.1, read as the reverse complement.
AAGCCTATTCGCGTTTTCTGGCAAGGTCTAGTTCAGGGCTATAAAGGCAGCCGACTGCGAACTACAAATGCCTAAATTTGTTCGTTCGGCTGACGACCATGCAGATTGATTTCGTTCAGTCAGTCCCGGAGTCCATGAGTGAACGCCAGGTGACCAGGTGACCCGGTGACAAACCAATCGGCATCCAAAAAGATTTCATCCGCCATAGTCGACAGCTTCGAAGCGCAGTCGAGTGCTGAAGGAAGCAAGTAAGTTACCCTATCAAGCTCTTATTTAACTCAACAGAATCGAGAGTTAAATAATCTAGTGTGAAAGCAGAAACCGGTAGAAAGTCATTATCGCTATCATTTGTGTTAAAAAGTAGACCAATATATATATATATACTCGTGTAGGCTGTAAAACAGTTTGAGATGTGGGGTCGATCACCTCGGCCCCCTCTAAATAAGAGTAGGAAGGAGACAAAGGAAAAGATAAAAAAAGACACCAAAGAACACACAATGACGACTAGGAGAACACGAAGCGTCAGCAAATTGTCAGACACGACGGAGGAAGAGAGCAGAAGCTACAACGGCACTGACCTAAATGTCAGCAGCGACACAATGACGCCAGTGACAGACAGGGAAGACAGCGTCTCCGACAACGAGGGGTTTCAAATAGTGACGGAAAAACAGGCAAAGAAAAATAATATCTAAAACGACAACCAGGAAACAAATACAACACAGGGAACATCAGTTCAAATTCTCAGTGATCGTTGAACCGAAAACTCAATCCCAAATCCTAACTACAGCAGGCACAGATAGGCTAACTAGAGAAATAAAAGATATTTTTGGAGAGATAGAAGAGGTTAGGCAATGTAACCGATCAAACATACTAATTCTAGGTTGCAAAAATGCAGCCCAACAGAGTAAAGCCTTAGAAATAGCCACGTTCCTTGGAGTAGCGGTCTCCTGCCACAGAGGAGATGAAGGAAAAGATAAAGCCAAACAGAAAAGAGGATAGGGCGTTATTAGAAACGTCCCACTAGAAGAAAGTCTAGACTCCCTAAACTCTCTCCTGAAGGAAAATCAGGAAACCAAAATCAGAGCCCTTAAGCGATTTAATATTAAAACAAAAGAGGGCATAACACAAAGTCGGACAGTACTGTTAGAGTTTGCCGACATAGAGACGCCTCAGACAGTCAAGACAGGATACACACTATATACGGTTGACCAGTTCAAACAAACGGAACGGCAGTGTTTCAGCTGCAATGGCTTTGGACACATGGCAGAACATTGCAAACTAAGAGCCATATGTGGCCGGTGTGGCGGGCCTCATGACACCAGGGCATGCACCCTGGACAAACACACAGATTTTAAATGCATCAACTGCGGCGTGGCGGGCCACAGTGCACGGTATGGGGGTTGCCCCTGCCGTGTAGTCCACAGGCACGCCAGCCAGATTAGCGCAACAGGCAAAATGTCATACAGTGAAGCGCTAACCAAACTGATCTCCTAGTGCTAACAACGATGCTAAGAACCCTGTCAGGACTGATGGCCATGCTTCTAAATTAAAATGGATCTAAAACAGGTGAGGCTTATGCAGTGAACTGCAGGGCACTAAATGGCAATAAAATAGAATTATTAAACTTCATAAAAAAATAACATGCCTGAATCTTTGTAACGTTTTATGGGGTGTGCTGGATTTTAGGGAAGAGATAGGAAATGTAGACACCAAAAGCTAACCCCACCTTTTCAAGCAAAAGGTACACGACCAGATAATTCAGCACATTTATTGAACTATAAACATTAAAAAGGATAGCAGAGGAAGAAAAGAAGTAGATGAACAAATTTGTAACAATGCGCGCGCGCGCGCGTGTGTGTGATAGCAACAGTGTGTGGTATGTTACAACTTTCAGAACAGTAAGTAATACAACCGGAGTACAGTCGAACTAATACAAATTGTAAATACTGGCGGTGGATAAATAATCCAATCAGGAACAGAATTATAATCCAATCAGGAACAGAACAGTCAATCCAATGTTCGTTCACACTAAATAGTGGTCCGCGGTAGCAGTTCGTATAGGAGACGACGGTTGAAAACCGTAGACACAGCTCACAGGAACGCAAATGTTTGGTCTGTAGAGCGTAGACCCGGGAAAGTCTGTAAGCAGGGTCAAGGGTTAAATTCAGATATACCACTATAAGCTCAGCCGTTAGGTCTTCTGTCCTTCGAAGGCCTAACAATGTATTTTGTCTCTTTCAATAACCCGAGAAAGCTGACAAACAATCTTGATCGTGGAAGCGCAAAATCCTTCTCATATCGAGAACCAAGCTAAAACAGTAATCTCACGATTGTTTTCTGAGTAACTATAGGGGATCAGCCGTCAACGGAGAGCGTATAGCGACAGTTGACCGTTAAAGTTCCCTCAACTAGGAATACGTCCTTTCTCTCCGCTGGCTTCCACTTGAATCCTCGATGAAGCGTTAATCCCCACCGAAATTTCTTCCGTCCCCCCTCGCAACCAACTTCCTATCTTCTCATTGGCTGGAGGAGACCGAGTATTACGCCTATTTGACAATCGAAATGACGTCTTTTCCTCCTACACTAGGTATGCTTATTGCGTCACTACCGTGTCAGCTCTCTCTTGAATGAACAATTACAATGCTACATGAAGATACATTAAAAAGAACATAGTTCTTAACAAAAGCGCTGAAGAAAACCTTCCAAAACGTGACAATCTTAGCGCAAACCTGAATGATAGCTGGAAAAAAATCAAAAGACTTAACCAAGGCCCAAGGACTTCCATGCCTACCCTGATAAAAGATAAGCAGAAATTTGAAACACACATAGAAAAGGCAAATCTGTTGGTAGAAACATTACAGCAAGCCAGCTCAAATGACAACTTAGATCCTGAATTGAAGATACACAAAGAAAATGCAGAAAGGAGTGCTGTGCCCCCGTTGAACAAAGAAGACCCTTGCAGATTAGCATGTGAAATCTCCATGAACGAACTAGAACGAGCACTAAAGTCTAAAAAGCAAGGATCAGCCCCAGGCCCTGACTTGATAACATACGAAATGCTCAAAAAAAAGTCACCCCAGTACTAAACAGTTAATGCTACAATTATTCAATGAAATACTTGATAAGGGAACCTTTCCAAATCTGTGGAAAGTAGCTACAGTGGTCGCCATCCCCAAACCTGGAAAAACTAAATCAGCCCCATTTAGTTACAGACCCATAGCACTCACATCATAGCTTGGAAAAGTGCTAGAAACAATAGTTAAAAATAGACTCAACTTTTTTGCGAGACTAAAAATGTCCTTCCACCGCAGCAAAGTCGATTTAGGACAAAATACAGCACAAACCTTACAGCCTTACAACAAGAGATAATAAATGCTAAGACAGAGAAAAGAGTAAACTTATGTGGGGTGTTTTTGGATATAGAAAAGGCATATGACATGCTCTGGCACTAGGGCTGATCCAAAAACTATACCAAATAGGCACTCCCACTAAAGTAGTTCAGCTCATAAAATCCTTTATGTCAGACCGTAAAATCAAAGTAAGAGTAGAGGATAGCTCCTCCAAGGAGGTAAACTTAGACAATGGAGTACCTCAAGGAAGCATGTTAAGCCCCTTACTCTTAAACATTATGATCGCAGAACTCCCAAAATGTTTTAAACATGTTATAAAACAATTTGCTGACGATACCTCCCTGCTAGGAAAAGTAGAAATACGCAAAACCAGGTACCCACACAAACCTAGATATCTAGGAATAGAAAAGATGCAGGAAGACTAAACTAAGTAGCAAACTGGCTGAAATACAACGGGACTAGTTATTTGTAGAATACTTATGGTTATGTATTGTGATCCTCAGTCGATCTTATTGTGTTTAAGACGTCGGCGTGACGTCATTTTCTGAGTGGTTTTAGCACCTTGTACTAAAAACAAATGGATTGTCTTCGGAAAAGATATGGTTTTCCTTGTGTTCACCCATGCAAGGTATCGGTATGGTAATTGATCTATGCCCCGGTAAATAACGTGTGCGTGTAGATACGTGTAGCGTCGCTGAGGTGGATATATGAGAGTGCGAGTGACTGATCTACATATGTCAGTAGAGGTATATTGGAGGATCATTCATTGTGTAGTAGAATACTCTATGTTGTAACTGTAAAATAAATAGAATAGTATATTATCGCTGCCCTCTTTTATTAAGTTGTGCACGTGACAAGTAAGGGGGTTGGGGCTCGAGCCGGTTTGGAAATTGACAAAACTAGGCAGCGATCGCATGGTTAGTTCCCCCTTCTCGACACATTTTTATGTTGTTGTAACTCTAGTTAACGTGCAGACTAGTGAAAACACATAAACGCAATACCCCTAGTCACACGACAGAGTAATACCACAACATAGTGCATGAGATGGCATAGATGATGTTTTTGTTGGTGCAGGTGAAATGACGCCTGATGTTAGAGGTCGTTTTTGGAGTGTGGGTCTGTGTAGTGGTGCTGAGGTATGGGCATGTGTGACAGCGGGCGACATTGCATGGGGTGGTGCCTGGGGGTAGACAGGGACTGAATCAGAAGTTCGCGTAGATTCTTGTCCCGCCGGAATGCCAGGTCCCCAAACGTCGACTTGTCGTCTGTCTAATTCCCGCTTGGCCCAGTTCTTTTTGTCGTGCCTTCATTACCCCAAGACCCAGTCACCTGTTTCTTTTGTCTTTTGCTTGATTTGAGATGAAATAATAAACTAAAACTTACCTAATCTGTCTGTCTGTCTGTCTGTCTGTCTGTCTGTCTGTCTGTCTGTCTGTCTGTCTGTCTGTCTCTATGTGTGTCTGCGCGCGCAATACATGTTTGCTTTCAAAGAGGTCATTGTTGCAGGAATTTGCGTAAATATTTGCAATTATGGAAAAAATGTACACAAAATTGCGATGTCAATATCAGTGTACTCTGTCGGGAAGAAATGAAGTGACTCCTGTTGATCACGAGGTTATTCTCATCATTCAGGAAGCCCATTTGAAACTTTTTAGTAGTATCAACTAATGTAATGTAAACGTCGCGTGTAATCCATTTGCCTCGCTACTTTCCGCGAGTTATGCTCGAACTAATAGGGAGCTGGTCGACTAAACGACTAGACAAAGCCAAAATTTCTACACTGAAGTTTTGAAATTATTTTAGACACGACATTGGCTTAACTTAAGACAGAAGTTCAATTCCTACTTTTAAAACCTTTTATGCTAAATAAACAAAAATTTGTTTGCTTTTTAAGCGTATACCAAGGGTGCAAACAAAAAAAAGCGTTCTCATCTTTGCTAGGTAGTCACATCTGGAGTGAGCGTTAGATTGATACAATTCTATTCAAACACTTTTTAAGAACTTGTATCACGTAAAGATTGTAAGGTCCTGTTAACAAAAGAAATTTTCAGGTAATGCTAACTTGGCTTAGTTAATGAGTAAGCATGTAAACAAGGCGTGTACATATATTACAAACCCAGTTACTTACACGCATGCATAAACAGCAGGCATAGAAAAACCAGAACAGTTTTGGTTACAGCCATGTCTGTAATGCTGAGAGAATATTGCCTTCTGTTTACTGTTGGAGGGTTTTCAGTTTCCTTGTACCCCCTTATAATGTGCTCAAAATAGATTTGTAGAGATAGCCTAAATCAGTCTGGTGGGGATTTTCCTGACGATTATTTCGTAGACTGGCTGAGATCTAGTGTACTTAAGGGCTTAAGTCCTTCACTTGGGTTTTCTAGAAATTAAAACTAAACAACTGAACAGGAGAATTTACCTCCTCCTCCCCCTCTATCTCTCTCTCGTACGAAGAAAACACGCAAACATGCAGGAAGTCAGTCCGCTCACCTTGATATGTGCACAGCTAAGTCAGTTTGCACAAGACAATCAGCTATTTCTCTCTCTCTCTCTCTCTTTCACACATACAACCACTTTTACACCAACCAGTCTGTCAGACTGAGCACTTGTTCGAGATAAAAAAAATGTGGGCGTATTCTTGGAACAGCCTTGCGTAAGGTCAAGGTGTTGCTGTGCCGTCTCACAGTCATCACAATGGCACTCCAGTAAACACCGGCTCTGCCGACTCCCGTTCTGTTTCCACACCTATGGGGTTCCAGAAACTAGGGGGTCGTTCCAACGCCCACCCGAGTTCGCAGTCGGTCACACTGTGTGTAAGAGTTGATACTTGATTACATGTTTCTCTCGCCGTTGGCCTCTGTATCAGACACAGCGACTTGAAAGCCAGCTCTAACAAGCGGTTTAGCGGGAAGCTTTGTACCCCACTCCCTCGGCCACTTTCTTTGATCTCGAACAGGCTGTCCGGCTGACAAATTGCTGAGGAGGGGGGGGGGAACCAAATCAGGATGACAGTGTGTTGTCTTGTCCGTTTTGTACGTCACAGTAAAGACTTCTCTCTCTCTCTTCTTTCTCTCTCTCTCTTCTTTCTCTCTCTCTTATGACTCCCTGGGGCCAGCAACTCGGTCTTTAGAAGTAGTCGACGATCACGGGGGCGGGGGCAAAGATGAGAGAATCGACTTGAACTAGTGGTCGAATCGACTTAAGCGAGTGGGAGAAACGACCGAGGGCGTGGGCAAACTGGTTGGGCGAAACAAAAGTGGGCGAAACGACCGGCCCCCAATGTAACAATCAGAGGCATTTTTATTGTTTGCAATGTAATTTCTGACAGCTTTATTTTATTAATTTTTATTTTTCTTTAGAGATTAATTCAGGTCTTTTGAGAAAGGATTGCACTAAATACTGATTGAGTTTGATAAGCTTTGTTCTAATTTTGGTTTGTGATGCGAAAGCATGGGTAGCTGACGTAACATGCAAACCGAGCCATCAGTTGTGTGCCTGATTATGATGCCAAAACTCTGTGAAGTTAGTGACTTAATACAAAAGTTTTCCCTTTTGTAGATTTGGTAGGTATTGTAGTTACCGTCAGAACTGTAATCTGTGCCAGTAACCTTTGTGGTGTCTCTCAGCCTCCTGTGTTAATGCATAACTGACACAACACACAAACCGAGCGATCAACCATGTGTCTGACTTTGATGCCAAAACTCTGTGAAGTTAGTGACAAATAAAAATGTGCTTCATTTTGTAGCATTTGTAGGTGTTATATTTACTGTCAGAACTGTAATCCAAGCCAGTAATTATCTTATGCAGTCATTTTTTTTCAGGAATACCTAATGTAGGAACTTGATGTACCAATACTGTTCTTGCTATAACAAAATGAGAATTGGAACGTGTAAAACCAGCATTCTTTGTTTAGTTATGAAACTATAGGTGACTCATGGGCCGGAGGGTGACCTAGTCAGCACAAAAAAGGAAATGTATTTCTCACGCAGGGAATGACACAAGTACTGGGGGATACAACCTTCCCGTAGGCTGGCCGCGCCCAGGTGCCAATGACGACAGTCCCATTATGTAGACAGCATGATGTCACCCAAGCACGGCTGCATCAGCAGCAAGCGGTCGGTGAACTCGGGGAACTTAAGGATTGGAACTAGCACCTGTCAACATGTCGTAAGTTGGATACCCACGTGATGCCGCCTGCGCCCTCTTCATACACCTCGGATGCTGTGTCGAGTGAGGACTGGGCTGGGAAGAGGTAACTGCCTTTAGACGCCAGGAGAGGTTAGTGATCAAAAGTAGAAGGGTGGGCTCCCATCTATGAGTCACAAAGAGAAGCAGTCAGTAGGGAAAGAGAGAGAATAGGTCCAAGTAGCCACTAGACAATTTAAAGACGTAAATTAGTTCTATGGTTAGGCTGGCCACCACCTGCAATGGACAATAGACGACTAATAAAGTTTGGGACTTTCACTTCTAGTTGCTAGTGGATGCTCTGCGGCATTTGCACCGTCACTATGTATGTCAGCTGAAACGAACTAACGATCAACACCAGTGAATGCACAAATACCAGCCACCGCCAGTGCTGTGACATAAGTCTTGCTGAAGAAGTTGAAAGAGTGGATATCTGGAATCTTCTTTGGCATGCCAGCTGCCACACAGTATCCACTTCACTTGGAGTTTTAGCAATGTTTTTCAATGTTTCGACATGCCCTAGCAGCTGCACGAACAAACTCTGGTGTTGTGCTGAATACCACATGCTTCTGAAGGATTCACCTCCACACTGCATGCTTGACTATCCTGCCCGCCTCATCAATTGGGCCTTTTCCGTGTGATTTGCCAAAGTAACCCCAATCAGTTTCAAACAGATCTTTTTGAGTCGTACATGGCTGCAGAATTCCCGACAGACCAAACCGATTTTAAACTGGCTTCCTGCACCATCCAAAAACATGCAGCTTATGAATGACAAAGACATTTGATGCCGCGTGTTGTATAGTTGCTCTGTTAAATGTTGCAGCCACATACCTTTCATGCTGCAACTTGTTGCTAACAACCACATATGACTCTGCTTGCGCTCGTTTTGAGAATGGCTGTAAACAGGGTAACCCACTGCGGGTTTCAGGAAGTGGACATAATCTCGTCTCGTTGCTTTTCCAAAAAAAAGTTAGAACACAAATATTGCTAATGGTTACTTTTACAGGGAAATTGATCGTCAACATTTTCAGTCCCGGGACTATTTTAATTTTTTGTACTAAAACGTTTCTCCATAGGGCTGGAGGTCACGTGAGTAGATAATACTTTAGGTCAGTTCATAATTTTGTGTGTTATAGAAATATTGGTGATATTGACAATAGTGCACATACATCAACCATAAAGTGACTAAAGATAATATAAATTACTGAGGTGGACTGATGCTCCATACTTGTCACTCACCAAACAGTTTGTAATTAACATAACATTTTCAATTAAGCAAGCGTATGGTAGCACACTGTCTTTCACGTTATCAGGTCCATCAATGTTCCAGGTAACTGCCAAAACTTCTTACCAGATTCCTGGACTTTTATTAGAGAAACTCCATGCCAAAAATGATGCCAAACAAAGTTAAATTTTGAAGAAATTCTTGCTTCGCCCGGCTGTCATTGCAGCAAAAAAGTTATGATTTTTAAGCAGCAGATATTGAGTAAATAAGTAAGTAATCATGTTTGTGGCTGTCATTTAAGGAGTATTTTACATGGAATTGCCCATTAGCCTACTCTGTCGTAGATTAAAGAAACACTAGATTCTCGCACAGCTATTAAATAGAACCGTACTCTTTCAAAGCAGCAATATATTCGTCTGTTGAAAGGGCAAGTAATTGTGTTTGCAGAGAACAAAAGTTCTCATTGAAGCTGATTGACGAAGTTAAAGATACACCTCCGTGCTCTGTCATAGAAAAGGCACATGGAAACTATTGCGCCTCCGGGAGGAGCAGGAAACTGTTTCGGTTCTTTGCTTCACCGGTATTTGGCCTCTAGTCAACAGTCGAGTCACTCTATGCAAACGGGAATTTCGACTCTGACTGCAAGCAGGAAAGCGTCTAGTTGGTCCGTCTGCAGCAACATTTCTTTTGGTAAACAGGTGTGTATGTCCTTGTACAGCCGTGCGAAGCCTGGGATTGCTGAGAACAAGTGTCCCATGACTGAGCTGTACTGTCAGGGTGACCGGAGATTAAACCACAAGAGAGACGATCTAGCCGACATGACCGCTACAGTGTGGTACCGCGTCTTTGTTCTGTCAGCAATTATTTCGATTTTGGTCATTTTGTGTTCATGTGAGTATGGACCCCTCATTCATTCATTCATTCATTCATTCATTCATTCATTCATTCATTCATTCATTCATTCATTCATTCATTCATTCATTCATTCATTCAATGTTATGCTCCACCTTTGTTGTGATGTTCTATGTTTCTACATTTATTATTTAGTTCTAGTAGATATGTATGTATGTAAACCTATATATGTATAGATATGTATGTACGTGTG
>SMGT01010514.1:260294-297564 GCA_004794575.1 Lanistes nyassanus | reverse complement strand
GTACTTCTATACGACTGTGTGTGTATGTGTGTGTGTGTGTGTGTGTTGATCGAGAGTTTTTATAGTCCACTGCTGACGTGATGTGCCATTTTTTGTATATTATTTAAACTTTTTCTGAATTCCTCCCCCCAGCCGAAACATAAAATCTGAAAATTCTGAATCCATCCATTCATTCATGTATATTTATTTGTTTATATTTGCTGCGTTCGTTCGCCCTTTTATTTTTATTTGTTTATATCGGCCTATCATTCATTCATTCCAATGATTATTCAATCGTTCTTTCATTCATTTTTTATATTTTTTATATTTGCCTTCCTTTGAGTCATTTGAACAAGAAATTAAAAGTTGGTATACAAAATACATCTGACAAGATGCACGTGCCAGTTATATTTAGCAGAGAGGAGAGTGAATGAAAGAGGTAAAGTGATTGGGAAACTGTAAGAAACCATTGCAAATCTCAGCAAAAAGAGAATACAGGTGCACTTAAAAAAAAGACTGGGGTTAGTCCACTTAGTATGTAAATGAGATTAGTGTGTGACAGAAGGGACACCCACAAGAGCATGCGCACAAGCACATTGTTATCAGATGGGGTTTTTTTCTTCAGAAGTTAGATTCCCTAGTTTAGTTTGTTAGAGGCAAGGGGTAGAGGGTGGGGGGCTCGTATTTCTCAGCTGTAAAAGATCAATAAGTGGAAAAATGAAATAGAAATTTACAATAAAGTAAAACTGTTATTCTCTTTTTTTTTCATTCTTTCTTTCTTCGCTTCTTTTATTTTATTTTGGTTTGTTGGTTTGTCCTCGTTTTACTTGCTTGTCTTTCTTTCCTTTTTCTTTTTTTTATTTGTATTCTTTTCTTTTGTTTCTTTTCTTTCTTTATATACAGTGCACATCTGGCAAGTTCTAATCGTGACACTTTAAAATGCTAATATATTTCAGGACAAACAGAGCAATTTCTCAACCGTTTTAGTGTACTAGAAGTCTGTCTTTTATTCTTTCGCGTAAAGTCGGTAGAATAATTTCAAGACTGGCTGCAATTGATGTTTGTTTATCCCTAATACATTTACTTTTGATGTCTTTCTTTTGTCGACTTAAGAAACCCCACTGTTTATTACACGGTTACTGATCAGTCATCACATCACGGAACACTTTGGAAAGTTGACCAGCAAATATATATATATATATGTCATATCATAGAAAGATATCTCTATGGGCATACGGATCAGAAGGGCAATGGCTATGACGTCATTACAGGTGTGACCTTGGACTGCGGACTGTATGGAGAAGCTAGAGAAGGGGCACAACACAACCTGACCTGCCGGGGGCTTAAGGCTGGGGACACAGTGCGATGGACAAAAACCTCGGACGTTCACGGGGACATTGCCATTGCAAACTGTACAGGTCAGCAGGGGCATGACTAGTTTCTCCTGAGCAAAAGCCCAATTGCCCTTTTCTGTCTGGGCTGATAAAGCCTTAATCCCAGAGCTAAGCTGGAAAATATAGTGAGCCTGATCATTTGATCCAAGAAGTTGATTGAGGCCAAGAAGTGCCGTGTTACTGACGAGATATACCAATTAGCCATCATGGAGGTAAATGCAAAATGTGATATATTACATAATCCAATGTGTTAATTTGATAATCAAGAAATCAGCCACTGGGGTGGGGAATACAGAAAGAGGGTACTGTGGATACTCTCAAAATTCTTTGAACTGATTTTAATGCTTCCTGTATGTTATACTCTCTGGCGTAATCTGTCATATCAATACAAGAATAAAGAATACAGGAGAATATGCCTTTCCAGGTATTGCAGCATGTTTCAACAATTACCCTGCACAGTACAAAGTTATGCGCTCAGACGACATGACGTCACAGCTTACCATCTTAGGCGTCAGTCGCGACCAAACGTTTGTTGAAGGCGTATGGAAATGCTCTTCCACATCTGAAACGGAATACTGCTCCGTCAGAACTGTGTGTAAGTTGCTTCCTTAGGTTCTTTTTTCTTTCTTTGTTTCCTTCCTTCTTTCTTTACTTCTTTCTTTATTATGTTTGAAGCTGTCAGACGCATTTATTAGGATTCAGAAACAGAAAGCTACAGTTAAGAGCGCCCCCTCGTCTAGTCCACATTATGGGCCTTGCAGATGAATTCTTTTCGTTTTGCTTTCTGCAGATCCCCCGGACATAGGTCAGTGTCAGGTGAGATTTGATAACGCAAGAACGGAAGTGATTGGAGACTGTGAAATGATGAAAGTATTCCCACAGCCAACATGTGACTGGTTTGAACAGATACAGGTGAGTTACATCTGCTTGTCTCGTGCCAGATAATTGTTTTTTTAATTAGCCTATACATGCTATCTGAAAGGGACAGTATTATCAGTTACAGCAGTTTAATTCTTAGAATAAAGAGTGACCAAGTAAACGAGGGCTTTAGAGGGTAGAAGGGAGAGTGAGTGAAGAAAGAAATGAGAAGATAAATGGATAATGAAAGTAGCAGAGCAACTCTTATCGATGAAGGTAACTTCAATTCGAAAAGTTCCAATTGCCTATTGATGACAGGAAAGAAACAAGACCATTCCTTATCGAGGAATATAACCTAAATGTTAATATTCCTGTTGGTGACAGGGAAGAAACGAGACCAGAATTCCAAGCACGAATGCGCGAACAACCAGCACGCACTATGTGAACTCTGCTGGTCAGACATACTTCCGGGCAACCTGCAACCTGCAGCTCCGTCTACCGACAACAGAGGGAGCATACTCATACTTAGTGCAGATCACTCCTGGCCACAAGATGTATAACGTATCATTTACATCGACAAATGTCGTCAGTGAGTTATTGCTGAAGTCAAATCGCTATGGCAGTGTGAATGTTTCGTGATTATTTTGCACCATGTATCACTTCTGTTTTCGCTGGAACCGTAAAACTATCTCATTTTCTTGTTTCTATTGTTTAGGGCTATTTGTTATTTATTAAATTATATATGCTAAGGGAGGGATAATGCTTTTGTGACGACTAAATTTTAAATTTTCTCTTAAATGAGTTCCCGTCTATCAGGATCTCCAGCACAACCACAGCTACTGGGCTGTCCGGACACTTACGTCATCGATGCTGACGTGGCCTCGTGTGTCTGTAGTACGTCTGACCTTGGAAGCCCTCGGGGCTCCCTTGCTTGGCGCGACCCTGACGGAAACATATTCCTGGAGACACTGACCCTATCGCTGACCCTTCGGTTTGCTGACGTGGCTCCACAGTACAACGGCAAACCACACCGGTGTACACTGAATCACTACTTGCAGAGCAAAGAAGTAGAGTACACACCGAAGATTGCAGGTTCGAAATGTCTGTAACCCTAAACGTTTTACGTTTGTTATGTTTACATAGAGGTTGAATCTGTTTTCATTAAAATGTAATGGTAAATCTACTTTCCAAAGCTTAAGACAGTTATATTTTAGCAAAGTACGAAGCAGACATGCACAGTGCAGATTTGGTAACCAGTCGCCTGTCCTTCAGCTCGGAGGGGTCAGATGGGAAAGTGGTCTGCACACGCTTCTCTGAAAACAGTATCTACAAGACCCAAAATGTGACAGTCACTCTGAAAATAAGGGGTAACCCGAGCTATCCTTAAATCTCAAACACTGTGAAAGGTTTAGGACGAACTTCGAAACATAGGGGGTTAGGGTTTAAGGATGACCGAAATAAATGGCTACCTCATTACTACAGAAACCGCCCTAATACCTATAAATTTCAGTGCCTGCTCTCAACAAGGAGCAAACGATTGCTTACAAAGCTATCATGTTTTATTAAAATCTTACTTAAAGACGTTTGTGGAGATGGATAATTGTATGTTTGTTTGCACTCACTTTATAGCAAGCTCTTGCTAGCCTCTAAAGATAGGTTGTTTATTCGTTTGCTTATCAAAGTGAATTTCTGCTCACCTTTTTATTGCTTTATTGTACTGTTGTTTATGTCTTCACACCCCATTGAGGGTGAAGGAAGAAATAAAATTCTGGAATTCTGGTTAGGTAAGGATCCTATATAGGCCAATGAAGACGTTGGGTCGTACGATATGTGTATAGATCTTCCAACAACGTTTTAGGTGAACTTTTTTAAATCGCACGTTTCGGGTCAAGGTTCTGTGGGATTTGCCTGTGATACACATTTGATGTTTGTTTCTATGTTCGTCATCCAGCAGGTGCAGGCAGTAGTCCTACGCAGGAGAGCAGCAATCTCCTTGTCATACTTTCTGTTGTTGGCGGTGTTGGTGCTGGTGTTTTTGTCCTCCTTATAATAGCTGCTGTCATCTATATTCGGAAACGAAATCCATCACGCAGAACAAGTGAGATAACTTTCCTTATCGTCTTGATTTCACACTTTGAAACAACACTTGTCCCATCATTCAAAGAGGTTGAAAGGTACTGGAGAGAAAAAAAACAATCGCAACAATGAATATAACTCACCTAAACAACAATGTAGCATAATGTTTCAAGAATTACAAAGAAATAAGCATATCTACTGATGAAGTAAAGTTACCCATCATTGAGTAAGCATTATGTATTAAATGTCGCTTGCTTTAATGTCCGACTTCTGCCGTGAAAGTGTGATGGGGGCAGCCATCACGGAGACGGTTTTGGCCACCACGCTCACAGACAACGTGCGCCGGGGGCGGTATGGGTCGAGTACTGCCAACGAACCGTGGTTGTGACGCGCTTTGTCATCTTACAGCGTGCTGTGCTAGGCTCACTCTTTAAACGTCTCTATATCCTTCTAGGACAGTTGCAGATACTTGCAACTCACATATTCGAATTCTACTTGAAATATTCTTTCAGTAGATACTAAACTCACCCAACGTCTTAATAGATTAGGTTAGTTTGTTAGCATATTTCTTATCTTTTTCTATTCACATTATCTAGTTTAGCTGCCTTTTTTTATCTTTATTTCCTTTTCACTCTACTTAACTTGCCTTAACACTAAAAGGAAGAGCAGAGCGCACACTATTCATCACACATTTTTAATGTTTTTGTAGATCTATTCTCAGGTCTTTTATTTTGAGGTTTGTGCGTGTAAAAACACAAAATTCGGCCTCTGCGCGTGTACGCCGGCTTGCTGCTGCTGGCCCGGACAGCGGACAGTTCGCGCCCCACCCGGTAAAAGCTGGGTGCGGGCCGGACAAAGGGACGCCTCAGAGTAGTGGTGAAGCGAGGAGAGACGCAGTACAGACAATGTAATGCGCCACATCACGAGAGCCGAGACTGGGCAGTAGAGCCAGGGAGGTGGGCAGAAGAGAAGGTGTGCAGCAGCAGCGGTGGCCTCAAATAAACATGTAGAAGGGCTGTGACGAGTTCTTTTCCTTGGTTTGGAGAGAGAGAGAGAGAAGGTTTACAGGAGCGAACCCGCTCCATCACAAAAGGAAACGAATAACAGGGTGATGTTGTCCTAAAATGGTAGGCCGAAAAGTAATATTTTATTTCTGTTTTCTGTGAAGGACTTGATCCAGATACTGACACAGACAGTGAAGGACAGTGAGTTTAATTTTTTGGTGCCTTAAAGTATATCTCATTCCAGAAATAGTCATAAATTACTTAACTTCTTTATTAACAATTTTATACTTTGATGAGATGTTTAGTCTAACTTATTGCTCATGACCGGTAAATTCAGCACAGGTTTCGTCACTCTACCATCTTAATTACTTTTATGTAAGAAAGGTAGTGACAAATGCTTATGCATGCAATCTGTGAATTTTCTAAAGACCAGAAAACAGCCAGAGTCTGCCGCACTCTGCTGGAGGATCAGAAAATTGGCACAACAGAGACACGTCGATGGGTGCACAGCCTGCCGCTGGCGCTTCAAATATAGAGATGAAAGACATGACAGAGGCGATGAAGAACGCTGTCACGTCATCTCGAGGATCTTCAGACCAGGAGACTCGTTATACCGAATTTCCGTCAAAGCCATCTGGGATGAAGAAGTCTGCAGGTGAAACGGGCTACTGCTCAGCTGAAATCGGAAATGCGGCAACTTTTTCAGGCGGGCCTGACGACTGGAAAGACGACATCAGGCCCGAAGAGTGGCAGAAAGCCTGGGCAAAACCACACGGTTATAATTCTGATATTGGAGACCGCACTGACAACTTCTGGAGAAATGGTGGATTTTTATACACCGATGATAACGACGATACCCACTATACAGTAGAAGATGACAGCCAGGACGTTGAGAAGAGGAAGGGTCTTTCACACAGCCCTTTACAATTTACCCAGCGGGAAAATCCTGAACCAGCGGTACCACATTCAGGCAGCAAACAGGACTCGCCCAGCATTGCTGCTCCCCACAGAAAGGTATGACTAGTAAAGGTAAAGGATACTGTACTTTGAACGAAGGCTTGAAGTATCAAATTAAGGACAAACAAGTAAAGACTTATTCTATAAAGTACGAATGTGGCTTGTGAGCGCTAAGCTCCTAACAGGCTATGAGTCATCATGCTGAAGGAAAAGCATTTAGGGGAGAACCTTTATATCAATTGATGCATTAGTCCCAAGTTAGATACTCATTTAATGCAGCAGTAGCCTTTAAATACTTTTCTGTTCACATTCATACTTTAAAATCCTAACTGTTATTGGAGATCTTCTGGAATGAAAAATAAACACGATTTGTTTCCACTTCATAATTAAATGTATGATTTTTTCAGTAGGTATGATAAGTTAAGAAGTTTTAAGTGAATTTTGTAGTTTTTTCTTGTATTTCATAAAAAGGAGACTGGCGACACGGAAGTTGCTGGAAAGTCGCTTCCTGACAAGACTGAAGACTACTCAGCTGAGGCCCAGAGCTCATCACGTCAGTCAGGCCAGCGCGCAGACCGGAAGGAGGAGAGCGAAGAACATCTCTACGACGTCATCCAGGGAGAGCGGCAGCCAAGGACAATAGAGCAGGTCAAAGGCCAAGGACAGGATTGTGATGGCGGAGATCCTACTGACGTAGGCGGGGATGATGCCTTTGCAGGTGACGGCTGCAGTGACGACATCGAACGTAAAGAGGTCACTGAGTGGTCTTGGGATTCACTGCAGGTGAGTCCTCACACAGTCCTTTAGTCAGTACTCCCATGGCACACTGCAGAGAAAGCACAAACATTTTTAGGCACTATCAGGCACAAAGAAACATAGGGGGATCAAGTCTGTACTAACTCAACCACCGCTAGCCACACTCAACGACTCTGGCGTACGTGACCGTACATAAGGTGGATTTGTGCAAAATGGATTTGAGTTACCTCATCGCTGCTGAATTTTAACTAATTTTGAGAAGACGGCAAAGATTAAAGTAATAAGGATTTCATTCAGCATTTGTTTACATTTATAAATCAATGTATTTCTTGTCTGTACCGTTTGTGGTTATTTCTTGGGATTTTCTTGGGATTTTCATAATTCTTTATGGCAAAAGTTTAAGACCGCATTGAAAATCCCAAGAAATAACCACAAACGGTACAGACAAGAAATACATTGATTTTTAAATGTAAACAAATGCTGAATGAAATCCTTATTACTTTAATCTTTGCCGTCTTCTCAAAGTTAGTTAAAATTCAGCAGCAATGAGGTAACTCAAATCCATTTTGCACAAATCCACCTTATGTACTGTCACGTACGCCATTTTGGTCAGTTGAGGGTGCATGCGAAAACCCGTGTGTGTTAAAATTGATTTGCAATTGTGCAATGAATTAAGAAACGAAAACGGAAAGTTGTACTTTCCTTCCACTAGTCCAGAGCAACAGACCTCAACTGAAGCTGAAGCATACCTGTTTGTTTCCAATAATGCCAATAACTTATGAGAGCTTGAAGCAGGTAAATGAAACGTAGATATAGAAGTCAATGAGATAGAAGAAATTGTAAGATCTCAGAAGCACCAAGGGATTCACACACAAGGCACAATTACGTCGATGAGTTTCACATAATGAACTTACAATAATATTAATGGGAGTGGAAATAAATTTAGTTTATTGATCCAAGTTTAAAACTGTGGTAGAAACAACTGTTTTTGCGTGTGTTCTTGTCTTATAACTGTTGTTCTTTTTGTATTTCCCTCCACCTCCAACGTCTTTGACGTTAGTGTGTTGTATTTTTGTCCTCAGATATAATGTGTGCTTCCAGCAATGACTGCACTTTTCTATCTACTTCCACGGGAATGAGTTCGAAAGACGAGAACAATCCAAAAGTAAAAGACATCACATATTGGTTTTGTTGTATTCTTTCCTATAATACTTGTTATCAGCTGCGGCAGTCACGATGGACTCATCCCACATCGGTTTTTATCAGAGAGGTTCTTTACTATTCAGGGCCACTCTTCTTCATGAAGAAACCAGTACTTGTCCATGGGTGTCAGGAGGTAGTATGAGTGCTGTTTGTGACAGAATGCGATCCTTGGACACTTCAACACTAGCAGAGTATCAAGTCACAAAGACAGAGGAAGAAAACAGCACCCGTATACGTGAAACTAGTCCGTGCTTATGAAGATCCATTGGTACCCAGGTCTGGTTCCTTTATAATCAGCGCGACTGCAGAGGCACCTCTATCTATTGTTATTGATGGACTCATGGGTCTTTAACTCGATCGTAATTATTGCCAGGGTTTAACTTTATACATGCGACATTGTGGTGCTTATCTGTATAGTGCATGCTGCACAGGTGGATGCATCTATATCCTGTATTTGTACTTGCCTTTTGTACTCTGTTATAAAAAAAGTCTGCATTGTTACTTAGCTCCTTGTGATATAAAAACACGTGTGTCCACTTGTAGTTTGTGTCATGTTGTAATAAATTCAGATTTGTGGGCGTTGTCCACTTGCATTTGGCTTTTTGCACTTTCAGTCACATATTCAACACAGTGCAACTGCCCTGACTATGGACTGAAGATCGAATCAAATACAAGATTGCATGTCTATCCCACAGTGCCCTATATCAGACAGGACCCTCGTATCTCTAGGACCTCACCCAGCCTTATACTCTACCCAGAACCCTCCGCTCTTCTGCTGATGCCTCTGTCCTGGTCGTTCCAAAGGTCAACACAAAGTCTTTCGGAAAGGGCTCTTTTTTTTTCTCTGCTCCAACAGTTTGGAATTCTAATCCCGCCGGTATCCGCAATAACTGTGACTCAAATTCCTTCCGTACTGCCCATAAAACTCATCTCTTACGTCTTGCCTATCAGTTACCCTGTGTGTAATCCATATGTGCGTATGAATGATAGATTCCAGTGTGTGTGTGGTGTGGTGTGTGGACTGGGAAGCGCTGTGAGCTCAGTTGGGAGATAGGGCGCTATACAAATATTTGTATTATTATTATTCCATTTAAATTTCCTTGTTTCTTGCCTTCGGCGTTTACAGGAAGAGGTTCATGGCTTTTTTTTTCATTGATGAAAGCGAACTTCAGATTTCTGAACACCTAATAAATCCAATTAATCGCCATGCGTCTTATTGAAGGTGCGATGTAACTGTCATTGGAAATGTGTGTGTGTGTGTGTTTAGTTTGAAACGTTTAGAGTTCCTATCATTAAAATAAACGTACAGCTTGATCTAATTGCAAGGACCTTGTAACATTTTGCATATAACAAAATTACCAATCTGCAAGAACTCTTAACTGGCTATGGCTATCAGAAAATGGCACCTAGAATGTAAGGAAATGTTGTAGCTACCTTAGGAAGAAACGTAGAACCAAAAGAGAAATTATGAACATAAACGAAAGTGCAGGAAAAGTATTGGTAAAAGCTAAACTCTTCATGTGGACCCTTTCTTTGCCTCTGATTTTTTCTTTCTGTTTTTCAAGTTGAAAATGGGTGATCCACACTAATCTTTTTCGTAAACGTCATTTTATTCATTTCTTAGAGACTCACAAAAAATCTTTAAGTGCTTGCAATTCTTACAATCACGAACGTAGCAAGAACTACAGGCGTCCTGTTTTGCTGTCCACTGTTCAAGGAAGATAATCCGCTGATGACGTCACTTCTAACAGATCTCATAAATTTTTCCTAACACTTTCTTGCTTCCAAGAAAAGAGTGTCCACGTATTTCTTACTGTTTACTCCTTACTGCAATGGGCGATTCTGCGAGCGTTCAAAGAGCTAACTCTGCCATCCAGCCACTAGGTGGTGATCTTGCTAAAGACATAGCAATGGGCAGTTTGCTTCATTGACATCAGTAACTAAGCAAAGTTCTTTCGGTATTTTGTTTATCACGGCCTCAGATTTTTGTGAGATGGCAGTAAATTACGGAAGCTGGACTACAGACCCTTTAAAAGCTGAACTTCGACGACTAAATGGAAAGGTGTCAGGGCGAAAAAAAGATCTGATGGAGAGGAAAGTCAAGATCTTTTCTAGACTGCGACAGTCACAGTAGACCCTGGGCCCTACTATATGGTACTAATACTAATAGTAATACCAGCTACTGCTTCGGAGCCTTTATCCACACTTTTCTAAACTTTTTGTTCTGAAGGAATTTAAACGCTTGTGCTCTGTTGCACTTGTATACAATACATCTGTTCAGCATTCTTATACAGTACTGCCAAATAATAACAAATCTCGTCGTGCAGTGTAGATCACTTTCGCACCTGGTGGCTGGGTCAAGGTTGTGTCAAAAACCAGAACAGAAAACAGCAGCTTGTTTTGATTCCAGCAGTGTCGGCGTGCTCAGTCAGTTCTTTGTATCGTTTCTGGAAAACAATTTTTTATTCAGGAAAGTTGAGTAGAATGCCATCAACACAACAACAATAAAACTAAATATGGAAACGACATCGTTCTTACTAGATCATATCTGGGCCCCAGAAGGTTTATACGTCGATGAATAATTCTGGAAAAATCCAGTGTCAAAAGTAAATTGATTAAAGGGATACAATGATGGAAAAGCAAGGGTGCAGTCTAGACATATTTCTTGTAGTGTTGAAGTCGCATATCACAGGCACTGCGTCACCTGGTTGATGGACCAGTGGCTTCCATTCTGGGCAGGCAACATGAAATTTCTTATCGTGTGCTGAGTAGTGCTTTTATTCAGAGGTTCAGTTCTTAAAAATCCACCGAAGTGAGTATGGACAAATTTAGTTAACCATTATATTTTTTAGCTCTTTTCAAATTTTTTTCAAGGAGCGCCTTTCCTTAGTATGTGTTCGTGCGCATTACAATTTTTTTAATTAAAATGAAATTATATAGATATATATAGTGTATCACTATTCGCCAGCATGAACTGCGGTTTCGTTGTTCATCTTACAAAAGTGCAAGAACTTTAACCCATGTCTGAATTTTTAAATTGTCTTGCCTCTGCGTAAATTCTAGAGACCACAAAAATCAGCTAGTTTTATTGTGCACTCACATTCTGTCGTATTAAGTACAACTGCATGTGTTCCAGAGCTTATTTTGTCTGAGCGATACTGACCGGAGCAAAATATCGACGATACCTAGAGAGGGTAGATACTTCAACTCTACAGACCGAGCCAGATTTTGGTCAAATTCATGTCGTCAAACAATAAGGATAGTCTTAAAAATGAGGGAAAAAAGAAAAAGCACAGAAGCTTCGAGGATCCAGAATTAAAACAGCAGAAGATTAAATTCTGGTTAATATTTACCAATTGAATCGACTGAGACAGGATGTTGGTGTGCTATGCGCTTGGTCTGCAGAGGGTGGCAGGATGTCAAGCTACTTGATAGATATCTGATATATCGAAACGGCTGCCGTACACTATTATCAACAACGCTGGCTACTGCACTTCTGTTTAAGTTGTATCTAATAGACACCGTTGCTAGTTTTGCTGAAGATTTTAATTGCAACTAAAGTGTCTTTGGTTAGAAAAATCAAGGAATTTCACACTTTCTTGCTTTAATTCCTTTTAATTTATCTTTCTTTCTTTTTTCGATTTCTCTCATTCTTTCTGTCAGTTTCCTAATCCTTCCTCATTGCCTTCTTTCTCTCAGATCATCTTGCACTCATTTTCTGTTATCATTTCACCTCCTCCTGTTTCATACTTCATTTCTTTCATTTCTTTCTTTCTCGTGCTTTTTCCCATTCGTTCCTTCTTTGATTTGCTGCTTTCATTTACTGTTTCTCCCGTCTTTTCTCTCTCTCCTTCTGTAGTTTTCTAGCTTTACTTATTTCTTCTTACTTACCTACTACTTTTCTTTTTTATCCATTAATTCTTCCTTTTTTCATTTGTTCTTGCTTTCTTTCTTTCACTCTTCCTTCATTCGTCATTTCTTTATTTCTTTATTTTTTATTTCTTTCTTATCAATTGTTTGTCTCTTTTCTTTCTTCCAGTCGTTTGTTTTCACTAACCCGTAACACAACGCTCTTATCATGCAGAAGGAAAAGCGGAAAATTGATGAATGGGGTGTTAATGGCATTGTCCTGTGTAGAGATCAACTTTATTTTAGTTTCCAGATGGTGGCTTCGCTAGGGGCGTTCAACGCTTTGGACTGCAGCAGTAGACACCATCAGGGTGACAGCTACCAAAAAATCTCGTTTGGTTTCCTTTATTATTATCTATAAGCCCCGAGGAGCCCATTAGCTTGACAATAACAGATACACAGACTAGGTGCCAGGGAAAAGAGAATTTGGAGAATTTGTCAGTTTGAAGAATACAACCTCGTTTCTGTCGCAGATGCAGTCGTCAGTTGTTGTCAGCGCCGTTCAACCTACCATAAACTTTGTCATTCTGCTACTGGCATGCATAGTCCTGCTGATTCAAACAGGTGAAACAAAGTCGCTAAATGCACACACACACACACCCTCACACACACACGCACGCACGCACGCACGCACACAGTCACGCATGCAAGTAAGCACCTACCCACCTACGTACGCACGCACACTGGATTTTCTGGGATGAGGTGCATGAAAACCAGTCTAATTTTCTAAGAATGGTCCATTGCAATATTTATTTATACCCTATCTCGGAATTCTTACACGTTAGAACGCGTTCGTGTTAGAAGCTCGCAGTGCAGGTATATGCCTTTTGTACTTGAAAGGCGAGACTAAATTTAGTACTGCTCAGTTGTAGTGCAATTATTTCTAACTATAAATTACAACTAGTCGAAGTTTGATTGTAATTCCATGAGTATGCTTAACTGGAACGGAGGTTTTTTTTTTAAAACAAAGAAAGTAAAACAAGCACAACTAATACCAAAGTACATACAAACTCTCGATTTGCCGGCTCCTCTTCTCCTCAACACTGATCTCTTACTTTCAGAAAACAAAGATCTGTCTGTCTCTAAAAACACCGAAATTTTCTTATGTCTACACAAGTTTATAAAAGAATCAAAACGCTTCTAGCTTTCTCTGACTCTAAATTACATTTGACCACTTTTGTACTTCCTGCCTGCTTTAGGTGCACAACCAGTACACAAGCCCATAGCGTGGTAATCGTGGTTCCTCCTCCCTCCCCTTTCTCTATCTTCTTTCTCTTTCCTCCTCTCCTTCAAAACTCTCCCCTAAACATCATATCACTACCCGCCATTTGTTTTGTTTGTTTTGTTTATTTTGATTGACATGGAGACCACTCATGAGCTTTCAGCTCCTTGTGTCGCCACTGATACAAAATATTTGATTTAATGGCACTTCTTCATAAAATAAAAAAAAATACGATCAAAAAACAAAAGGGAGGGGAAATATTAGAAATAAGGGAGAACAGATACTCTCCGTTCCAGTCAAGCATACATACTCACGGAATTCCAATCAAACTTAGACTTAGTAAGTAGTCGTTTAGTTGTTGTAATTCCATATCGTATGCTTTTGGAGGAACTCCGGCTATCTGAGAATTTGAAAGCAAGTTAAACACAAAATCTTTCTTCTCAAACAATTTTATTTTTTGTGCTAATTTGACATTTTGTCACAGAAGTATCTATTAAAGTTTATAGAAAAATAATATTAAAATTTTCTTAATAGTTTTTTTCCTAAAATTTCAGTGTATAACTTTTCTATGTCTACATGTACTTTCTGATTTGCGTTTTCGATCCATGTTCAATCCACGCCATTTTATCTGGAATTAAATCCTTTATCACTAAACCAACACCAAACCTCTTACAGATTTCTTACGAACATGGAAGAAGACACAAAAAATAAATACATTCAAAATCTGAACTCTCTTGCGAAATAGTCTAAAATAGTACTTTCCACCTTTTTGGTTTGCCCAGTCACATTCTTATGTTTCATGCGTAGATCAGTTTTCTTATGCCCTTGGTTACCTAAAAGAGGGTCATTGTAAAATCTATGGAAAGTCTTCGCATTAGACGATCCTGGAGTTTTCATTGTCCTCAACAGATTTACCATTACTCAGCATAGCTGAGGATGAAGCTTCCCGAAAACTATGTGGGGAAAATCATTACATTTTTAAATCTTCCAAAACACCACGTAACCATCTTCCAATCTTATCCTTAGAAGCAGGTACATGTGGCTATAGTATAGCACAACAAAAGCTAATCAGGATTTTTGTACAACAGTTTTGTTCTTTTGATATATTCCTTCATGCAGCTTACCACACACAACTTTCCTTCAGCATAATTTTCCAGTTACAATTGTTTTTGTTGGTTACCCCTTCTAACATGCTTCAACTTGTCAATCCATTCTGATTCAGCTGACTATAACTAAGCTTTATTCACCACAAGTTCTGCACTCTCTGTGCTGTAGAAATTAAAAACAATGCACAATTTTCTTGTGAGTTCACTAGCAGACATATGAATTTTCTCCTTTATTTCTGAAAAAGTTCAAAGTAGCATCAACATCCCATCTGCACAAACTTTGGCTGCAAAGCTTTGCCCTTGTCCCTCTTTTTTGTTCTGATCGATGCAAGCGAAAGAGCATTATGAGTGTCCAGAACTGCTTCAGTTTTATCAGACAACTACAAAATATTACAGTTCGATGTGTCCTCTATACAAAGCTCGCCAACACGGCAGTCCTCGTGATCAGTTATGATCGACTACACCAAGATAATGCAAGCTGCATGAATCAATAAAAATATATACACTTAATATTTATCTTTTCGAAACACAGCTTTGAAAACAAAATTTTAGTAAAAAAACGAATAGGAATAACACATATGGAAACCGATTTCAAAACTACCTGGAGCTAAAACGCATGAACCTCTTACTCCATGAAAACCCATGCCGTAATGACTTAGCACTTATGGCGCATGCGCATCTATCATTTCAGACATGCTATACTAATTTTATTGCACAGCTTTAGCTCCAGAACAGATCTTCCACTTTTGTATTCTGGCCGATGGGCTTATGGATGAAGTTGTTCTATCATTCTTGTCCAGTGTTTTACAGAAGGGAGGTCTATTTTTATCCCCTCTAATCATTTGGAATACTATCGGTGTTGTCCAGTACTATACTCAGACCATTTTTCATAACTCGAGGACATCAATAGCACCACTTCATTTATAAGATCTCAGCTGTCATCCGTAGCAAACCTTAAAAGGAGGGGCGAGAATGAGCAGGTTCGGCCCACAAAGCAGTTTATGTAATTATTTCATTTATTGACTTCTTGGTTAGCATCGACCCTGAGAGCTGACTGTGGCAGCGAAGGAAACGCTATCGAGGACACAGATCACGTGATTTCCTTCTATGATGTGCCGCCAAATTCGCCAGCACAGGTTCGGCTGGCTATCACAAATCACGTGACTGATATAGGCTTGTGTGACGCTAGACGTTTTTGCTTTCCATACAGAAGCATTTTCGAGGTGAGGTTTGTGTTGTGGAAATACTCTTTTGTGTGTCTAGGGGTATGGCGCTTATGTGTTTCGCTAGTCTGCTCGTTAACTAGAGTTACAACAACAAAAATGTGTCAAGAAGGGGAAACTAACACTGCGATCGCTGCCTAATTTCATCAATTTCAAAATCGGCTCAAGCCCCTACCCCCTTGCTTGTCACGCACACAACTTACTAAAAAAGCGGGCAGCGAT
The DNA here is from genome assembly GCA_004794575.1 of Lanistes nyassanus. Classification (NCBI taxonomy): domain Eukaryota; kingdom Metazoa; phylum Mollusca; class Gastropoda; order Architaenioglossa; family Ampullariidae; genus Lanistes; species Lanistes nyassanus. Next base: position 281,655 of record SMGT01010514.1, on the reverse strand, counting down.
AATACACTATTCTATTTATTTACAGTTACAACATAGAATGTTTCACTACACAATGAATGATGCTCCAATATACATCTACTGACATGTAGAACAATCACTCGCACTCTCATATATTCCTTCCAGCGGCGCTATACGTATCTACACGCATACGTTATTTACCGGGTTATGAATTCTACCGTACCGATAATTCACATCGGTGAACACAAGGAAAACCGTCTCATTTTCGAAGATACGTGCTAAAACCACTCAGAAAAGGACGTCACGCCGACGTCTTACACACAATAAGATCGACCGACGATCACAAGAGATAACCGTAAGTATTCTACACCTAACTAGGCCCGTTGGACAACCAACAAAACAACAAGTTTGATGTATACTTTCTTCTAAGCTTGTTCAAGAGAACTATCTTTGAGTTACGGTCGTGTCCTACTTTCCTACACTGTAGGTAAACTCACTTTCACGATGTTGGATAGGAATGCCGCAGACGCCGCGTCTCTCAGCTCCACAGTCTCAACACCGGTCCGAATGCCCGAGTTCCTTTCCCAACTGACAAGAGTCGCCCCTGTGCAGCAGCCTGTTGGTTCTCTGTGTCACGTCGCGGTAACTGTCGTACTCTCCTGTAGTAACTACCCCAGAACTGGTGGGTGTGTTCGGCATTCGGCGTTAGCAATCGGCTGCCTTTATAGCCCTGAACGCGGCCTTACGAGCGAAACACGAATGGGCTTTCTACCCGTTCGGGATGGTGGGCTGTGGCCTGGAGGGTTGTTCACCCCCACCTCCTACCCGACCCCCTCTCACGGTGACGGGTCAATCGGGGGAGGGGGCGCCGGTTACCGTCGCTCTCGGCCGGCTACCTCCCTCGCTCAACTGTGTGCTCTCCCGACTGGCTGTTTTAGCGAGCCAGTCAGGTCGACGGTAACAAGTTGCTCTTTCTCCCAATTGGTTAGGCAATGAGACGCCGAAAAAATCATAACAGGTTGTTTTACAGTTTTGCTTTCTTCACTTTAGTGTGAATTCTGAAATAGGCAACTATGCAGGGCGCGCGCGTTGCGAAAGGAAGGACTGAGATTGCATATAAGTTTGCCCATTAAGATTAGCCTTACGCATGCACAAAGACAGTGGATGGTGGTTTGTTGCTGTAACCATAGCGGCTAAGAACCATGTGATGGTGGTTTAACAGAAGCGGATGTATGTTTCCTTACAGATGTCCCGACCCAATGTGACATTTGTGACGGTCACAGTGAAACAAGTCCGGAGAGATAGCGATAACATCACCGGCATCTGGAGGATTATTGTAAATGAGACATCACAGGCTGCAGAGTGCACAGTGAACGGCGTAATCTGTACGTACTTATTAAACTTAAAATAAAGTTAACAGTGACACTGTTACCAACTAATTTTGTCTCTGTAAGCGGCCTCTGTGCACTGGCGCTATCGTCTGACGTCATGTGGCCTGACGAAGCTTTTCGAAGGGTCAGTGTTTGTATATAGAGAAATTTCTAGAATGTTGGAGATCTTTCTATTGCTAGAAGGTTCGTAAGGCTTTCCTATATAAAGGAACGGCTGGGCAGTGAGTGAGTGAGTGAGTCAGTCAGACAGACAGACAGACAGACAGACAGACAGACAGACAGACAGACAGACAGACAGACAGACAGACAGACAGACAGACAGACAGACAGACAGAGTAGAACAATGTGTTGAGTGGACTGATAGCCAGGGTGCTGATGTGTACAGATTTACAGTTTAGTTTGTGAGGGACTGTGTTCAACACTAAATAAAATGAATGCATTGCTGGAACACTTGGGACTGTTGTCAGTTTCCTCTTTTTCCCTTCCGTACCTTCTCTCACTCACGGGTTCAGGCCCCCATTCCCAGCTGGGCGAACAGGGGGAAGTGTGATGCTGTGCATCAGTAGGGAACCAACGCCTAACCACTCGCGTATTTCCTCCCCCGTGGGTCAGCACAGCTATATCTAAGGCAGGGTAAACGGCATTGCTGTGACGTCACAGTTCGGAACTTCCGCGAAGAGAGATGGGATTGCGCACTCATTGAAATGTTGGCCCGAGGAGCCTGAAAATTGAATTGCTTAGTTTTATTTACAACGCTACATGAGTCAATAGGATACCAACAGGTAGAATACAAATGTTTTCCTTCGAAGAACTTTTTTGCTTTTGATTTTCCTCTGTCCGGGTTTTCGTCCGTTACCATCGTTACCATCTCTTTTTGGTGTCATTACCATTTCAGTCTCTCTCTCTATGCGTGTGTGCTTGCCATGGTGTGTACGTGCATGATATGTATTCGTGCGTGCTTGTGTATGTACGTGCGTGCATGTGAGCCTGTGTGTATGTGTGCGTGTGTGGGCTAGTAGGCTTGCGTCCGTTCATGGACACATACATAGCAGTCATTTTTTATTTGTTTTTAAACGTTCGTTTACATCTATTTTACACAGACCCACCAGATGTACGAGCTGTGAATGTTACATTCGATGAAAAGCTTAAGGATGCTATCGGGGTACTGGAGGTAACGAAGGTGTTCCCAAAGGAAGCTTTCAAATGTGTCTTCTACGAGAAAGTCCAGGTACTCGTACTTACATGTGAAAATTGAGCCTAGTTTTATCCTTGAAAGAGGTGTAGAAGTTGTGTGCATTGTATCAGCGAAGTTGGCAGAATGCACGACAAGCAATTCGGCATGTCCTTTCAAAGTTGGGATTGCCTTGCACTTAATTTCGACGCGTTGAGTCAGCTAAATTAACTAAAAGAAACCTAATTAGTAATTGATTTAGAACAAACGCAATGTGATTTTTGCACATACAGCATCTAACCCCGTTATTTAATTGCAATGTATCTTTGTATATTATAATTTTTTCTCGTTTGTCTCAGAATTACTTTCCGGTTCTTCAAATGACTCGTGAATCCCCAGCACTATCACCCGAACTTACAACATAAAAAGTAGTGACTGCTAAAATGCAACAATTATTTATTTATATGCAAGACTCCTGCAAAGCTAATGTAGCTTACTCGAATTATTTCACTGGCATAAACATCAACAAAAGGCAAGATCACAGTCGTATACCCAGGGTCCAACGCGTATGGATCCGGTGACAGTCTTTCTGTAATCATTACGTTCTTGTAGAGGAAGACTAACACACCACTGTTACACTATCTCATAGTGCATACACGGAAAGTTTTAGATCCCAACCACGTAGACAAGGTACACAGTCCTCCGAAAAACTACTGCATATATCAAATACCTTATATTAAAGGTACTCAGGAAAATATTGATGCGGTGACTAATAAAATTTGTACGGTGTATCTTAAAAAAAACCTGGCCCAGTCAGAAAATCCGCTGTTAGAAGTAACAAACCAAATAAGCTAAAAAGAAGACAGGCTCGATCCTTACTTTAAGAAAAACAAAAAGGCAAATATATACATGTGTTCTTAAAATAAAGCAAGACGTTTAAAAAATACTCAGAAAATAAAAACGCAGAGCATTCAAACAATGCAAGAAACAAGTTAGAAAAAAATACAGAAATTATCGAAAAGCCTTTATTAGAAAACTGAGGAAATTAAGACTCCTAATTCCGCAAGCTATTGGAAAATGCTGAATCAGAAATAAAAAATAATTGATATCTCTAGGGTGCCATCCTGCCACAGCTTGTTACACCACTTTAGTAGCCTACAATGAAAAAGTCTGGAGGTATAATACTTGCGACTTAGCCACTAATTACAGCTACCTTTTTAAAGCCTGTATTTAAATTGAAGAAAAAACACCAAACTTAATGATTCTAGAGGAGTTCAGCAGATTTCCCTCTCGATGTTCTTGCTAAATGCCGAATGCTGATACTGGTTCAAACTAATAAGCTCTGCAAACAAACACATTCTCTAACACAACATACTGGTTTACATACAAATTATGCCAGATAATAGGATGCAATTTAATTACATAATTACAATTAGGGAAACTTTAATAATTTAGGACGATCATGGATTTGAATCCAACGAAAACGTATGCAGCTCCCTTTCAAATGGTTTAAAGAAAAGTTAAAAGATGCCTATCTGACCATTTTATACATGTGGTACTAGGGTGCAAAGTTATAAACTAGAATTATAAAATGTTTAAGAATATATTCTCTTGCGAGAGGTAAATAACATTTTTGTCTTTAAATCAATGTGTCTCGTTATTTAAGTTTAGAACATTAAACCATAATCTCCCTGTACAGTTGAAACGATACCACAATATTCCCAGACCTGATCGACTGTGACTACTTTAAAACTGAACGTTGTAAGCTACTACCTGAATACTACCGAATTAAACTAAATAAAAACAACTTTAGATAACGTTTTACATACGATTGCATGCCCAACCCGGTGGAGGGCACGAGGTCTGACCAGACGCGACGGGAAATTTTGCTGTCTTGGTGACAAACGCTAAATTTTTATTTGGAATCGTCTGACTGCTCTTGGAACAATTTGCTGGCTGTAATCAATTTCTTCGACGAATAATTAATATTTGTTTTAAAAAAACAAACCAGGTACTGCACACTTCGTTTGATGTGCTAAAATCATTATGTAAATTTCCTGTAGCAATTGGAATACGCAGAAATCCCGGCTACTTACGTCAGTGTGACGGAGATCGCCTACACTAGCCTTTTAAACAGTAGGAAGTACTACAGGTATGTCTGCAAACTGCAAACACCCCTTCCCGAAAAAGAGGGCGTCTACCAATACAAAGTGACTGTTTTCCCGCAATCCAGATCTATCAACGTGAACGGAACGTTCTTGATCAGTAAGTTGGCTGTACAAATTAAAAAATTAAATCGCTTGAAAATGGGTAAAGGGGAGTAATGCTGTTTGGCTGGCTAAACGGACTTTTTTTTTAAAAACTGACTTATTTAAGAAAAAACCAAGAGCCAGAACATCATCTAATGTGCAGTGTAGAAACAAGCAAGTTTTCAACCACGTAGTAATACAGGATAACATTAAGCTCTGTTAATTTACTGTTATCAAAGTTACATATATTTAAATATAACAATATATTTCGAATTGAACAAAGAAATAGATGGTTTGTGAGCAAATGAATAATTCACTGCATTGTTGAAGAACATATAGATTGCAGAAGTACTATGTATAATTTAATGTATTCTGTTGCAAATAGGTATGTTTGTGACAATAAAAAAGCGTATTAATTTTATACAGTTATGTTGCATTGCATACACATTATTTGTATCTTCGGAGGAACATGCTTGTGTAACAGGGAAGCCAAGTCAGCCGACTCTACAAGATTGCACCAGCGATTTTGTAGATTTCTATAGTGCTAATCAGAGTGCCACCGCTCTGTGCAAGTGCGTGACGGACGACCTAGGAGCCCCACCTGGGGACGTGCAGTGGCAGACCCCCGACAGAAGAGTTCTGCAAATCCCGCAGACAACTCGATACGCTAGTACACTGAGGGGGTCTGATGTGGAGCAGAATGGAACAGAGCAAGACCATACATGCATTGTTCGTCACCATACAGGAGACCTATCAATAACATTTCGACCTAAACTTGCATGTGAGTCGCTCGTCACTCACTGAACCCTTCAGGAAATCTAAGCAGTTTCAGGCTGGTCAACTTACTGACTTAAATTAATGCTTAATTCATTGCTTTACATTAGCTTCTCATTGACATATTCACACGCACACCATTCTCTTGGCTGAAGAGCTACTTATATTTATTTTCCCATATACACCTTGTAGCATTTTGAGGATATTAGTACACATTTAAACATGTGCACAATGTTAAGTAACTTGTTAATTTGATTATATCGAGTCTTTCATTTATATTTTATTTTAACTGACATGTTTAACCTCTAAAGAGTGGGACTGTGTTTGAAAGTATTATTCTAATAATACTCCTTACGGGTTAACAATAAAAACACCTAAAACAACAACAACAACAAACCTGACATCAAACCTGACCTGACCTGACATGTCCTTGTCAGTTTGTTCTGCCAGACATTTCAGCTGTCCTTCGCGTAGAAAAACCACTAGTATTAACAATCCATTTGACGTGCGTTTGTACCGAATATACTGACCTACCGTCAGCGTTTTGGGCGCACTCACGCACGCACTATATACTTGTAGCTGGGTGGTTGTTACGTACACCCAGGCGCCCACCCAGCCGGGAGTAGATGGATGACAGAGCCATTGCCACGACTGCAATAGTAACCCACTGCTACTGCTGGACCCTGTTACATTTATAGATATATATACACACACATATAGGCACGCACGCATATAGACACGCACACACGCACTACACACACACACACACATAGACACGCAGACATATAATTATGAATCCCAGGACAACAATTTTGCCTTGCACTTTACATGTGGTTTGTCATAGACTTTTCTGTCAGCATGCCATCTGTCTTTGCTAACCCAGTAGCAGAAGCGACATTCTAAATACTATCAATACCTTTGAAACAGTTTACGTTAACGTAAGACGTGTACAGGGCTTAACACAAGTCGGACAACTAGGCTAAAGTTTTACTTACCCGACAACAGGTTTTGGTTTGCTTTGCCCGGGCGGTCTGGCAACCGGCTGTGTTAAGCCCTAGTGTATTTCTAATGTATGTTTTCTTTTTAGCTCGCAGCCACACAGACAACTGTTATCTCTCATTTCTTTCAGCTCAAACTGAGACATTGAAATCAGATGGTGTGATACGGAGTAGGAGACATACCTCTTTTTTGTCTAGAAGTTCCCAGGGAGAGTCTCTGGTATGATCCTTAATTTTGCATGAGACCAATCCAATTTGTCCGTCTTCAGTTGGGCCCGGGTTCGTGACATTTCCAGACTACGCAAGGCATCATGACAACTTTCCTTTTGTTTATGGTCGAGATGACGTCTATGTTATTGACATGGTAGTGAAGGATGTCCACCCCGAACCGACCATATCTTGCGACAACAAGCCAAAAAACACAGAGGAGACTGGGGTGAGTTGTCACATCTCTGTTGTTTTTGTTGTTGTTGTGATGATGATGATGATGATGATGATGATGATGATGACGACGACGACGACGACGACGACGATGATGATGATGATGATGATGATGATGATGATCATCATCATCGGGGGAGGTGGTTGTGGGGGTTGTTGTGGTTCTTGTGGTGATTATGATTATGTTAACTGTCGTGATTGTTGTGGCTGTTGGCTGTTTGCTTTAAAACAACCAGAGTAGCACTAACGCTTTTTATCAGCTACTGCGAGATATGTATTATGGACTCAGAAAATTGTCACTAGAAGCCCAAACTATTCAAACTATACGACCTAAGCACAAATTAGGAAAAGAAGCGGTAAGAGCATCTTCTGATAAAATTAAGCAGAATTAGCGGAAGAAATTTTGTCTTACGTCTATGATTGAACGGACCGTTTTAATTGTTATTTATTTCATCGAAACAGTTTCAGCGCCTCGAAGGCTGGAGCTACAAGAAAACTTTTACAATTCGCCCAGAGCCAGATGATAACGGCCGAATTCTTACCTGCACCATTGGGAACAAATTTGCTTCTTCAATTCGTCCACATGTGGTGTCCACAAAGCTGTTCATTGAGTGTGAGGACGCAGATTTTTTTTTTTAGTTTTCCGACTATGAGCGCTTCAAATGGCATCATTTCTATAATTGGGTGTCATATGTGCACGTCACATAATAACGCAAGAGTAATTTTGTTCAAACAAGAACAAATGAGGACAGAGCGCTATAAAATCGTCAAACGACAACCCCAACAAAGTCCTGGCAGCGCTAGACACAACCGTATGCTGACGTAAGCAATCAAGGGAGCCTATCGTACCCATACACGTAGCAAAGAGAGAGTCGAAAGTAAGGAACGTGGCAGATCTTCAAAAAAAGATCTGCCATCCCTTTCTTTTAAACGACCCTAGTCTTCACACGGCTAGCCCCTGGTGTACCACGTGTGCATACAGCGAATAATAATAATAATAATAATAAATGGAGATTTTTTACGCGCGATAACACATTACATGTACACATCGCGCGGACGAGGCACACACTCTAGGGAACAATGACTACACAAAACACACACGCACACACATATACACACAGACAGATGAAGGGATTATGACGCATAAACAATACAAAAACTTAGATTAAAGAGTAAAAATAGATAACCATAATGAGAGGTCACGGCAGGGGTGTCAAGCCCGCTCAGTGAACCAACTCAACTCGAATACCAGGCCCAAGGTCAAGTGGTATAATTTATATCGTCAGCTCGCTCACTAAGCGTAAACTAACAATTGGGATTCGACACAAACACAACATAGGACAATTACATGGAATCCTCAGTGAGCGAGCTGACGATATAAATTAGGGATTCGCTGTATGCACACGTGGTACACCAGGGGCTAGCCGTGTGAAGACTAGGGTCGTTTAAAAGAAAGGGATGGCAGATCTTTTTTTGAAGATCTGCCACGTTCCTTACTTTCGACTCTCTCTTTGCTACGTGTATGGGCACGATAGGCTCCCTTGATTGCTTACGTCAGCATACGGTTGTGTCTAGCGCTGCCAGTACTTTGTTGGGGTTGTAATTTTGTTCATCAAAAGACAGGACCACTGTACTCTGCACATGGGCAATAACCATTGCCTTCTGGGAAGGCGTAGGTAGGGTCAGATTATTTATAACACGCAAATCTACCTGCTTTATTGTAGTCTGTACGTGAAAGATCCAAATGAGTTCTCTTTCCCTATTCTCTGTCTTTGTCTGGCTTTCTGCGCTTCCCTACGGGGTTGTGGGTCAACGCGATTCAATGTGTCTGTTGTGTATTACTACTCGTAGATTTTTTTTCTTTTCCTTAGACTCCCCGGATGGGCCTCCTAGTACCCAGCATGGTAACAGTCTTCAGCCGTCACCCCTTCTGCTCTTTACTCCCCTTGTGTATGCTGCTGTGATGGGTTTGAAAGGGTTCAGTCTGCAAACTGGATCTTGAAACCTCATGTAATCAAAGTATCAAAGCTTTTTGTGTAATTAAGCACAAGGTAATCCCTTTTTCCCCAACATGAATGTTATTTCAAAATCTCACAATCAACCTTATTATGTACCTTCCTTTTTTCCTTTGACGAAAGGGGAACCAGTCGTTTGTTATTGTGTTCTCAAAACTGCCATGCAGATACAACTAACTCCTCGTACAAAACGATCATTACAAATATGAGGTTTCTCTTTGATATTGTTTTAATATGTCGCCTTAAGCTATTATCATTTTTTCATCTTTGCTCTGTTTATTTACATTCTTACAATGCATATAAATAATAACTATTATGTGTACTTAGCACATTGATTGGAAAGATTATGTGGGAAAGCATTTGGACACCCGACTAAAAATTTTAATGAAGCATCACTCATAGTGACAACAAAATATTGCTGGCTGGTGTTGAAGTTTTGTGATATACAAGGCCACATCTTGTTTCAAAACTTTTTTTTTTTAGATAATATCCGCATAAAAGCGTGTTCTTCTGAAACTGATGGATTTAGAGATATATAGTAAAATTTTATGACTTTTACCAGGACCATCATAATGTAAGGCCCAGTATTTCGAGCCTACCCCCCCCCCCCATTCCTGTTAACAGCAGATAATCTTTGTTCCTCGATTGTTTCCCGTATTCCGTTGTTCTCTTAGAACTCAAAATTGTGCAGCGGACACACATGTTGGCATAAATTACTGTTTATCGTCTTCAGACGTATTGTCAGTGTGCATATAATATGTAAGCATGTGCATGTGTGTGTGTGTGTATACGTGTCTGTGAGAGTACGTGTGTGGTGTGTATTTTTCAAGTGTTTTGTAGTGTTTATTTTGTAAGCTCTTGAGGTCTCACGATAAATTCCAATGGCCTGTTCTTGCCCTTGGCACAGGCTTGACCCAGCACATGGTATTTATGACCAACAGTTATTTATCCGACGCTAAACTTGACCAGTGTTAGGGAACTGACGGTTAACATTTAACTGTTGGTTGAATTGACTGCTGATTCATGAGGGACTAACCACCTCCCGTCACCTAACTGGCGGGTATTTTTGGATACTTCGGGTTAACCAGTCGCTGCGGCTGCGTTCCGAGCCACATCGTTTACTTCCCACTTCAAAAAACAAAACAAAACAAAAAAACCTGCGAGGGACAAGAAGAAAGCGAGGAAGAAAGACTTTATGCACAGCGAAGAAACAAATAATGTGGATTGACCCAACAACTTAGTATTCACACATCGGAGTTTCTGGGCATAATTTACTGTTTGTCTTACGTCTTGTCTGTGTGAATATAATATGCAAGCATGTTAACATGTGTGTGTGTGTGTGTGTGTGTGTGTGTGTGTGTGTGTGTGTATTAGTATAAAATATTTACAGCCCATTCTACAAAAGGGAAGTAATGTACTCAAAAGCTCGTTATTAAAATAATAATTGAAATTTATCGTAAGGGCTCAAGCGCTTACAAAATAAACACAACAAAACAAGCTTGAAAATGCACACAACACACTTTCACAGACGCGCACGCACGCACGCACGCACGCACGCACGCACGCACGCACGCACGCACGCACGCACGCATTTGGCCTTATATATTAGATTGTGACTATATTTGGTTTTCTTCCTGATAAAGACTCTAATATCATTTACAATTTTTACAAAATGGTTTTGTTAATGCAATAAAGCCTTTAAAGTGCAGGAAAGTGTTTTCAATCTGGAAAATTTGTGTGCGAGTGGAGACTGCATATTTACTGGGTTGTAAAATGGCAGGTAAAACGTAATTAGTGACTAGCGGATATCACGGATCAGTGACAGAGTTTGGCCGCCATTACCTCAAGACGAGGAGTGTACCAGTGTACGCCCTAGTTTGCCACATGTGTGTACGTTTATGTGTACGTGAGAGCAGCAGCGTGACTGAGGTGAGTGGCTGTTCAGCCTGACGTTAGTCAGGACTTTTGCCGGCGAGGATCGGAGTGACTGCGTGAACACTGGTCAGAATAGCAGACCGTAGGTACGGACGGTAAAGTTGAATGACAGACGGAGACGAGAGAACGAATGCCTGACGACCGGGACGACGACAGCATCCGTGGGCCAGAGAGACCGATTTCTAGCCTGCGTGGGGACACCGGAAAGTATGGGCAAAGTATGGTGCGGGTTTGGAGCCCTGTACTCTAACCACTCGGCCATCCGCTGCCCTCGATGGTTACAGATGGATATCAGAATCTCTCTCTCTCTCTGAGCGTAGCCAGAGCCGGAACGACTCCAAGCGCCGTAGGCATGTAAATGGTACTACATTTATTCCCGAACAGCGGACTTTTTGTGTTTTTGGAAACGCTGCTTCGCGAACTTGCAATTTCGCTCCTGGGATGACCGAATTATTACCGAAAAACGAGAGGAAAATAAGCTATTCGATTCTCGTTCATGCGAAATTTGAGGAATTGTCATGGCGGATGTTCTGAAATAAGTAAGCTATTTGGTTTTCTTTATGAAGGATGGATGTTTGTATAAGAAATGTGCGTGCAACCAAGTCGTGGGCCTTTGTTAAAAGGCCCACCAGAGACCTACCCACTGCGATAGAAAGAACACTATCAATCCCAGCCCATAAACCTCTAGGTGGTGTCTCGTCTCGTTCGTCTCGCTGACACTCTTCACATTCACTTATTTCTCAATTTTTTTCTTTGGACGGAATAACAAACTGCCTTCCTAATGATTTTCTCTTGTTTTGAGGAAATTAGTCAAAACAGAACCTGAGTTATGAAAGTGGGTTTCTTTGCTATTTAATTTCGTATATTTTTCAGAAAAACAATTAGATTTCCGCTTGCCGTCATTCATCTCACAAGTCTCGGGTCCGATACATAAGCGGAGAGACAGTTCTTCTTTCCGAGAAAGTTACCAGACAAAACTAGGGTACCTTGATTTCCCCCTGTCCCAAGGGAACGGTTGTCTGACGCACGTCCTTCAATAAACAGTTTCCCGGGTGTGAAGGAACGAATCCTTTCAGCCGACAATTGTTACCAGATCACTGAACAGTCTTGAACACCGGGAGACAAGAAAGAAAGAGAGAGAGTAAACCAGTCAAAGTCAGGGATGTCGAGCCTTCAACACTCACGAACGAGTCCGTTGGCACCAAGGTCACGAGATTCGATGGTGGAGGTCTAACATCTCGGACCTTTCAGTTGTGCATGCACCCAGCTTGGGATCCATCAAAAACGTGGCAGAAACTCAGATTTGTCACTGGCAACTCCCCTCCAGGGAATAAGCTTCGTAGAAACGAATCACCCTCTGTTAGACAGAGGCCCCTGAAGAACTCGGCGTCGTTGGGGATATAAAAATAGATTGAAGTGGCTGGAGAAAACCGAGGTCAAGTCTTAGTGCACTTGGAGTTAGCGGGAAATCAAGATACAAGTCACCTACGAGTGCATTTGTGTTGACTGTGCAAAGAACGCAAATTCTAAATGTTATTACTGAATAAAGGAATGCATGTTGGGTGATATGAAAGAATGTCGTTGCACTTTTGCGAGCAGTATAGGTTTTGATCTAGTCGGGCTGCTGTAGTTCACTGTAAGGCGTGATGTAAAACGTTTTTATCGAGACCCTGCGTGAACGGGGTTATTGCGAAATGTTACTAGTCTCTCTTGTCAGGAAAACACAGTGGGGAGGTCTTTTCGTGACATTCTTGCATACATGGGCGGGGAGATACGCATCTCAGCCGCCTGGCGAGATGAGCTGTTCGTGTCCTATGACGAGGGAATAGGTAGGCGATCTGCACGTGTTGTGCGTAACTGCAGTGACATTTTGACAGAAGCCAAGTTTGACCATCACCTAGGAATCACCTAGCTAGTCAGAACTGACTGACTTTGTCGGTAATGGTATTGCTTATGTGTAGTGCCACTAGACTGTGGGTGCAGAGAGGCGAAGACGAAGACGAAGAGAAAATAATGTTCACCTGAGCGCGACAAAGAATAAGCGGACGTTACGTAATTGAATGAAGAATTCTTTTGCGGACTGTGATATGCTTGAACAGTATATTTTAATGCAGGACTCGCGAAGAACCTTTTATGGATGAAAAGATTCGTTGTTGCAACGCTCTAGCTATTGCAGTAATTTGAACAGTGGGCGTAGACCCCGGTGAATACTGAGTGTTTGTGACCACGAGCAGACGAGCAAGTGGATACGAGACTGTGGTATTTTGCTGCGGAATGAATGTTGACTAAATGAGAGAGTAACACGTATAGTCAGATTAGTGAATAAAGGACCCGGGGTCCTTTTTGGGGTGGGGGGTCCTCTTTTCTGAACTTCGTGGCCTGAAGAGGATTTGCAGGAAGGTGTTTATGGACGAATTAAAAAAAAAAACTAATGGATTGCTTTGTACAGGACTGTGACTCTTCACTAGATACGAGGCGTAGCTGTAAGGAAGGCATTCACATGAGTTAGAATGGGTATATCCCCTCTGGAGATCCCCCTTTATACAATCTTAATCATAAGCTCGATCCACTGTAGCACATCCGTGTGTGACAAAGCAGAAGTTACCAAAATGGACGTATTGCTAGTTTGCCCTAAACATAAAGACTTTCCATCTGCGCTAATCTTATTGAAATATACAGTTCGGCCATTTTTTTGTTTTGTTGCACGTGTATCTTGATAATGGCAAACGCAAGCGTGAAGCCAACCAGAAATTAACCAATTTTATAGATAAAGCACTTCTGATAATGTCGTTATAAAAAACTAAACGAGTTTAACACACTTTTAAAATACATCTCCTTTTACCCTTGTCTGCTGAATAGCATGCAGCTGCTATAATTTTAAGAGAAGAAATTTTTGTCATTTGTTCCATTAGTAGCTTGTAAGACTTTTTTTTGCTTTTAGTATTTATATATATATAGGGATAATTAAAATGTGTCCGAGGCCTGAGCTATAAAGTTTTCTTTCTTCCTTTCGTTTGTTCGTTTTTTCTATCTGTCTAGCATACACACGCAGACAGCCATTGGTATAAACAGATCATATTTCATCCAACATAAAGTGGTAAGTCATTGTCTACATCAAATGTTCTAGAGCGCTGTGGGCAGTCCCGTTGACTGTGGTTTGAAGGCTTTGCAAGGGACGGAATTTTCGTTTCGCTTTTGACTGTTGTGTTGTGTGACATCCCCTGCAACGCCTCGAACCACTCTGCGGCCGAGCAGCTACAGCTACTGTCAGCCAAAGATTGAGAAATGCGGTTTCCTGGTGGCCTATGGGGACGAAGCGAAAGCTGTAAGGTGAGCGAAGCAGCACGACGAAGAGAAGATGCGCAACTTGCTGAAAAAAGTGCAGAAAAGTATTTAGATACACTTTCGACTGAAACAAGGAAGCGATATGCCGACAGGATTTCGGTTATTGGCGGCATCGGTCATTACGAATTGCCAAAGAACCTGTCGGAGACCGATATTAGCAAAATATCTGTTCAGCAGTTCTGTACGTGCTGCAGACATTTTCAAGTATTTTGTACTTGGATGGAACCTCTGCAAGCATTTAAGAAGAATTTACAATGTTTCGAAGTATGAAGGTAGTACCGGTTTTATGTAAATGATTTTTTTTTGGGGGGGGGGGGGTGTGTGTGGGGGGGGGGGGGGGGGGGACGGGGAATAGGTGGGATTTCACCATAAGACACTAAGTGCACGCTCCTTGCAGCCATAGTAAGATATTTACTCAGTCTCGTGTTTTCAAAGACATGAACGAAGCCTTGCCAGCGGCAGCGACAGAACACAGGAAGATTTCGCTGGGCACCTCGTGTCTCTCACTGTGTGACAGACCAGAGTGTATTTAATGGAGTAAAGTTTTGTTCCCAATTCTGTCACAGCTGACGTTTTATGCCACTATAGGGTTTTATTATATTATATATGTATCAAATCATACTTTTAAGAAAGCGTTATCCATAAGACTTCCTTTATGTCGATCCTCCACTTTAGAAACCATACCGTGGCCCGCCAACGTTTGTTTTCCTACAGAGCATCAGACTGTGCTAACTCCAATCACGAAACCAGGTACTTTCACAAACAAACCTAGTGATACGTTCTCAACAATGAAAACAATAATAATGAAATTCATTTTTTGAAACACGCCTTTAAATCAGAAGCAGTGAAAAAATAACGAGAAAGACTGACAAAAAGTTTAAGTAACAACATTAAAACAATGGGATAAACAAAATGTTGCTGTTCCTTGAATTTCATTTTAGTTAAATGTTATAGGCTGTCTGGAGCGTGATCGTTTTCATAGATCTGTTTAATTACATCCATTCTCGTCCTCTTCTTTCAGTCAGTTCACGAACATCTGGGCCTTCAGGGTCCTTTACATTTACATTTAGGACCGCTTTAATTCCTGCTTTTTGTCTGTCTCGGCAGGGTTCACACTATTTTTCACACAACAGTAACTACCCGGCATAATAGGATGACTTCACCAGATGATTACAAGTGTTAAGACAGTAAGTTTCTACTCTTTCCTTTATAGTCGCTTCGCTCGCATTACTTCAAAGATGGGGGACCACAAACGGTCTTTGACCTGTGACGTCATTTCGTCACTCCCCTAGAAATCTCGATCGGCTACTAAACTACGATTCACGACCACGTCGGGCAATTGTCTTTTTTAAATATCGTATGCAAATTTCGGCGTTAGTGTTAATCTAAACTCTGACGAATTAATCCATGCATATCACCAAATGCATCACTGAAGGACATGTTATTTCCTAATTAAGACCCCTCCCCCCACAAACTCCAATTTTACGTGATTATTGGGGAGTTTCATCGAAGACTATTCTGCCTCACAGTTCTGGATACCTTCACCTCTCATGCGATCCACATTCGACGCGTCCTCCGCCTCCAGGCATCGAAACACGAACTGCGACCTGACACTCTCCTTGCAAAGGCCACGTCTGGTAAAAATCAGAATTGTGTTTCGAACAAAGAAGACAACGCGTAGAAACGAAGTTTTCTGTTTTATTTGCTCGAAAACTCTAAAGTGATAGGTCCTCCTTCACACTCGGGCCTACTGTACATTGACAACTGTTGTAAGGATGTGGGTCCCTTGTCAGAAAAAAACAATCCCCCTCTACCCCCCAACCCTCCAACCCTCTCATTCCCCTCCCCCTCCACCCAAAAAAAACCCAACAAAAACCAGAACAAAATAAACGATATATATATATATATAGATAGAGAAATATAAATACACATAATCATAATCAACAAACACTCCTTTTTTTTAAAAAAAAAGTCAAAATGTCAGCAAAAGGATACACTACCAGAAGCGCATGTACAAGGAGTATTCATATTATGTACAAATAAGTATGCTTTGGGAACCGCGAGATGAGTGACAATGGAGGAATGTGTAGGCAAACACATCTAACAAAAACGCTATGGAATATGACATGAAGCGTTGACAAAGGCAGAGAATTCAAATTGAACCGTATTGAATCGCATTGAATTTCTTTATTACAAGGCCTTCGGCCCGTATGTCTGGGCGCAAATCTTGTGGCATCTAGATGCAGCCATAAAACATTATTACATATGCAACACCAAATAGTCTATGTGCATACTGGTGGGATTATTTAAAAGCAGAGTATAATGTTATTCGGGTTGGGAACCTTCACCTTGTTCCTTTGTGATTCTTCCTTCTCTTTGTTTCAGTGCATAGTATACGAACATCGCTACTGATCTAGTGACAGAAGCAGAGAGAGAAAGAGAGAGAGAGAGTGTGTGTGTGCGCGTGTGGGGGAGGGGAGGGCAGGGGGAGAAAGGTAAAGAGGAACAGCTCAAAAAAGAAAGAGGAAGCAAAAGGGTTGCAGTTGCAGGTAATGTCCTATCAGTACACATCCACCTAAAATTTGAGCGATTATAATTCTAATAAAATAGAACACAACCAAAACATGGAAGAGTCTTGTATTATCGGTTCACTTACCAACTCTCTAAAAGGCGAAAACAGCTAGAACAAGGACAAACTTAATAGCAGCAACAAGATCACCAACAGTTCGAACTGTAGACAATGGCTATACGAACAGGAACGAAATTCACAGCTATTTGCTAGTCAGCTCCAGCACTTCTTATAATCAATAATTCAATAATTCTTATGTATGAACCGTCAGAGGTCGCTCGCAACTGGTGATAAGGACAGCAGCCTGGTTGTGGTGCGTCTTTGCTAAAGACCTTTTGCAGCTGAGACGTGTTCTGTTTCTGTGTCGTCGGATTAATTTTGTGAGGGATTAGTGTTGTTTACTTGAATATACCCTACCTTGCTAAGCACAACAGCCACTGTGACACACTGCAGCCATAACGTGACCGTCTACTGTGTCATCTGTGGTGATCCACACAAAGCGTCACTGCTTCCAGCAGGTATCGTGTGTTTGTGTCTGGGGCGAGGGTATGTGCGTCTAATTTAGGAGGAGAGGGGGGACTGGAGGTCTACAAATAAAGCTTCCACTTCGGCCTTCGAGTGTGTCGCCAGAGTAATAATCCCTCGACTGTTCATTGTGCCGGGGACTAAGTTTGCGATCCTTATCACGCGCTATCGTGATGGTCTTCAGGACGTGTCAAGGTGGTTTTCTTTTAAGATGTGTTACTACTTTCTCGTCCGGTTCTGAAATGGGCATGTGGATGCGTTAGACCGCATTATCGGGCTGGTTTGTGTGCTTCAGCGTGTCACTGGGGTTGTTTGCAGCGCGTCACTGGGGTTGTTTGCAGCGCGTCACTGGGGTTGTTTGCAGTGCGTCACTGCGGTTGTTTGCAGAGTGTCACTGGGTTATTTGCAGTGTGTCACTGGGGTTGTTTGCAGTGTGTCACTGGGTTATTTGCAGTGTGTCACTGGGGTTGTTTGCAGTGTGTCACTGGGTTATTTGCAGTGTGTCATTGGGGTTATTTGCAGTGTGTCACTGGGGTTGTTTGCAGAGTGTCACTGGGTTATTTGCAGTGTGTCACTGGGGTTATTTGCAGTGTGTCACTGGGGTTGTTTGCAGTGTGTCACTGGGGTTGTTTGCAGTGTGTCACTGGGGTTGTTTGCAGCGCGTCACTGGGGTTGTTTGCAGAGTGTTACTGGGTTATTTGCAGTGTGTCACTGGGGTTATTTGCAGTGTGTCACTGGGGTTGTTTGCAGTGTGTCACTGGGGTTATTTGCAGTGCGTCACTGGGGTTGTTTGCAGTGTGTCACTGGGGTTGTTTGCAGCGCGTCACTGGGTTATTTGCAGCGCGTCACTGGGGTTGTTTGCAGTGCGTCACTGGGGTTGTTTGCAGCGTGTCACTGGGGATGTTTGCAGTGTGTCACTGGGGTTGTTTGCAGCGTGTCACTAGGATTGTTTGCAATGTGTCACTAGGATTGTTTGCAGTGTGTCACTGGGGTTGTTTGCAGTGGCCACTGGCATCTAGAATACGTCTCCGTAAAGCTGCTGCCATGACAGCAGGTCATGTGTCACGTGTCATATCGCTAGAAAGATGGGATCGACCCGAAGGCGGAACCGAGGGTCCGATGAAGTGTTCCCGTCAGGCTTCGGGCCAGTTCCCGTCCGGTATCGTGCATGGTTCTGGCGAAGTTCTGTCCCCACGTGCGGAAGTTGTTCGAAAACTGCTGGCCCCATTGTCTCCATCCTTCTCCAATCTGACGCCACTGGTTGCGAACCTCTGAAGACAGCCAACGCAAAGATGCATTTAGCTCTGGGACACATCACACAAAGTTTCATCCTACAAACCACTCTAGACCGCGATCGAGGCAGAGAATTCGACCCACTCGATTGAAGCAACACTGAGCTAGTTCTGCAGTTCTACTTGCCGTCTGTTTAAAATAAACGATTTAATCTTATTACAATCGACGAATTTCATCAGTAACTTTTCTTCACTAAGACTGTAGTGAATATTTCTATCTCAACTGAAAATCTTGTCCATATTTTACAGTTACGCGATTAAAACGGATGATGAAGGGAAGTCCGCAATCGCCTATTTTGGTTCAAAGTTCACGACCATGATTTGCGAATTATGTGAGTGTTTGCGCTAAAAAGTAAAATAACCAGCAACAACAACAACCCAAAAAGCCAAAAAAAAAACCACGTGACAGCGCTTTAATATCAGATGAGGAGTGACGTCAAGAGCCGTATCTATCTTTTGCCTACCTGTCATGTTAACAGACGAATCAGCCACGGAAGGGTACAGCTGGACGCTGCTGCCCCTCGAGTTCACCACGATGTTCCCCCCGTGACCCATGCCCATGAAGGAGGACAGGAAGCCACCACTGCCCATGCGCGTGCACGTGCAGATATCGATCAGATGTCCGTTGACGAAACTGCTGGAGATGCTGTTGAGGCCGTATCCCGGCATGCAGCAGCGGATCACGCCGCGAGAGTCGGAGGAGAAGCTGCTGGCGTCACGACAGCTCTGCACCCCCTCCCTGCACGGCTCCTCTGCGCGTCAGCGGAAGTGAACAAAGAAGCGCATGAGACAACAGTCACGGCGGAACCCACCAGTCTGACAGCACACCTGCTGCGGTTTAATGGTAATGTCATGGGCTCCGAGTGAACCTCTTGCCTTCTGCGGCTCTGAACCTTCCCTTTTTCATAAAGAACCTCTCTTTGCTACATGTTTGTGTACAGTAAGCTCCCTTGGTCGCATGCGTCGCATACGGTTAGGTTGAGCGCTGCCAGACCTCTTGTTGGAGTTATCTACCCTTTTTCATTCATTCACTCACTCGTTCATATCCTCCCATTCGCTCACCTTTCCTTGCCTATTAAAAATGTTCGTGCGTTTTAAAAATAAAATTGTACAATAAACTTAATGAATGGACATAAAGCACAGGAATGAAAAAAACAATGCCTAACCCGTAGGTTTAAAAACAGAATTAGAAGGAAGGAAAGAAAGAAAAAGAAGACAGGTAGCCAAAAGAATATTTTATAAATACCTCTCGGGTCATCCACACAGACACACTGGGAGTCGTTCAGCTTGAAGGATGCCCCGTGCGGACAACACATGCGGACATTCTGTACAATTATGGTCTGCACTCTGCCGCCAGTGCACACAATCTCATCAATAGCGCAGCTGTACTCTGCAGAACATTAAACATAGCTAATTGTCACCTAGATCTGTCGTCACCTGACCTTACACAATGCTTCTATCATGGAATATTCACAGTAAAAGATGAATAAAAGGAATGGAGTGAAAAAAGGAAACCAATAAGAAAGAAAGAAAGAAAGAAAGAAAGAAAGAAAGAAAGAAAGAAAGAAAGAAAGAAAGAAAGAAGCCTTACCTCTACCATATGATGAAGCTGCCAAAACACCAACAGCCAGAAGCACAGGGTAAATCATTTTCAAACACCTACGGAAACATAATTTAGAGAGTAATGATATAGTGGTTTGTTTCGAAGGCACCCCGTTCTTCCGGAAGACAGCAATATTCGAATCATTATTACGCTACAATAAAGTATGGACAACATCATGATATGTATAAGATCAACGTACTTGTGTCTGGTAGAACTAAACTAATAATTTATTTCAAAGACTTCATAATTCATTTGGTAAGAATCTTATTTTGCGTTCTTTGTTAAACGTCTGTTAAAGCCTTGTCTGGGCCGATCAGGTAACGGTAAAGTCAAGCAGACCCAATAGTCAAACTCCAGGGGAAAGCACTCAACAGATGTCCGGCTGAGACCTGGTTGGCTGGATACGGCACGTGTGAATGCGCACGGCTGAGGTAGAGTTAGGGCGACGGAAGGTGATTCAGATGCTCTGGGAGTTTCATCAGATGGCACGTGGTGTTAAACCCAGGATAAATATGGGAGCTACAAGTGTAGATGGTGCCACCACAGTGTTGTCTCTAGGTGCTGATGTCGACCTTTGCCTCGGAGAGTAGTTCAGAGTGAACTGCCCATAGCATTATGACAGGTCCGAGACCAAGGGGGAGAGAAAACATCAAGGTACCCACCCCAGCTGCTAGAATTAAGTGGAGAGGAGGGATACTCTTTTGACATGGGGGAGTGTGTCACGTGTTGGGGTCTGGTGGGTCAAGGAGATTGCACCATAGATTCCAGGTGTGAACCATCCTCGACTCTCCGGCCCTAATTAAGGTCTAGTATCCCTTGTTCAGGCCGCCATCTAGCAGCTAACGTCATCACCAGCCCAGGTGCGGTCCCTGTTCACACAGGCTGACGGGGGGGTGCTGGCCCTAGAAGCTAGGGGCAAGGTGTTGCTTACCCTAGGGCACAGCTAGAGAGCGACTAGTGCAGGTGTCAGGCTGGCCAGGGGGGGCGTTAGTTGTTCAGGGAAGATTACGTAGCTGGAGAAAAACTAGCGACGCGTAGTGTCGAGCATCAAGAGCTTTGATGTAGCCGCGCGAGGTAAACAACCAGGAACGGGAG
>SMGT01010514.1:242882-259115 GCA_004794575.1 Lanistes nyassanus | reverse complement strand
GGGGGGGGGGGGAACGCCACCACGAGCCATTTGTGTGCGTGTGACAAGGTCACGCAGGCGGGGAGAGCAACACGGAGGTCGGTTGTCTCTTTCAAAACCCCCAGTTCGCAACAGAGTGGTTAACTTGTCTGTGTCCTAGTTGGATATTCGATGCGTTGGAATGTCACGTGATTGGGGCAGTTGAATGTTGTAAGTGGTTGATTTTGGATGAATAAAAACCCTGGTTTCAGAATGTAAGTTACCTGTTTTGGTATCTCATTCTAGAGAACCTTTCTCTAGATTTCTTGTTAGTAGGGCTTTTGCCTTCTGCTGTTGGGACACTTTGCGCTACTGTTAGCCTGTGTTAGCCTGTGTGCCTTGTTCTAGTCTGCACACCAAGGTTACAGTCTGCCGTGGAAAGTATCTGCGCTAAACAACGTGGTTAAATCACAGAATGTGAAGGTGGTAACTGGGTTGGAAGAAACGAAGGCAGCACTTTGGAGTGAGAAGCAGAGGTCTGATCCAGTGCAGTCGTTCCTGAGGAACGAACTTGTGTTCGACGAGATCAGACATCAAGGGTTGACCTGGACTGTCACACGCCGTGTCAGGTGTGAGATATTGTGGTCGCCTGCCAGTCTTTGGTCACGCTGTGTTCCGGCTATTGTAAGGCAGATGTGAAAGACTTCGACAACGGAAAGTCTTTTCTGTCACAGAGGACAAGGCGAGGAAACCTCTTCAATCATCACTTTACGAGTAGTAAGGGGGTCCTTCTTTGTTACAGATTGTTGCGCGAACTGTGACATCAGCAGAATGTCGTGTTGAGTCTTTTTCAAAGCAATTACTGTTTGCACACAGATGCTCTTGTGCAAGGTCTGTTGCTAATTTTTTTTGGTGTTTGTACATAGGAGGTGATGGGTAGAGATTAATATGATAGTTGATGTGCAGAGCTAGTTGAGATTGACGTGTAAAGAAAGGCAGGGCACGAAAAAAATCTAAATCATTCATGTATCGATAGTAGTCATCTTTCACTGTATTGCTATGTAATTCTTTGTGGAGATTGTAAGTGGATGTTGGCTCAAGTCATGTGAATGCATTGATATCACAAGCAATACAGTGGGTTTTTTTCATTCCGCCTACCAATCGTCGTCCTCTTAACGTCGTTCGTGTGAGAGCCACCACACGAGACGACACCTTAAGAGCAGAAAGAAATTCCCCGAGCAGACGACATGTCCCGACAAGCTAACTGTTCCTTCTTCGCTGTTTCCCGCACATCTGTCTTCCACTGGGGAGGCAGACGTCGCGCGTCACGAAGTGACATATTAACGAATACCTGACCACTGCGTGCAATAAAGATACGTGACATATTGTCACGCGGGACGTCGGTGACCGCCGTCAGGGTTCCACAAACAGATCTGAGGTCTAGTGTTCTGTGCCTGCTGCGTGCAAAGGCAAAAACAAAAACTTTTCTTTCTTCTTTCTCCTCTGTAAACTTCCTACCAAAGAACAAACAAAGGAGCTCATATTTTGTCCGTACATGCAGTTTGTAAATAAAACCTTATAGGCAAACATTTAGAGACTGCTAGGAGGGCTGGGGGTAGGGGAGAGGGCCTCTCAAAATTCTGTTCTCGCTGTCTGTATCCTACCTGCGTAATTTAAACAATTAGCATGCCTGTGGCGCTTGTCATTGTTCATCGCTGGGAATTTTTTTTTTTAAATTAACAAAAGCATTCTGTTGTGTCCCACAAAAAAGCTGGGCCAAACAGGAAATAGGCAGCGTTGACTGACAGTCTAGATATACGCCCACAGATGCATGAGGTGGACGTGCAGATATATTACCTTGAGTGTATGATGTCAATTTTTTAAGAATGGGAAAGTTTATTATGATCTTGTAACATTTTGTTTATGCGACGTGGTAAACGAAGCGGGCTGAAAAAAACAACAAATAAACTATGACCAGTCAGGCTACCAAACAATGTCGACGGAAACCCGGGCTACCGTGCTAGGTCGACGATGACAAATTCAGAAACCAGGATGTACGCCCGGTTAGGTAGGCAAAACACTTCTCTCTCTCTTGCAAAAACAAGTGTACGGTGACATGCGAAAATTAATCTAAACAAATACGCCAGGAGCTATTTCTCTCTCCCATTTTCTTTTCTTTTTTCCCCCTTTCGTTCTTTCTTCTTTCTTTCTGCCTTCCTTTCCTTAGTTCGATTGTTTGCTCGTTCGTTTGTTCGCTTGTTCGTTTACACATTCTCTTTATCTTTCGTTTTCTTAATAGTTTGCATTTGCTTGGCAACAAATTTCTCTATGTGGCTAAAGGGTACAAAACTGAACAAGTTTCCCAAACAGACTAACGGTGGCTTGCATGTATCTACTGTTCGTACGTAAAATACACAGGGTAAATGGATGTTACCATCTCTCTTATGACCGGAAGAGCAGCTACGAACGCTCATGCAAGTTATCCCAGACTCTAGCTCAGACAAGAAACTTTCTCTTGGTACTGTCAGATTACCATTTTCATGTGTCGCTTCCGTCAATGAACTAAACCTATCAACATCTACAGTAAGTTACTGTTTTTAACATTACTCCCTTGTGCCGAGCCAAGTTGAACGAGTCAGTTGTAATGTCTTAAGAAGGAAGCTTTAAACAGTTCGTATAAAGGTGAAAAAGTAAGACATCGACCGTAAACTCGGTGCCATAAAACTTCGATCTTCTTTTTAAAGGGGGGAAAATGTCAGCGTAATTACCTCAACAAGATGAGAGGGCAGGCTCAGAACCACAGGTATGGCGCTCGCGACACGTCTCTCTGGACCAAGGCTGAGGCTCTGTCCAGGTAAACTGAAGGCTGTTGTTACAGGGACTAAGACAACTCAGCGGGCCACCTTTCTTTTAAGTCAAGGCTGGCTCATTTGTCTTCCCTCCTGACAGCAACAACGGCGTTCTTTTCTCGGAGCATACCCCCTCCTCGTCTCCTCCATCTCCCCTCCAGGGAGGAGAGAGAACTGTCATCTCTTGAAAATGATGGCCACACCCATGGACCACGTCTTAATCTACACAGAGCTGCACGACAGAAAAGAAATTAAATAGAAGCATATGGTATTTTCTCTTCTCCAGTACCAATCTCTCCTTCGCCTATGTACATCTTTCCGCTAAAGTATCTTCCCTTGATCTGTATGGAAAACTCGATTTTAATGAAAATGGCTAGACTTGTAAAATACACATACAAAATCATTCCTCAAAGTATTCAATACAAAATAAATATTTGTGAAATCTTTCGTTTGATTGATCGGACTGCAAGCGACATGTAAACAAATGTATCTCACTTGCATTCATCCATCCATGCAGACAGATAGACAGACAGACAGGCAGGCAGGCAGGCAGCCAGACAGGCAAGACACACACACAGAACAGGTGAGGTATATAGATTGAGTGTTTACAGGTGATTGGTAAAAGGATAGAAGAAGGAAGACAGAAAGTAGCAAGCGGAGGAATATAAGGATATCGAGAGTGAGACAGATGGAGGCGACGAAGGATGAAAAAAAGTGAGACGACAGAACAAACTTATCCCTTTCTTTCCCAAATAAGATATTAATTCGTCGTAGGTCTTGGGTCACGAGGTCAAGGTCTTGCGTGGAGCAGACATGAAATGGGGTGACAGTGAAAATTCTGGCCACTTCCTCGCTTGTTTATCGTTGCGGGAAAAATGTACACTTCTACATCGTACAAAGTGTACCAAACATAAGTGTGCATTTTGCACAGTACATGTTTGAGAGAACCGAGACTCGAACTCGCACGTCCTTTTGCACTGGCGTTAATTATTTTTGTTTTAAGGAGTTGTGTGCGCACGAAGAAACCGCCAGTAAACTAGCGAAAACTAGCAGCTGCAACGACATCAGTAACCTATCCTTCACACTCAAGCAGAAATACCTATTTGATATTACAAGAGTAACTTCCACACACTAATAGGACAAAGGGGCCACGTGGCATAAAAGGAGACTTGAAGTGAAGGCAAACATTTCTCGAAAAAGTTCAAAACGAACACCACCATGGAGCCAATCAAAATACAGTCTTACGTAAAATATGCTAATCTCTTAGAGTCACCACTGAAAACGGTCCAATTTCCTGGAAGATCATACTGCCTTTAACCCCCCCCCACACACACACACACCTCCTCCCACCCTAGCCCCCACCCCTTCCCCCTGCTCCCGAAATATCCCCGTCTTCCTTCCTTCTCTCCGCTCCGTATTTCACTGGCTCCGCTTTTTACACCTCCCAAAAACACCTCGCCATTTGATTGGTTCCAGTGACTTGGAGCTTTTACGTGCTGCTACGCCAAAATATATTTAAGGGACGCACGCACGCACGCACAATAATTATCCCGCCTTTACAGGCAACGTGCACAAACCACATCCGCCTATATTTCCATCTTCTGTACATTCTGCCAAGTGACTACATACAAAAACTATTTAGAGACCTGGGCTGGCTTGCATGAACGTTCGTATCTCCTGTTCATAGGCAAAGATGTACATAAAATACACAGGGCGAATGGGCATTACCATCA
The DNA here is from genome assembly GCA_004794575.1 of Lanistes nyassanus. Classification (NCBI taxonomy): domain Eukaryota; kingdom Metazoa; phylum Mollusca; class Gastropoda; order Architaenioglossa; family Ampullariidae; genus Lanistes; species Lanistes nyassanus. The sequence continues at coordinate 254,575 of SMGT01010514.1, read as the reverse complement.
GTCTTACGACCGGAAGTGCAGATACGACCCGTCATGCAAGCCAGTCCAAGACAGGGACCGTGCAGTCCACACCTCGTTTCTCTCTTTCACACACACGCGTAGTGGGTGTGCTTTCAGTTCGCCCTTTTGTTTCTATTCTTCCGTCAGCTTGTAACAGTGTGAAATTGCTAAGGAAAGACAACAGCAGAACACACATTAAGAACAGCCTGCTCAGAGTAAAGAGTTCATCCTGGGAGGCAACCGAAGCAACTCACACTCTTCATAGGCTCTTTGGGTTCCTTCCCTTTATCTAGCTTCTATTTTTATATTCCAACTAAATAAAGTAGGTGATCAATTCTATTATCTTAAAAATCATTGAGCAACCTATACTGCATTGTAAACAGCCAAATGTGATAATATACAGGACATTGTTTCATTATAATAACAAGAACAAATAGGCAATTAATTAGATTTATCACCTTATTAATGGTCGATTTAGGTGGGAATGCATTTGCATAGCTGTGCATGAAAGTGGATGAAGTATACATTGTGTACCTTTTCATACCAGGGTATATGATGCATTGTAAACGTATTATAAATTGCTAATCCCAGCTGAAAATAATAAAAAAAAAGCAATGAACCAGTGAATGCGCATCTGCGCAGTGTGAAGACAAGTAATGCTATATGTACAAATGGCTCATATGTACAAATGGCTCATTTAAAGGATCGCGCTCTAACCCTAACAACCTAGAGATTGTCCTTTTTATTTTTATTTCATCATAAACAGTTCAGATTGTGTACAGATAGGGAAGCTGAAAATTTCCAGCAACCAGTGGCACCTTACCGACATCAGCCTTAGTCCCCAACCCTACTTCGGAATAGCAGGCTGGATTTGGCACGTGACAGGGGACTTTCGGCTAAGTGCACACCGTTGGTCACTGGCAATTGGCTGGTTAGCGTTTGCGTCTGTTAGTCCCTAGAAGTCAGGCCATTTCAGGCTAACACATTGTCTGATTAACTCATCTGAAAAGCATGAGAACTGGTTATGAATCAAGGCTACCCACTTTGTCCTATAATTCAAGATGAGTTTTTTCCCCCTTGTGTATTACTTACTTTATCAAGGCCGGAGACATCTTTCTTGATGGTGCCCTAAAGAACGAGAAGAAAAGCTTGCTGATCCTTGAATTGTGTTTTTAGTCTATTTCTCTTTGTCACTTGGCTCAATGTTGTCTCTCTCAAGCATACACGCAGGAAAACACACGTACCATCAAAAACCAAACACCTGGTAAAAATATAATAGTGTTTCATCCCTATACATGAGTACTGACGTATATTAATGACTTTTTTAAAAAAATAAAGATTGCAGATGTAGATGTTCATATAACTGAGCCAAAAACCAGCGTAGTTACAATGCCAGATATACACTGACATTCAGTAAAGAATTTTTTTTTAAATTTAAAATAAAATAAGAAAATTAATCGATTGCTAGTACCATGCAGTACAGCATCACAACCCCTCCCCTTTCGAGCATGTTTAGCATGCTATGTTCCTGTCAACAACGTACTTTCCCTGTTCCTCGTCATCCGACAGATCATTTTGTTGTTAAATAATAAAAATTATAAAGAAGTTGTCACAAACTGCTTAACTGGGTAAGCTGGATGAAAAGACTTCTGACATCAGAACACTAAAACGAAGGTGGAGAGAAATACAGGTGCAGCTTCAGAGGTACAATGAATCACTGTGTAGCTGGATATATTCCTATAAAAACTTTCTGCTCGGAAGGACAGCCTTTCAAGTTTTCAAGGTTTCAACACCACCTTGTCGCACAGAAAACCTTTGTTTGTGTCCACAAGGCAGAGATTACAGTGACGCTTACAATCCCCCATACCATCTTCCTATACCTTTTTGCTTTGTCACATGCTCGCAGCTAACCTAGAGACACCCCCCAGCCACATCTGCAGCCAGACTAAAGCATCTTCCTATACCAGGTCACTGTTCTGAATATAACACTTGTTGCCGGCTTCTGCATGTGGGCTGGACACACTGCAAACCAATTTAATAGCGAGGGAAGCGCTACAGAGAAGCTCCATAAACACAAACATCCATGACTCCAGTTGAACGACCTGCATCACCAATTTCTGTTGGGAAAGGCTAATGCATCACGCCTGTAAGGCTCTATCACCACTGTGTTCGACAGCAAGCTTTTCTTCGTGTACACAATGTACAGGTCCTCGTCCCTCCCGCGCAAGAAGGCGGCGATTTTGGCGAAACCGCTCTCGGAAATGACAAGCACGTCACACGTGGCCAGGATCAGCTGCTCCAACACGGCTTTCTCCGCGCCCTGGCATGCCTCGTTTCCCTGAGTCTTGTCCACGTGCGTGATGGGCCCAGGAATCGTCACCGAAACTTTCGGAAAACTTGTGCGGGCCAGTTCGATGATTTTAGAAGAATCGGACGCAAAGAAGATTCGAAACTTCCGAGAGTCGTCGAATCTGGACAAGAATTTTGCCAGCACGGGGAACATCTTCGTCAGGTCCAGGAATTGCTCGGAGTCATCCAAAGTCTCGCTTCTTCCCAGCCGAACCTGCGCGCAGACCAGCGACGTGTTTTTCGGGCGTAACTCTGACTCCACTGCCAGCAGTCTTTTTTGGAGTCCTTCCGACGGCGAGAACAGTGTGTTCAGGACCTCCCTGTAAATGTCTGGCACCGTTTTGTTCTTCAGCCAGTCCACCCGCTTGGCTGCCGGGTGCTGAAGAAGAAACTGAACGATCTCCATGTTGGTTCGGAACAAAGTGGAGGCGTACGGCAAACTTTCCCCCAGCTTCTCGTTCATCAGTATTTGCAGGAGGATGCATCGTCTGCCTTTGGTATTCATCGCCTTCACCGTTTGGTTGTCGGGCTGCATGATTTCTGCGTCCCTGGCCCGCCAGTCGTACTCACTGGGCACCAGGAATTTCTCCAAATCGCAGCCCGGTCCTAAAGGCATGTGGATTTTGAACGTGCGATCCAACATGGCCGACAACACGAAGCCACCTACGATGCCTTTCTGTCTGTCGCCCAGCCCGCCACATTCATCTCCGTACGGACAGTAATAAACCAAGGTGTCAGGCTCCTCTGCTGTATGCAGCCTAGCTACGGCCTTGACCTGCTGCGCTGTCCATCTCCACTTGACCTTGACTAAGATCAAGACCCATAGGCTGCCCATAGCGGCAATTCCTAGAAACGCTTTCTTCTGCAACACAGGTTACTTTACTAATCAGCTGACTGTACTTACCATTCATGATTAGGCAAGATCTTGAAGTAACACGCCTTCCTCTACATACGATAGTAACAAAATCGATTCATGAATTATTCGCTTGTGCCAGGACTTACTTTATGGTCTAATTTCGACTTGCAAACCATAAGCGAAGGGCGATTGGTATTTCTTGTGCTGCGTGCGTGCGTGTTTTGTTTTCCTTCTCATGTCACTGCTAAATGTAAGTAGATAATGTTCTGTGCTTGCAGTATGATACTATTGATATCCACTGCTAACTATCGATTTACCTGTGTCTATTTTCTACGTAAATATTTTTAACGTAAACATTTTGGAATGCTTATGTACATGTTTGGTTGCTGTTGTCGTTTTATTTTATTTTGTTGTTTTGAAAAAATAACATCAGTGGTGCCAAGCCTTTTTGTAATAAAACTGTCTGCTGTTGGTTCCGCATCTGTAAAGTAAATACTAAATGCAGTGAAATATCTAAGGATAATCTGATTGAAAACTTGTTTATCATCCTTGGACTCTATTATTAAAGACAAGGTACAGGTTGTTGATAGACAATTAAGTCCACGTGTGTCAGTGTCAGTGTGTCACTGCTCGAAAATTTATTACTAATTTACTCAATGATGTATTTGTTTATGAATTAATATTTACTAGATCAAACTCTAGATCTATCTGCGAAAGTTAGAGTCTACAGGAAACTTTTGTCAAAAAGACGGGCCAAACAAGCTTTAAACTAAGTAAAATGTAAAGCAGTCTTTGTATGTTCGACACTCTGTTTACAAATAATCTCGTAGTGAAACGGCCAGCTGCACGCGATGTGGGAGTGAGTGGGTAGCAAAGGAATAGGTCACTATTCGGTTTTCTAAATTTGTTGTTTTTATTCTGTGAAAGCAACATATAAGTTCAAGTTTTAATCAATCTGTATAGCGCAGCATGCTAACATTGAATTCAAAACTTGCATTTATACAAATAGTTAATTTTTTTCTAATTTCAGTCCTTTCGTTGATAATCGTATTTGGAAGAACTTAGAATAACCTCAGATAGTCCATATCCATATTGGTATATAACGGAAAACAGGCTTCTTTAACTGGACTAGACAAAATGCTTCAAAATTAAATAAAGTACCTGCATGTGTTTGGTTCTGATGACATTTCTCATCTCGTACACAGAACTGAAGCTATGGGTAGCTCAGAAACTCCACGAACATGCTGTACAGACTGACAGCATCTTTCGTGAAGTGGAAAAGATCAGGCTCCTGGTTTATCACGTCCGAGCAGAAATGGCAGACGACGCGCATGCGTGAAGGAAGGGTCCCTACAAACGCTAAAAGCGAATTCTCGTCAAACACCACGTAAAAGCGCAGAACAACTGGAGCCAATCAAATGACGAGCTCTATTTAGGATGTGTAAAAAGCGATACCAATCAAATGGCGAGCTATATTTCGAAGGTCCTTCCAGGGGCGGGGGGAAGGGAGTGAGAGGGGGATGTTTCGGGAGGAGGGGGGTTTAGGGTGTGATGAAGCGGGTTTGCTTCACAACTTTCATGTCTCTCTCTCTCTCCTTCAAAACAGAGTTTTCTTCCACGCCCTCTGCGTACTTTATTTAGGGCCGCCACTGCTGCTGGCGCCCTACATGCTCCGCCACCCCACGGTTTACTGGCACTTCACTACCACACTACATGTTCTCTCTCGTCCTCCTCCTGCTCCACCCTACTTCGGGACTCTCCTTTGTACGGCCCGCACCCTGCTTTTACCGGGTGGGAGCGAGCCACAACGGAGCCATTGCCAGCTACGGCAGAAGCTGGCGGGTGGAAACATCATTTTGTGTTTCTTACATGTACAACATTTAGAATAAAAAGTGAACGAATATACCTACAAGGACATGAAAATATACAGTGACTAGAGTGCGCTTTGCTCTTCCTGTTAGTGTTAAGGAAAGTTAAGTAGAGTGAGAAGAAAATAAAGATAATTACTTTAAAAGGTAGTTTAACTAGCTAATGTGAATAGAAAAAGGTACGATTCTGCCTACAATAAATTTACTCTATCAAGGCGTTTGATGAGTTAAGTATCTACAGAAAGAGTAAATCGAGGAGAATCCGAATACGTTAGTTGTTAGTATCTGCAACTGTCCTAGAAGGATATAGAAACGTTTAAAGAGAGTGAGCCTAGAACAGCACGCTGTAAGATGACACAGTGCGTCACAGCCACGTGTCGCTAGAAGTACTCGACCCATACCGCCCCCGGCGCACGCTGTGGCTGTGAGCGTGATGGCCAAAACCGTCTCCGTGATGGCTGCCCCCATCACAAGGGGAAGGATAAGGGGTGGGGGCTAGGAGTAGGGGATAGGTGGGGGTTGACGAAGGGGTGGGATGGGGTGGGGTATAGGCAGTAAAGATCTTCCAGAAAACTGCAAGGTTTTCAGTGGTGACCCTACGAGATTAGCATATTTTACGTAAGAGTGTATTTTGATTGGCTCCAGTTTTTCTGCGCTTTTTCATGCTCAAAGACTCATCGTCTTTAGTCTGAAGCAACCAATCGGATTGCAGCTTCTAAGTGATCTTTGAACGCCCATTTGATCAAGTAGTCCCGTTAGGAAATGGCTTGTGAGGGGTAAAGGCTGGTATCAGCGAAACGAGACTGATCTAGTGCTATTTGTACAAATTGAGGTGCGATAGTGATTTATTTAAATATTAAAGGGATCGTTGTTTGGAAGAAAGGTAATGTCTGCAGCTGTAAAGCGCTGTGTATGTAAATATACATTCACGCACGCACTGCCTGATTGTATGTACACATCCTTATGTTAGTGTTAAGAGTTTTACATTGAAATTGCAGCATTCTCTAAGTACCGGATACAGCCTTTTCAGCTTCTCTGCTACCTTGTCAATTAATTGTTTATGTTTTTCTTGTACGCTCACATTCTCTGTGCAGGTCCCGCTTTCTTAAAATAATTCTGCTTGACCCCACGCACATTTTCATTCATTCTCTTACTTATCGTTTTCTTGGACATAATACAGCTTGCAATTTAAGCACGGCTGGTCGTTGGTCGTGGGAGCAATCTGCAGCAACGACCGACACGGCTGTTATTTCTGGGTGAGGGTGATGACGTCATCAGGTGCTGCACTGTCACGCCTGCAGCAGTATGGTTACGCAGTTTACCTCCGTGAGCATGGTACGTATACCCAGTTCTAAGCCGCGTGCGTACATATTTGTAAGGAAAAGCTGTTTCCGAAAGCTGAACGGGTAGGGGTGGGGGTAAGGCAGTAGCTGTCGAGTCCCTTACACTCTAACAACTTCCGACTTCCAAAGAAGACTGTCGTGGGTAGCAGGCTGGTTCCGGAACGATCCTTTCAGCCAACCTTCCGGAAATTCCCTTTTCTAATTATGGCAAGGCCAGGAGGACTGTGCCGGGAGCTCATTATCGAAACCTACTTAATGCCACTTTATGGAGAACAGCCAACAAACCTTTACTGCGCAGAAGGATAGTTAGCAACTTCAGGACTTCAAACATTAGCGACCACGCTGATCACTCCTCTTCCCCTTCCCTCGCTCCAGGTGGCAAATAATTGAGGGAAGAATACGGTACTGGCTTCACCTGTCAGCGAGTTTCCACTTTGGAACAAACTCGACCATTAGCATTGAAGACATTTACGAAAGAGTGCACACCTAAATTCCGGACGTTAAATCAACAACGGAGCGAGTCTTGTTATAGCGACTTTGTGCAGAATGGTCGATAGGTTGTTAATTCGTTTGCTTATCAAAGTGAATTTCTGCTCACTTTTTTTTTATTGCTTTGTTGTACTGTTGTCTTGTCTTCATAACCCATTGAGGGTGAAGGAAGAAAAATAAAATTCTGAATTCTGAATTCGAAGCATAATTTCTGCCCCATTTTCTGTACCAGCCGATCCCCACGTGCGCAGAAACACGTTACTGTAGCTATGGTCTTGGTGTTCTGTAATATTGTAGGTCCTTTTTTAAACCGCGTTAAATGCTCACTTTAAGGTTTCAAGATCTATTTTTTTTGGCAAAGTAACAGGTCAAGGATTACTTCAGCTGCTTACGATACCACCCCCAAAAAAATAATAAAAAAAGAAAGAAGGAAAAAATTCCAGCCCTGCCAGGCTGTCAAAAGAGTGGGATTGTTGAACAAATAAATGAGAATGAGCAAATACAGGGGCGTGTCACAGCCAGACATTACTCTTAGGGTGGAGGGCCGATCTTTACAAAGCTCACCTGTGAATCGCTGGATTTTAATAGCTTAAAGACTCCGTTAGTCCTACGACTAATAAATTATTCATGACCTGAGAAAGTATGCAACTTCCTGCTGCACCTCCACTCATGCTTGCAGATCTTTTAAAAAATCTGCAAACTGCGTACACTGTCCTCTTTTAAAAGTTCTCTCTCTCCCATGTGCCTGTTTCGTGGAAAGGGAAAGCAATTCAAAACACACCCGAAGTTCGATGAGTGCAATGTGTACAAAAAGTGTGAGATCATCTGGCTGTCTACGTCTGGTTAAGAGCGAGCAGACAGACTGGTTAAACTAGCAATAAAGCAAAGCCAACCATCAACGTCGTCAAGAACGTACGCATGTCAGCAGAAGAAAGGAAAATAGCCATTAAACCAACAATAAAGCAACAGTGGAATGAAAAGCAAAAGATGGAAGCCAAGTGTGCAAGAACAGAAGTAGAAGAATAAAGCAACGAGCTGATGTGTTTTATCTCTTACAGAAGCAACCAAACCAGATCAGCAAGAATGAGACTAAAAGACGAATAGCATCTTATTTACAAAGATTCAGTGATCTGTAGTTGTGGGGATAGATTTAGCACTAGGATAGAGTGTAATCTAAACAGCCAGGAGAGGGAGGAATTTAAAAATGCTATGCACAATTACAACCTTGTCTTAAATCTACAATCCTCTCTGAACCGACCCCCGAACATGGCAATATATAATGGAACTGACAATGCAGGTAGTAAATGGCCACCCAGATGTTAGATACATCTAAATAATAAAATATTACAAAAAGGATGAACAGCTAAAATGAAATCCATTAGCAGACAGAAAATCAAATACATGCAAATAAATTATAGGGAAGGGCGCAACCAGTATATATAAATGCAAATTTTATAGAGTGCCAGAAGAAAGAACAGCCAACAGGAAGACTCCACAAAAGCAGCACCAGTTCAAGACATGAGAATTACAGAACCCCTCCCCATGAATCTCTCCCCTCTCCCCATAGTGCGAAACCACCGAAAGATGGAAGTACTTTCCATCCGTGAAAAGGGACCTACGCATACAACAGACTATCCACTCAGTCTGAAACGACTCGCCACGGACTGCAGTATAACGTGTTTATATGAACTCAGCCATCAGTGCCAGTTGCGACATGGACGCCGGCGGCCAAAATCACACGGAAGTCTTTTGTAGTTTGAAGCATGTCGTGCCCTGCCCACGCAACCCCATCGCACACCAAACATCCATCGCATTTATATACCAACGCCTTTACCTGTGCGCGCGCGCGCGCACACACACACACACAACCCAGGAAAAAGAACATATCTCTACAACACCTGATGGAAACATATTTATAAAACAGAATTGGCATATATTGATAATGATCAGTTGACAAGGTATTCAGTCAACAGAAATATTAATGTCTTTTCAGGGAAAAGAAAGAAAGGCAGAAAGAAAGAAAGAAAAAGACGGAGAGAGAAAAGGAAAGGGAAAAAATTTAAAAAGGCAGAATATGTACCAATACTGGTGTCCATTCATCTAGCTGACCCAGTAATACCCATCGTTAAGGCTGTGATATGCCAGTGGTTTCACAGGCAGGCTTAACCCGGTGCTTCGTAAGCTGAGTAACTTAATAAAGGCACATGCTATGCCCTTCCTAGAGTTTGAAGGAAGGGTCAGGTTAGTTTTGAGACTTCTGTCTCGGAGAAACATGATGAGAATCATATTCCAGTGCCACTCCCCTGCCATATTTTGACCGAAGTGTTCGTTGTTCTGATTTCTTGCTGCATTAAATTAAGCGTCACTTACAGTTTCTCAACCTTCTACACCTTAAAAGACGTCCCTTGTCTTCACAGCGGGATATGCGCTCTACACCATATTGCAAACGTTCTCCACGCTCCCTCGTACAGGTTCGAAACGTCAGACAACGGTACAGACTTTCCCCGCCCCTCAATACAGAGCGTCTTCCTACAACCTTTGAAGGAGCTCACAGCTAGCGTAGAAGATCTTGCTCTCTTTTACTGTACAGAACGCTCCTGGGCCGGCTTGCACGGGCGTATCTCCACATTAAGTCATAAGAGTGGTTGTTAAGGCCTATTCATCCTTTGTATTTTATGTTCACCTTTACATATGAACAGGAGGTACGAACACTCGTGCAAGCCCTCCCTATATCTCTGGATTGGCAAGCGCTCGCGACCAGCATAGCGAAGCCCGCCTCCTTGCAACACATCCTACATCACGTCATCGTTCCAGATATAACAATTGTGCCCGTCTCCTGCGCGTGGACGTGACAATATGCAAAACGAGCTTTTTAACAAGCAGGTAGAGGGACAGAGACCATTTTTCACAAACGTAAGCATCTGTGACTGCAGTAACACGACCTGCATCACCAATTTCTGTTGGGAAAGGCTAATGCATCACGCCTGTAAGGCTCTATCACCACTGTGTTCGACAGCAAGCCTTTCTTCGTGTACACAATGTACAGGTCCTCGTCCCTCCCGCGCAAGAAGGCGGCGATTTTGGCGAAACCGCTCTCGGAAATGACAAGCACATCACACGTGGCCAGGATCAGCTGCTCCAACACGGCCTTCTCCGCGCCCTGGCATGCCTCGTTTCCCTGAGTCTTGTCCACGTGCGTGATGGGCCCAGGAATCGTCACCGAAACTTTCGGAAAACTTGTGCGGGCCAGTTCGATGATTTTAGAAGAATCGGACGCAAAGAAGATTCGAAACTTCCGAGAGTCGTCGAATCTGGACAAGAACTTTGCCAGCACGGGGAACATCGTCGTGTCCAGGAATTGCTCGGAGTCATCCAAAGTCTCGCTTCTTCCCAGCCGAACCTGCGCGCAGACCAGCGACGTGTTGTTCGGGCGTAACTCTGACTCCACTGCCAGCAGTCTTTTTTGGAGTCCTTCCGACGGCGAGAACAGTGTTTTCAGGACCTCCCTGTAAATGTCTGGCACCGTTTTGTTCTTCAGAAAGTCCACCCGCTTGGCTGCCGGGTGTTGAAGAAGAAACTGAACGATCTCCATGTTGGTTCGGAACAAAGTGGAGGCGTACGGCAAACTTTCCTCCAGCTTCTCGTTCTTCAGTAGATCGTTGATAACGTAGAGGTTGTCAAAATCCATCGCCATCACAACCTCCTGGTCGGCACGCCCGAGTTCTGTGCCCCTGACCCGCCAGTCGTACTCGCTGGGCATCAGGAATGCCTCCAGATCGCAGTCCGGCTGGAAAGGCATGTGGATTTTGAACGTGCGATTCAACATGGCGGACAGGACGAAGCCACCTACGATGCCTTTCTGTCTGTCGCCCAGCCCGCCACAGGCATGCCCATAGGGACAATAATAGATCAACACCTTGTCTTCATGTCTCAGTGACCCATGAAAGTCCCTGACCTTGTGTGACTTCAATTTCGAGACGAATGAAACGACGATCAAGATGTTTAGGCTGGCTGCCACAGCAACAGCCAGAAGAACTTTTTTCTGCAACAACCGTCGAATACATTGCTTAAATATACAAACTTTCTTCAGCCGTTTGTAATCTCAAAGCTACAATCTTGTTCTGAATATGATCATCCACAGTTGAGCTAGAAAATTTTAAATGTCAAAACTTTTTTACTTTTCTTCGCACTGAACATATGACGCATGAAAACGTCGAAGACAGATTTGTGTATATACTGTCCTCTCAGATCATGCCCCATGAATAAATGACTAAAGTGTACTATTATGGCTACTGCAAATTATTAGTTTAACCATCGACATTTTAATTGAATTTGGTGGTGCTTTAAAAGCCCCCCCCCCCAGTGGATTTTGTCACATGTCACCCTAGGCTATTACCTGTCACTCCTAGGTAAGCCTTTTAGCTCCTCCCTTTGTAAGCTAGCAGGGGAGAGATACGTCATCACCAGGTTAACCGCTCCACCCACAATCGACACCTGGGTGTACGGGCATTGGCCAGGTTAATCATTCTGCTCTCCCTAGTCTGGCTAGAACCGGTTTACTTGAGGGTGGTGCGTCAGAACGCTTACTACATAAGGAGGTAAAAATGTTAGATCGACAGGGAGGAGAGAGCGAGACACACAGGGAAGAACAGAGGGTCACATACAGAGAGGGAAGTGCACCTAGGAAGAGACCCAGTGAAGCGACCACGTGCTAGCCTATGGACCTCAGTCGCCATCTTGCCAAAAGGAAGACTCCAGCTCTCTTGCAGTTACGAGTGTAATTTGCCG
>SMGT01010514.1:231240-241965 GCA_004794575.1 Lanistes nyassanus | reverse complement strand
TTGGTGACGATTGCTAAATTAAATCTACGTTTACAAGATCGCCATAAACAGTTTGTTCAATAATTCTCAAAAGTCGAAGTCCAATAAGATAAGGTACCCGCCCGCCGTGACAGATTTTTTTCGAACGAGCAGCTTACAATGAGAGAGAGAGAGATGAAAGAGATCGAACGAACAATTGACAAAGACGAGAGAGTGAGAGAAAGAGATGAAAGAGACAGCGCAATAGAACGCGAGAGAAGATAAGCAACGGTATAACAAAATGAGAGCTGGTACAAGTGAAGCCAGCATTGTTTAATCGTTGGGAATAGGTGAATCATGAATTGTAGGCTGGGTCAGACAGCACATAAAGTTGAATGCAGTTCTCACATGGGGAACAGTGCATGTGCTTTGTAGGGTTAGATAGATAAAAAGGCTAGGAAGAGAACGACTTGGAGGACACAGAGATTTGAGATGGGGTTGGAAGTTTACGGCTTAAAAATGCAGGCAGCGGTCTCTTTGTCAGGGAGGAGATAGGAGGTGGGATTACTATTAATTTGCTTTTGTAGGGCCAACCTTGTAAGCAGATCTATTCTCAACCATCACGCCACGGGGAAGATAGGAGTATTCTTAATAAAATACTTTGACGGCCAAATCCACGCCTGTCGTGAAAAGTTCTGGACGTGCGCAAGGCGTGATGCGATCTGCATTGTGTGATGTTGTGTTTGCAGCTACGTTGCATGTACAGAGTATTTTTGTGATGCCGTGCCTACCGTAGAATTACATCTTTGTGGTGCCGTGACTATGTTACATCATCTTTGTGGTGCCGTGACTATGTTACATCGTCTTTGTGGTGCCGTGACTGTTACACCGTCTTTGTGGTGCCATTGTGGTGCCGTGACCTCTGCTTTGTGGTATCGTGGTACTGTTACATCTAGTCTACCTCATGCAGCCTGCCAGGGTGGGGGCACGTGAGGGGGATGGATCACGTGATGTAGAAGGCGCTCCAGAGAGAGAGAGAGAGGAATATAACTGGGAACCCACCGCCAGCAAGCATTACAAGGAGACAAAGAAAGCCGCCTTGCTCTGGCGTACGCCCAGATACTGGGGCTTGCTTGCTTGGTCACCGGACTTCTGAAGTCTCGACCTCGGAAAGCTGACGAGTGATCGATGTAGCGAGATCGAAGATAGAGGTGCACAGAGGGAGGTCAAGCGCAGGGTTGCCTCCTACGTGGGCCTCTGATTTAGCTGCCCGGAAGGAGCAGCCAGCAGACCGGTATCAGCGCCCCGGCAGCGCCCCGGTATCAGGAACTTAGCTGCCAGCGAGGTGTTAGCATAAATAAGTGAAGCGCGGGTCACTGACTGTTGCAGTCGCCTGACAGGGAGGAGAGGTCAAAGTAACCATTAGACGTTATTGAGTGAAGTAATTACTCGCATGAGCCGGCCACCACCTGCAACGAACTGTCGAAGATGTAATAATAAAGTTTGGGGCGTGCAGGCCTTCTACTTGGTCGTCGGTACGACAGTGGAAGGAAGGTGCATGGAGAGAGGAAGGTGACGGCGAGTGAAACGAACCGTAACGTCACCGCACAGACTGAGAGATGAAAGAGATCGAACACCTGACAATGACGTGAGAGAGAGAGAGAGAGACATCAACATCGACACTTTATTGAAAAAAAACGCACAGAGAGAGAGAGAGAGGGTCGCTGAACCATTAAGAGAATTAAGCACAGACGGTATGAGCACACCATAAGACATTTACTGAACTTCACAACCACAAATCCAGAACACCGTTGGTGCCGCTACAGTCAGTACCCACCTTGTGGGTTGCCCAGAAATGGCACGCTGTCATGCTGCCTGATCTGCAACACAGAATAATATCCCAATGTGTTAAGCGGTTGTCAAACAGTCGGTCAAAGCTTTCAACATTCAAATTCGGTTTTGCCGTAGCTTCTGCTGTATACTAAGTTGTGATCCAGCTGAGATACAATTCTACCCATGCTCTTTGGTATGACAGAAAATTTCAAGCGTGCTCTACGCCAAAAGAGTACGCGTTTGTAACGCTCGTGCTGGTCCAAGATCGGTGTTTAGTTTCTGAGTCACCTTCAGCACGAACTAAAATCTCTCCCCGCGGGACGCATCTCCCCAAACCCACGTCGCCCTCTGCACACACACAGCGGCCCGCCAGCCGCGGCCGGACAGGGATGGGGTCAAGGTTGATGTAGGGAGACAGCACTGTTGGCCTGCGTGGATGGTTCTGTCGTAAACGCTACTTTCCCAACAGGTATGGGGAGTTGAGTGTGGGTTGGGCCTGACCAGTCCCGAGCCTAACCATCACTGGCCCAACATTCCGCGCGTGCCGGTGTGACACAGAACGTATCGCCATGGCACCGGGTAGCGGGCAGAGGGCAGGGGGCAGAGGGCAGCGCCCTCAACAACCCTCTTGACAACGCTGTACAGCAGACTGGTACAAAACATGCAGCTGGGGGGGGGGGGTCTCACACTCTACATCCGGTCACATGACACGTCCCAAACACAGAATGTCCACAAAGAGTTCGGTTTAAATCACTTCCGTTTAAGTTTGAAATAACTGCATATTCACTTCGGTATAAGACCTTAATCATTTCATGTAACGCACAACAGTTAAATATTAAAAAAATTAGTAAGGATTTGTCCCAGCTTCACTATTGTTGACACCAGTAGTATACAAGCCATGCGCATTAGAATAAACTGCTTAGGGTAGAGCCTACACTGGAATTACGGTTTTAAAGGACTGAATTCTGTAATCACTAGCAGAAGAAATGCTAGATTTTATTCACTTCTTGCATGTGTCCCGTACATGTACTGTACAGATTACTGACATCAACAGAGATGACATCTCCAGAGGTAATGTTGAAAAACGCCAAGGCCTTCGTGTACGCACGCGAGTCTATCCCCACTTCTGGTCTGCAGTATTTCTCAGTCTTCAGCCCATTGACGTCCAGCAGTCTTGCTTTTTCTCCACCCTCCACCAGCCTACCTTCTCTTCATTTAAAAATTCTTAGAAAACTCATCATTTCTCTCTGCCACAGCTAATTTCATCCCTTCTTGACTTGCACCTAATCAGGGATAGCACTAGGGTCTCGATGTGAGAGTGTGCGCGTGCGCATTGCGTTGTGGGTGAGCGCGTGCAGTTTCAGTTAATTTGTAAGATTAGGCACCTTATAAATACTGCAATCGTCGTCATCATCAATTGTCAATCGTCAGTCGATCATCATCATCCATCCATCATCCATCCATCATCCCTCCCTCCATCACCCATCCCTCCATCCATTATCCCATCATCCATCCATCCATCATCCACCCCCACCCCTACCCACCCTCCATCTCCTCCTCCTCCTCCTCCTCCTCCTCCTCATCATCATCTGTATTGCCAGCAATCTTCAGAAGTAAGGTACGATTAAATTTTCTCTTGGTGCAAACGTAATTTTATCGGACAGCGTCGATCCTCCGAGAAATTCTACCCCACCGAAAGAACAGGCTGGGCAGTGAGCAGGCAAAACGTTCGTTGGGACAAGCTTGCTTTTTCACCACCTTGCACGCCCATGCGTGCTGTGCTCATATATTATTTCCCTCATACACGTCTTCCACTTTCTGTTAGTGAATGCGAAACCCCAAACCCTAACCATCAGCCCTCCCCTCTCAAACCCTGAGGATTTTTTTCTTTTAATTATTGACACTGTCCCTGTACGGACGCAAGAGAATACTAGTCCAGGCAATGAGTTCGCACCAAACACGCAGCATCTTTTCTCAAAAAAAAAAAATCTGTCCATGTCATTCCTCACACTGTCCACATTCACAGATGGGTTGAGAACCAAAGTAGTGCTAAATTCTTAAAGAGTGTTGTTTGTTGGTATCCACACAGTGGTTTCGGAAAAAATCTGTTCTGTGTGCAATGTAAAACATTGCTGATTTGTACAGTACAAGCCTATATTGAGACGTAGTGCATTTTGATGTGATCACTGAGTTTCAATTACGATATTCAGCAGAAATAAGTTGCAAGCATGTTTCTAATCATCACTAACAGACAATGTTGGTTTATAAAATCTTTACTTCAGTCTCCTATTTTCTTGTTATGCTGATGTTTGCAACATTTTCCTGTGAATCTAGCATTATTTGGCAGACACCAAAGCTTTATGTGAAAATTTTCGGTAAGGAGCTGATGTGGAGTAAAAATTACCACTTTTTTAATCACATTCTCACACCACTCCAACCTTCGGGAAAGTATGTCTCAAATTAAAAACTGGTCAGAATGACGTGAATGAAATTCAGGTACAACGTCTGTGTGTAAGAGATAGAGAGAGAGTTTCAGCTCAACAGGTTTTCGATACAAAATCTATCTTTTAAATACCTTGAGCTACAGTCCTTTCTCTCTTCCCTCCATCTGTGTTCTCATCTATGAAAATGACGAAGCCACTTTGCTTACGGAAAGACCAAAAAAGTCGATCTACACATGACATCATGCAAAGCATGCCGGGTAAGTAAACAAGGTAAAGTCTCGCACTTTCCTCATTCAGCAATGGCGGTTGCTTCACACACGAAAAGCCAGCCGACTGAAACTATTTTCGTCCAGCAATTATTCTTACACTAATGGTGAGAAAATTTCTCAACCACAGGTATGTAAAATGCTTGAAAAATAGTTATCATCATAGTTAGTAGGATTTTTTTATGTTTTAGAGCAGGAACCATTTTTGCCAGAATAGAAATGTGGCATATAAATAAAGTTCCTTTAACATGACTTAGGAGCTACAGGGGTGGTTTGCATACGCGTTTTTATCTCCTGTTCATACGTTAAGGCGCACATAACAATGCACAGGGCGAAAGGGTTTTACGTCCACTCATTTTACTGAAAAAGCAGCTACGAACGCTCATGCAACCCAGCCTAGGACTTTCCAATCAGTCCATTCCATTCACCCTTGGTTCGTTTGAATCCGAAGAAGTGCAGATTGAAATCTTTATTTGCTCCCCTTCTACACGGGTAGTAAAGCGTGGGTAATGTTTGGGTAGCTTAGCGCTCGATCAAAAAAACAAAAGAAGGGAGACGAACAACCGTGTCGCCAGGGCGACATGCACTAACCCCAGCGACACTAAATAAACAGGCCAGGATGTAAACTTGTAAGCGTGCAAGGAGTGACGAAAGGAGATGGAGCCAGCGTCCAAGTTACTACACGCAGGCTGTGACTAGCTCAAGTACATCAAGGGTTACACTAGCCCTGGTTCTCATCCACGCTTACACGCTGACGTATTTGGTGTCGCAATCCACTCTTATTCCCGAGGCAGGGCAAGGCCGGCTACTTACAAGCCCCACCAACCGGAAATCGTGCAACGGGCACAATTAATAATGAATGCTGCATTTCCTTGCGCATTCTGTGAAGAAATAATTGAGGTGTACTGAAGGGAAACCAAACCACAGCCGACTGTTCAAAATGCCAGTTACAATGACACTCCTTTTTTCATCTCTCACTCATTCGCATCTCCACCCAGTAACCCCCCTCCCCCCAATCCAGCAAGCACTCGCCGCAAGACACCGAGAAACACATTCACACAAACGCAATGCCCCAAAACGCGCCACACACACAACGCACGTATTCTCAAAAATGCAACGTCATATCCTCTACACGCAGGTAAGAATAAAAACTGTCAATAACTACGTAAATTCCTTGTTTGTTTGCTGTTTCAGCATTCACGTTGAGTTCTACAGCTTTAATGTCATATTACGGGAAACAGCTTGCCGCGCCAGAATCTGCTTGCCATTCGCAAAGACGGATATGCTCTTTCCTAAACACACACTGCCACCGATGGTAGGCTGGGTCAACGGCGCTTGGGATCTAAAGCACAGTCGCGTTTCACTCGCACCCCCATCCCCATCCTTTGGAATCTAGTCACGGTCGCGACATTTCTAACCTCGACACGCAACGCCGCACACGCTAGTCGGCCACGTCAACTGTGTCAGGTGTCTCATCACGACACCGAGGACTCGTTGCAGTCCACCCCGCCTGCCCCGAATTAAAAAAAAAACTGTAGTGTTGGTCTGCTATTTTGTGATTTCCAACAGCTGCCTGAGCGCTTGTTCAATGCTAAGCAGTGCTTTGAAGGCACCCCATGGTTTATTCACAAGTTTCCACACCCTGGATGGTTGAAGTACCTGTGGCCGCAGCCATTTCACATCCCACATCGAGGATCCTGATGCTGACTTCCGTTTTGATGGCTAGTTGATGAACGCAACCCGCAACCGACGCGCGTTCCAGCCAGACAATGAATGGACCAAGTGCAAGAAAGGTGGTGGTGGCGTTTTTTTTTTTTTTGGGGGGGGGAGGTGAAATGAAACCTGCTCAGCAGCTTGATGCACAGACACGAAGGGTTTTGTATCGGTAGCGACCTACTCAATGTTTGCGTGGCCAATGCCCATGCAAACAATCTTTTCGGCCGCGTTTCCCTGCAAACTACGATGATCGGAAAGAGTGCCTGTCAGTACTTAACTCAAAATACCCACCTAATAATGTTTTAGTGTTCATTTCATTTCAGTGACAAACAAGCCATTTTGCAAAATCCAGCTCTTATCTCGGATATGTACTTGCACAATTCTATCTTAGACATGTACTTGTACAAAAACATTAAAACACGCACCACCTTACAATGAAAAGGTGTTATACCCTCACCGTGTTCCAGTGAACTCAAAATCCTTCTGGTCAACAAATATCACGGACGGACCTTTTATAGACCTGTTTTGGGGAGGTGGGGGGAGTGGGAAATATTACTTTTTATTGGCTTTCACAGAATGCATTCAGCACCGCCTCGGTGATCTAGTGGTTTAAGTGTCCGCTTCGGAGGCGGGAGGTCTATGGTTCGCGCCTCCCCCCTCCCCAGTCATACCTAAGACTTAAGAATTGCCAGTCTAATAGCTGCCCTGCCAAGACGCCTGGTACTAGAGGGAACAGTACGAGGACTGGTTGGATCGGTGTCAGCTGATGTGACTGGGTGGGACAGCAGTCCCACGTATAGCAGCACGTAACCTTTGTCTAAGGAACCCCGTCCTGATATGCACCTAGTCTGGGGCGGGACGTTAGGCAGCACACACGACCCACCCACTGCCAGTGTCAGTAGAACTGCTAACTAAGGTGGATTAGGCAGAGCCACACGGCCATTGTCTTTATGCGTAGGTGTGCACGTAGGGTGTGGAAGCGCTGACGAAGTCGGCCGAAGATAACCGAAGTTCAGTCCTTCTATTATGTACTTTGCTGGGGGGGGGGGGGAATCAGCTGCATGATAGATCAGGGTACAGTATGTTTTGTCACTGAGCGCTCTTGACGGGTGCACTGATGATCCTTGAACCAAGGATTAAACTCTGTTGACGCCGAGATACGACCGACCGACCGTTTCTAGGGATAGAATGACATACTTTTGCCTCATATAAGTTAATGTACCTCTAGTGATAAGTTATATGAGACATGTAATTATAATTTTGTTATGTGAAGTATACATTAACTCCAACAGCTAATTGTTCGTACAGATTCACATGCGGTTGTCTTGGAGGTGCATCTCCATTTCGTTCACACGGTGAAGAACGCGCACTTAATACTAGGGACCTTCCACTCGTATTCACATTTATACAAGAATTGTGTTTTGCAGGCAAGCCATCTCTATGAACCGTTAGAAACCATTTTCTTTTTCTTTACACGAGCAACACATCATTTTTGTCTACTGCTAAAACAGAGTCTGCCTTCAGAGGTATAGATGAACTCTCGTATATACCCCGAAGATTACTGCAAAAACCGTATCTGAATATGACAACCCGACTTGATTTGCTCGGGAAGGTTATGTTAGGAAAATAGTTCAGATGTACCACTTAGGAACTGTTCAGCTTGTAAAGATTTACCAGTAATGGACATTTTTCTTACTGCCCCAGTCGACTGTAAAATATTTCCAGGGGATCTGAGCACAAAATCACGTGCAACAGGAAATGAGATGGAGGTCATACCAAAACGTTACACCGGCCAAATATATCTATATAGTCTTCTGTTATAATCTCGTACCAGATTAATTCGAGATTAACAAATTAATAAAATCGGATTTCTTAAGACATCTTGGCACGAAGTTGTATAGCTTTTTGCCATTGTTTTATTTGTACCATTGTCGAACCATGTGTGTGTGTGGAGAGAGAGAGAGAGAGAGGACAGGAAAAAAGCGTCGTGAGAGGAAGAAGAGACAGAGGAGAGAGAGAGAGGAGAGAGAGAGAGGACGAGAGAAGATAAAAGAGAGAGGAGAGACAAGACAGGAAAAGCATCGAGAGAGAAAGAGAAAAATAGAGGAGAGTGAATGGAGAGACAGAGGATGAGAGGAGATGACAGAGAGAGAGAGAGAGAGCGCGGAGATAAAGAGGAGAAATGAGAGAGAGAGAGAGTAGAAAGAGTGATAAGACTGTACCTGTTGTGACGCGGTGATGACACTGGTCGATGACTTGTGCGCCAGAATGCTGCCTACAGGCTACGTCGTATTTTGCGGTTAATGAATATTTAGAAGCCTCCCTCAAACGACGCGAGCACAAGCCTCTTGAAACGGATGCGGACTGAACAGCTAGCTGTTGTTGACACGGCTGTTGGTGGCTATCCATGGCCTGGCAGCCTGCACTAACCGACACATCATCCTCTGAGACCGTGAGGCAGATTACAGTTCAGTCGGCGCTCCACATCCGGACACAGGCGTCCTGTTTCCACCGAGAATTTCTGAGTCGGGTAAGATCGAAGCTGTGTTGCCAGACTGCGAAGCAAAAGGAATCCGTTTTGTGGAAAGCACGCGTGAGCTGCGTCGCCAGCTGACATGCGCAGTGGCAGACGGGGCCCGCGCGTGTCGCCTGCTAACGACTCGATCTCACTGCGATCGACTGAACGAGAGAACACGGTGTGCGAAGAAACGACGCACGGCCGCCGTCGTCATGAAGTGGGTCAGCGGGAAAAAAACATCCGGGTTCCTCTGTCCAGTTAACTTGTCTATGACATACCTTTAAAAAGTTATCGTAAACTCATATTTAAACTGCTTCTGTATTGTTTTTGTGCCAGGTGGATGTGAAGATCTCGATTATGTGCAGTTTTGTCAAGACGTTTTAAATCTTTCCAAGTATCGTTCGGCTCGAGTTTCACCCACCACGTGTATTTTATCCCCCTTTTGCGAACGAAAACTGAATTCACGTGTTCTCTTATCTGCTTTGTACTCTACTGCTGTCTCTGTTGTTCCCGTTGCAGATCTAGTGTTTAGACTGTTTACAAATACAGTTGCATGTCCTTCAGTCACCTGGTTAGGTGTTGACAATGTAACCGAACTCAAGCGTTTATGATGACATTTATTAGGCAGTTCTGCCGGTAGACGTGAAGTATAAAGACTTTTTATTTCATTTCTTATTCTGTTCGACTCAGCGGGCATGGACGATAGGGCTAACTTCAAGTTACGCTGGTTCTTTTAGGATTATTCTGATAAGCGTTACAAGACATGAGTACGTCTGTCAACGCGCACGGATAACAGGAGCTTCAGAATTGTTATCCACGTAGACAACGCGCATCGATTTGTCTTGCAGCTATAGCTATCAAGGCTCACGCAAGGAAAACCGAGCTCGCAAACGATTGCAAAAAGTACTGAAAAGATTAAAATACAGATGACAACCTCGAGCTGCAGTATCATGAGGAGAGATCAGTACGCTTAGATGGCGTCACGTTTTGTTCAAACCACACAGTAGCTGAAAATGAATACTGCACCACACACACTAAAAAAAAAGTTGCATATGTGCATGCACTCGTCCCGTGCCATTCAAGTACAATACCCACAAACTTTCCTTTTTCCTCCCTTACTCTCACGCACGTACGGTCTGTCCTCCATTTAATCCTGCTAGGAGTGTATAGCAGCTGCCTTGTGACGAGTAAGCTTTGTCTGGGCAGAGATATATATATATCTCTGGTCTGGGTCAGGACATCACTTGTCAACGGCCTCTGTCGTACTGTGAGATTAATCCTGACCTCACTGTCACAGCCCTACAGTTTCCCTCAAACACTAGACTGACTCAGCACACGGGCTCGATCATTGTCACTTGACCACGCTTTTTAGCGTCAAGTGGTCTTGAGTTCGGAAGCCCGCCCTAGTTTACATTCCTGCCTTGCAGTGTTTGTGTGGTTGGTTTGTGAAGGATGACATTTTTTTTTTAGCATCCACGTTCAGAGTGCACGTTTACTAATATACACACTTCTGAACGGAAAAATGTCAGCAAGTCTCGTCTCTTCCTCTCCATTCCCATTAGTAATAGACCACTAAATGATCAAACTTATCTCTAATCGTGTTTAGGATATTTCACTGCCTGTTTCAATTGCATCAGTTTCCTCCCTATATGCATGGCGTAGGCACACACTTTCAGGCGGCTATTTGCAGAGAGCCAGAAAATTTTGATAACGACAAAGCGTACTGAAATACTGTCAACAACACAACCAGAAAATTTTGTTTACAACAAAGCGTACTGAAATACTGTCAACAACACAACCAGAAAATTTTGTTTACAACAAAGCGTACTGAAATACTGTCAACAACACAACCAGAAAATTTTGTTTACAACAAAGCGTACTGAAATACTGTCAACAACACAACCAGAAAATTTTGTTTACAACAAAGCGTACTGAAATACTGTCAACAACACAACCAGAAAATTTTGTTTACAACAAAGCGTACTGAAAT
>SMGT01010514.1:116528-221823 GCA_004794575.1 Lanistes nyassanus | reverse complement strand
GGACATGCTTCAGTTGCAGCGCATCAAAGAAGAATCATCTCCTCCAGGGGTGGAGGAGGCAGACCAGCTACACGGGGGCCCAACTGATCATTGGCCACACAACGACCAACCCTGCAGAAGGTTCGACCCTGGGAAGTCATGGGTCCTTCCTGGTAATGCAGCTGACGAGTTGGCCACAACCCTCCAGCTGGTGGAATTCAATCATCCTAAATCAGGGATCGGTGAAACTCGATTAGGGTGTAACTTGGAGTGTGGGGCCAGCTACCGTACGACCTCGCTGCCAGAGTCGGCGACGAGGCGTCGGAAGACAGCAGTCTTGGGAGAGACCACGCCCTACAAAGCGGGCGAGGTAGGCCGCCAACTGTCTGGAAGTACGAACTCANCCAGAGTCGGCGACGACGCGTCGGAAGACAGCAGTCTTGGAAGAGACCACGCCCTACAGATAGGACGTTCTATACTTTTTATTGTTTTGAAAAAAAGTTCGGATAGTTATAATTCAGCAATAGCTCAGCATGTCCTTGTGAGTATGCTCACCTATATGTATGTGCATAAGCATGTGTGTATATCTGTATACATCGGCGAAAGCAGTTGCCCTTGTGAACAGGGGCCACATCCTGAGTAAATTCATGTGACAGGCATGAGATCTGAACTGACAATTTGTAAAAAAAATGCTTAACCACACGCTTTGCTGTTCTGGGCTTGTGCACATAAGAAATAGTCGTCTAGTTATATTTATGCAAGAATGCACAAGGAGACAATATCCTATCATGCAAAAACGACAAAAGACACTTATTTTTTAGTATGCAAAAACCTACCGAGGAAACACTATCCTTTTATGCTTAAACGCACAGAGAAAACATTTATCTATCATGCAAAAACACATACCGGAAGTGCTATCCTACTATGCAAAACGCATAGAGGACAGCTCTTTCATGCAAAAAACGCATACAGCAAACCTTCCCCTATCATATGAAACTCATACAGGAAACCTTCCCCTATCATATGGAAACTCATACAGGAAACCTTCCCCTATCATATGGAAACTCATACAGGAAACCTTCCCCTATCATATGGAAACGCATACAGGAAATTTCCCTATCATGCGAAAACGCCAACAGGAAATACTTCCCTGTCATGCTAAAACGCACGTTTTCTGGGAATGACAGTGAATACATGACAGACAGTAGCTTGTATCGGCTTGCGGCGGGTCAGGCCACAGGCATCGCGGTTGTCACGAGAGAAACAGTCGTGTCCTGCTGAGTCTCAGTGCTGTGGGCGATTCCTGGTGTTTGTTCAATCGATGGCAGGGTGGTGGCGCCCTGTAAGTAGCCAACGACCTCCTCCACCGCAGCCACCCTGACTGTCAGCAGCGGGCCTGGAGAGACGTCGGGGACGGTCCCGTACACCAGCAGCTGGGTCTGGCATGCCGCATTTACCCTTGTACTTGTTTTCAGTTCTTGAATTCTCTTACATTACGAGGTGCTGTTGTGCCTTTGTTCTCTAACCATAGGGTGTAGGGACAATATCTCTTGTCTTTTGATCTGATCTCGTCCGGTCTCGTCTGCTTTCCTGTCTGCACGCAAATGTGTATGTGTGTGTATATGTGTGTGTGGGGGTGGGGGCTCTTTCCTATAAAAAAATTCCTACTTTGCAACTTTTATACTGTTGAGATGTTTGAGATTGCACGTACACTTGCGCATGTGAAACTTTGTGTACAGTGTATGCTTGTTTATAATATGCTACGTAAATTGCAAACACTCCAGGGTGAGAGTAGATGAAAAGCAAGTGTTCTGTAGTTCCGTATGTATCCTGTTCGTAGTGAATCGTTTTAATGCCACTTGGTGGCAGGAAGATGTCTTCGTTGTTTTTGTAAAGCGCATTGAATCCTTCGAGGGAATAGCACTCTAGAAGAATCCTATTATTAGTATTATTAAGATTGCTTGAGTGTGCCCCTATTTCCGGTTTATTTTACTCCTTTGACATCATTTGTCATAAACTGGATAATGTTCATTTGGTTTTGAAAGGATGATTTTCGACACTAAAAGTTAGTGAAGCTGTAAGAACGTTTTCTGCCGTGTACAGTTTCAAAACATTCTTCTAACAACGACTGTTGGTGGGATCAATTGTCAAGTTTCTTCTTCTGATACAACAAACTCAATGTCAATAATGAGTACTGTCATTTCCTTCATTCAAGATGTCGTGTATGATCCACTTTCCAATCAAGGCACGTAAAAGCTCTTCTTTTCTAATCTGTCCTTTCCTTTCTGATATACCCAGAATAATATTAACTTCGATAAGTGCTTTGTCCATTTTCCATCCTTATATTAACTCAGATGAAGCGCTTAGTCCCGCTTCCATACTTGTATTAACATATGTAGTGCTCTGTCTAGTATTGATACTTTTGTTAACTTGGTTGAAAGCTTTGTCCCGTTTCAACCATTGGACCAAGTAACTTTCACCAGGTCTAGTCTTATGTCAGACTTGAAGGAACAATACTACGGTCGTTTGAGAACTATGACGGTGCACCCCTTCAATCTGAGGTCTGTGGACGATATGCTGTTTGAGAACACGCTGGTCGGGAACGTACTGTTGAGAGCATGCTGTTTAAGAACCCCTTCCGTCTAGTTTTCGATTCTCCTATCTCAAATGGTCTCAGTAAATGTGAGATGTATTGTCCAGTTTCTAAACCTGGCATTGTAGACATGATGTGGTAAGTAGTGGATGTTTTTCTACTTTTGCAATTTTCTATTTCAACACCACTCATCTAGACTACTGACAGGCATGATACGTGAACATGCACTGTGTTCTGCAACGAACATCTGTGCCTCTGCATCAAACGTTCGCTTTGTCTCCGTCAATACTGTGCTCTCTGCAATAAGTGTGTGCTGTGCAATTTTTCCTCCCTTTCCAGACCTACTGAATCACCTCCAACCATGGAACGCAGGCACTGCAATTAGACGCACGAGATACTCTTTTCGCTGTGGGTTTCTTGTGTCATAATATCGACCTCTGCCTCATCAAAAGGTTTCTTCCAGAATCATCATAACAATTATCTCGAGGGGGGCTTTTTTTCGTCCTTGGAACTGTTGTTCTGTTTGGCGGTTTGTGCGTGAGACTTGTTCATGCATGTAGTTCGGTCTCTTCTACCTTTTTCGTTCCGATGCCTGCAGCTAATTTTAGAAAGACGCAGCCGCTCGTCGGATTTAATTTCCAACTTGATCGGTGGCAACGAAGACACTTCGGGTAACTTTATGATGTGACCGCAGTCGTTCGTTACTCATTTGTGACAGCACTGCAGTGGTCTAGTGCGAGTGTTATTGCCAAAATATTGTTTCTGAAGCTTGTTCTATCAGCATATTTACCCATTCTGTCTCCTGGTAGGGTGCGGCGAATTTTTCTTCAGACTTGCAAGCCAGTACTTCGCGCTATACGGAGAACAGCGTCCATAAAACGCACCGTGGAAAGTTTTGGGAACATTTTTGTTTTCCCTCTCAATTTACGCTGATATAATACAGCACATTACTGATTGTTCTTCGAATATGCTTATCAAGATCTTGTTTAAAATATTTGCAGCGAAACATTCTCAGAATGTTTTGCAACGAGCGGAAATGTGTTCTTGGTTTTGCGAGTCGGAGGAAGGTTCTTAGGCGAGTAGGAGGAACCTCCTCCCCTTTCTATAAAAAGGCGAGAAAGTGCAAGATAAATTGTGTTTCGTATACATAAGTAGGTGGGTATCCAGAGTGCAGTCAAAGGAGGTTGCAGAAAAAAAAAGATCGATGAAGAAAGAGCGAGTAAAACCGACATGAATGCATGAGAGAGAAGATGGAAGAGACAGGAAAAGAGAAAGAGAGAGCGGGGAGTGTGGTGGGGTCTGGAGCGAAGCGTGAGAGATGCAGAATGGAGCATAGAGCATAGATAAGCTGGCAAAAAAAAGAGAAGGAGGAAGAGGTGAAAAAAATCCATACAGACTCTTTGTGAAGAATTTCTCTGGAAGCGATCACTCCTCAGATCAGCTTAGAATGCCTGCCAAGCTGATGCCACTGGATGATCGCTCATCGAACAAATTCTGCTTCTGTGGCGAAATCTTTTCTGCCTTATATTATGCCGCTGTGACCAACTTCGCCTTCATTCTTTCTGCCACTGACACACACGAAATAATAGAAGACCAGAGTCACCAACGCTTGTGTCCATCATTGTCGTTTATCAAAACAAAGCTGGGTTTTGTAGCATGGATTGTAATCACAAATCGGTTTTCTTCGTTTAAACCTTGGTAAAACGTTAAAGCTAAGACAACACGGCTGCAGCTACTGTATATTTCTCTAATTCTTGACCATTCAACACATACCACTGTTGAGAGAACATATTCACAGAAGGACGGACTATAAGGTCTAGAAACAGGGTGCAGGTGAGTCATGCAAGTGCTGGTGTCAGAAAGTTAAGAAAAAAAACTAAATTGCTTCTTTTAAAGTTAGGAACCTCTCTGAATTAAAGGAGTTTGGGATGGGAGTAAATTATCAAATCCCGCACCTAACTACGAGACCAGTTGACGTAACAGGCACAGTCGAGGGAATACAAGCAAGATACTGTACTTTGTCTCCTGAAGCTTCTGTACACGTATTTTAAAAAAATTCACGCCAACAAAAAGCAAGTGAACACTCTCATACATAAAACCACGCAACCAGACTGCAGCTGTGGCTCTGTTAACACTCTTATCGCAACACTGCAAGGGAGCACTCTGTAGGGATAGAATCACTTTAGACAGATATCACCCTTTATGGAAACGTTTACACGCACATATTTTAAGGTGTAGAAGCAACTGCTACCAGTCTATTTACGGGCATGGTTGTAATGCAATGGGTATTGAAGGGAGAAACACTCAAACAAAATTAATAGGCTCACTATAGGTCCTTTGTACACTAAACAACAATCACAGCCCTTTAAATGGCTTGCGTTAACGTCTTCACAAGGCGTTTAATCACAGCTCTCAGAAGTACATTCTTAAACAGCACGCTCTCAACAGTACGTTCCCGACCAGCGTGTTCTCAAACAGCATATCGTCCACAGACTTCAGATTGAAGGGGTGCACGTCATAGTTCTCAAACGACCGTAGTATTGTTCCTTCAAGTCTGACATAAGACTAGACCTGGTGAAAGTTACTTGGTCCAATCTGCCGAAAATAATATTTCAAGCATACTTCGTTATGGAATGAAATGCAAAACGTGTGGTAAACACCAGATGGAATGTTGTGTCAGACAGTTATGGAGTCGCTCGAATGTGGTATGCTCGAAAAATGGAAAAGAGCAAAGCTTTCAAGGAAGTTGGATGGGTGCTGATTGCGAGAGGTAACATCTTATTCAGTCCAATATTTACTGTTAGATTGTAAAACATAAAAAATGTCAACAAGCTGAGAAGGCAACAACAAACAAACAAACAAAGGAATCAAGAAAAAATATTCTGCAGTAACTGGCCCAGAGACTATGAGAGGAGGATTTTAACCAGGACGTTTAACGCGGAACGCCAAATAGCAGAGGCTAAAAAATGTTCACTGGATGAATCCGGGCCTTCACCGTTTTGAACCCAGTAGATTGACTGTGAAACCGATCATGCGTAGCCTTAACTTTTTCATGAGTTCAATGTCAATTTCCTTTTAAATGGTTGGCGATAGATGTGCTTCAATTATGCTTGAGATTACTGATTTGCTTCTAAAATTCATGAAGCAGCTTTTTCATGAAGCACTATGGGTCCTCTTCGAAAAATGGACACTTTCTAGTAATATCTGCTTCTATGTTCTCGATGTTTGAACAGTGTATTAATCTGACTTCCCTTGTATCAACTAACAAAGAATTCGTTTTGTTTATAGCAAATAACAGCTTTTATCACAAGTTTAAGAAAACAAGGTGCAGAACAAATGTTAAAAAGATTTTGGCAATCAAAGCTTTGTTCACCAAAGTCTTCGTAAATGAATCTTTTAACTGTACAACCATTGCTTAAGCCAGGTTTCTGAGTTACTGGATTAAAAGTCATGCATTTAACCAGGTATTGGAAAACTAGGCAACTAGTTTTTTTTAATAAATCTCTAAAGGTTTCCTTGTCGCATAGTCTTTATGTGCCTTTCATGAGTAGTGGTTCACTCATTTTTCGTCCATGGCCTTAGTCCTTGTACGGCAGATCCATGATGATCTTTAGAGTGGTCCGAAGGATTAAATACTGTGCGGCGTGCATCTGTCGACTGTGTTTCCCGTGCTTTCGTTAGCTTGGTGTCAGATGATATCCTCGGTCTTAACTCAGCCTTGAATCCTGTCTTTTCTGAGCTTTCAGCGTCAAGGATGTGAAGATCCCTCCCTCCCTGTTTTATCGTTGATAAAATGAGTAGGGTTCCTTCCCGTAAGCGTAGTCCACCTCGTTGGAAGGCGGGTAGCAGTCAATCTCGCCGCTGTACAGGGGGCGCTGGTTGCTGATCTTGAGATGGTTGGCGAAGTTGTCGCCGCCGGCTCCGTTCAGAGGCTGGGGCTTGCCGTGTAGACCGCCGTTCTGCACGTAAGTCTTGTACCCGGGTTGGCCGAACTCTGTCTGCTCCGCTACCAGCACGTCCTCCTCGTTCTCATTCTCGTTCTCGAAGCGCTTGTACTTGTACACCTGGCGCAGGAGCAGCAGGACGGGCGCGTAGCCCACGTTGGTCAGGAAGATGAAGACGTTGAGCCACAGGAAGCCGATGGCGTGCACGACGCTCCCGGCCACCACCGGCCCGAAGGCGTACGCCAGCGAGTAGGAGATGTCCGCGATGGCGTAGACAGACCCGTAGACCGAGACGTGGCGTACGTCCACCAGGTAGCCCAGCATGGGCAGCAGAGCCGTGTCGACCAGCGCGATGCCGAAGCAGATGCCCATGATGGGGAAGATGAGCACGAAGTAGGCCTTGGCGAAGGGCACGAAGAAGCAGCAGATGCCTTCCAGGGACACCCCGATGGCGGCCATCAGCCACTGGTACTGCGGGTAGCTCCTGGCCAGCTTGACGGTCAGGTACACGCCGCAGATGTGTGGGATGAAGGCCGGCAGCCACACGAAGCCGATCTCCCACTCGTCGGCGCCCATGCGGTCCTTCATCCACAGCGAGATGGTGGGTTCCAGGAAGGCCAGGGACACGTTCGACATGGCCAGCGCCCCGGCGCACACCGCGATGTACGGATCCATCAGCAGCCGGTAGATGGGGGTGCCCTTGGGTCGCTCTTCGGGGGCCAATAGCGACCGCTGCTGACGTACAGGCTTCATCACCATCAGGCACAGGAAGCCGTCAAACAGCGAGATGAATGCCAGCAAGAGGAAAGGGACTACTTTTCCTGCAAACTGATACAGAATCCCGCCCAGCGGCGGCGCGAACAGGCAGCCGAACGAAATGAAAGCCTGGGCGATCCCCAAGGACTTGGTCCTCTCAGCTTCTTCCGTGAAGCGGTCGGCGATCATGGCCAGACCGGAAGTATCCGCGAACGCAGAGCCCAGTCCTTGCATGGAGCGCGCCAGGAACAGCACGGCGTAGCTCTCTCCGAACGCGAAGACCGACGTGGACAGGAACATGATGACTAGCCCTATCATCAGCGGTATGTCGTAGCCGATCCTGTCCATCAGCGTCCCGGTGAAGGGGTTAACGCACAGCTGAATGATGGCCTTGGAGGCGAACAGTACGCCGATGGCGCCACCTTCGTTGCCATAGGTCACCGGGGGTGGAGGAAGCTTTCCAGGCGCCGGGGTCACGGCTCTGTACCTCGTCCTGTTCTGAAGGCCGTCTTCATACCAGCTGGAGTTCCAGGTGGCTAGTTCCACGTACATTTCCGTCACCGTCGCGCCTTCTACGAGCAAACTGCTTTCAACCGGAACTACTTCTTCCTGCTGGCCGTTGATGGTGCGCAGGAAGTTCGGGATGATAGGAACTATGACCATGTATAGCATGTTGTCGAGGAGCAGAGCGATGCAAACGATGATGAGCACCAGGCGGCGCTGCGATGTCGGGTTCTTGATCTTGTCCTGAAACCGGTCCCAGACCAAGCTCAACCTGGACGTCAGAGTTGGGGTGTATCCCATGATGCAATGCGGCGCGCTTCGATGGACTGTTGTCAGGAAAGAAAGAAAAAGGTTAATTACCTCCTAAATTACCCGTATCAGCAAACTCTTTGGGTATATATATATACAATTTTTTAGTAGTCTTTCTCAGCAGTGGCAGTAGTGAATACAAACACATCTTCCAAAGTAGTTCGGGTACACCCATCTCCCACAAGGTAACATTAATTATTCTGTGTCTATATATTCCTTAGCACACCCAACCTCCATTCCCACCTGGTTTCCAAACTGTTCACGGTCGTTTGTAGGTAAGAAGCAAATACCGTACTGACAAAAATCCATTCCACAAAGAAAACCCCTGATTTACAAGGCTACATTTTCTAAACTTTGTAAGTACGGTGTGCTTGTATTCATTTATTTATTTTACATACAGCTTAAATGCTGACATAGAAAACGTGAAAAAGGTGGCCAGCATTAATGGTTACTCAACAGAAGAAAAAGACAGGCAGAAGGAGTGGGCCTGCAAACTACCCCCACGCTAGTCGAAATAAAATAGACTTCTAGAGCTGACTGAGAAAAAGAAACAAGAGCTACGTGAGCCTCTGGGGGTTTCTTACACGTATTGCACTGATGGTTTGGCAACAAGGTTTCACAATCCTTCATTTGAAGAAGTAACGCAGACTAAAGCTTTTAACAGGGAAAAGCCCACTCGTTGCCATTTTGTGGTTATTACTTGATCATTTAACAGTAGAACAACAAGGAATGGGTGATTCGGGGAGTTAAAAAGTCATTCCTTACCGGCTTAGTCTGCGTAGAGAAGCTGAGAATTCCACGAAAGGCTGTGCTTGATGGCTATTAAACGTGCTAGCGCAAGGCTTCCATTCCGTTTGTCTTCATTCGTTGTCTTTGGTCGGCGTCAAACTCCAGTTTACTTTTTTCTGCGCGCAGAATATTATTTTGTACTGGTGTAAGTATCAGCTGTTTCTCCGGTAAGTTTAATCACGCTCCCCTGACGTCCGAACGAGAGAAAGAAATAATTTCAGAGTCAGAAAAATCAAACTTTCGCTCTTCGTCCTATTGATATGAGCTGTGTCAACTAGTCATAACTGTTTAGGAAGTATTCATCTCTGTTCAGTGTATGATGTAATACCACTCTCCGCTATTCATCTCTTAACAGACGACGGTGTCCGAAAGATGTTTCAAAACTATGAATTTTCGTCGTCCGCAGTCATGACAGGCGCCACATACTGAGCACGCTGTTGTCCTTTAAAGTTGAACACCATTGAGAGCTAATGGTTTTCTCAAGGCCAGATTCCGACACATGCAGGAAGATTTCCGGCGGAGTTAGCCAAGAGTTAGTTTTCCCAGCCAAACCAACAGCCGAGGGGTTCGTCCCTCGCGCCTTTCCACAGCGGCTGCCGCAAGCCTGCCGCTGCCTCTTTGCAGAACAGCGCCTGCTGTCGCGTGGGTCTGCTAAGCACAGACTCGCAGATGTCGCCGTCCCATCGCCGCTGAACGCTGCTGGCGCCTCTCTTGTAGCGGTGGTGTCTTCTCGCTCTCGCAGAACCGAGTGCGTGGGGTTCCGAGATAGACGTAGCGAGAGCCCTTCACGGTGAGCTATCGCGGTTCCAAACTTCCTGGCAGTTTCTGCCTGCTCACTTCCCCGACCCCCCCCTCCCCCACCGACATTCCCCACTATTCCTCCGCTCCCTTCTCTGGGAGTGGCGTCCCCTGATCGAGAAAATCGATGGCAGTTTGAAAAGGCTTGCCCTGCCACCAACTTTCTTTGCTCTCACCGTCCCGGAGCCATGTTCTTTAAACTTTCCCCAGCAGAGTTTGGCGGAAAAGAACACCAGACTAATCCCTTTTATCGCATTGTCTTTGAGAAAAGCTTAGGCCTAACACGATAGGCAGACGGCTGACTATGCTGCACGTGTAAGAATATCTTTCAGTGTTTCATTCCAAATTGTTGGCAACTTATTGCAAGCTTTGTTACGCGTCGGCTAAGTTTAATCAGAGCAAACTTTGCGCGGGCTTTTCTTGCTCGCCCGTAATGAATGCAACGCATGGGAAAAGATGGGTCGCCTTCTCAGTGACTCTTTCCCCTATTTTCTGCGATGTTATATGCACCCGGATCAAAACTTCAGCGCTCAGTGTTACAACATACAACTGTAGCTGATGGTCTCCGAAAATGTTTTACGAAAAGAGATGAACATAGACTATCAGCATATGCATGCGTTCCCTCTGTGTTGAGCAACGGGTTTTCATGTGGTGTACCTCTGAGCTAGTCTGCCTGGGTGTCCCAGCCCTTATCAAACGAGGAAGAAGTCTGCGTTGAGCAACGGGTTTTCATGTGGTGTACCTCTGAGCTAGTCTGCCTGGGTGTCCCAGCCCTTATCAAACGAGGAAGAAGTCAGAGCAACCTATTTTTTTTTTTTACATGGGAAAGAGATGCCAACCCTCTTGCATCCACTTCCTGGCTAAGGTAAAACTTTTTCATTTCTCGTCACGTTTTTTATTCTGGAGAGTTCGAAGACCTTGGTAGTAAGGTATTACTTGAATTGTGGCACTGACAGTTGCGTGTGTACTGACTGATTTTCAATTCACCTTGCAAACCATGGTGCCTTGGACGTAATCTGCAGGCGCTGTGGGTTTCGTGTTCACGTCAAGGAAAGGAAATCTGCATGGACAAGGGTATGCACGCACGCACGCAGCCCGGATCTCCGCCTGCAGTCTTGGAGTCTGTTGGTGTACAGGACCCACGGGATCCCACCAGACTCGACAGAATACAGAAACGATTTCCTGAAGGTCTGGATCTACAGGAGAGAGCTTTTACCACTCTGCCCCTCTGTCGCTAAAGAAAGAAAAAGAGAAACGAAAAAAAGAAGGAAGAGGGAAGAAGGAATAAAGAAATGAAGAAGAGGAAAAGCAAGGAAGAAAAAAGAAGAAAGAAAAGGAGAAAGAAAAAAAGGAATGAAGAAAAAAGAAAAGGAAAACAAAGGCAATGAAAAACCAAGAAGTACGAAATGGGAGCAATAAGATACCGGGAAGGAAATATGAAGACATGCATCTACAGCTGGAAAGTGAAACTAATTTCAAATTTTCTTCTTTTTTTTAATTTAGGAAAGTGAACCCAGATGTAAGTAGCGGGAACTTCATTGTATACACTGTTTCTCAAAACAAAATATAGTCCTTGCTGTCAAGTTAAAACACCCATTCTTGTTTATTCTTTGTTCACCGTTCTTATGCTGTGGTGTTTCTATCGTAGAAAAATGAAACGGTGACGCCCTTGTGTTGATCACGTTTGTCACTTGCATAATAGATTCATACGCATTTCGTATCATTACGTGCGGTTTTCCATCAACGCGAAATGCCATGTCTTTCTAAACTATGCTGTCTACATGTAAACCTTTTGCATCTACCACAGCCACTACCCAATAAAACCACAGATACGCACACACACGCTTAGTTAAAATACATCCACATAAACGCTTGTAGCCTACACACGCACACAGAAAACACAGAGAGAGAGAGAGAGAGAGGTCGGGGGAACAAGAAGAAAATCTGGATTTCGCTGGACTAACAGCGCATGGGAGCCACTTCCAGATCTGTAGCCAAAAGCCATGCTGAAACATCGGAATCTCAGAGGGTGTTTATTTCAAAGCATGTTCAGTCGTCCTCGTTGAATGGGCGTGGAAATGTTGGCCTTGGAAAAACGGGCTACAAGAGTAGCTTTCCCCAAGATTTATTGCTGTGTGATGCCTCGTATCTAAGGCATTAAACAGGAGGGCCGTATGGCTCACAGTGGAGGCCAAGAAATTGGAGTACGTGTGGTACCTGGGGTACGTGGTCGAAAAATATTCTGAGGACGTTTGAAAAAGCATTCCGGCTTTAAAGCACAGCAGACGCCGTCTCTTCAAGGTGATGAGTTCAAAGAGGGAATCAAAATGTTCTTATGACCTATTCACATCAGAAGTCACTTCAAAGCAGAAGACAGAATATTCCCAGGTTTCGTTGGATTACTTTTTTTAAAAAATAGGTCAAATAAAAACAAGGGTGCTGTTTTTAAAATGGCAAAATAATCCATTTACCGGAAGTTAACGCTAACAAATTTGGAGTCAAATTCCACGTACCTACACACTCTCCTTAGCATCTTAAGTTTGTCCTTGCTTTACGTTTCTAGTTTCTTGTTTTTATCCTGATGATCACATTTTTCACTAAGTATATCTCATTTTAATATCCCATAACGTTTGCAACGGAGGCATAAAGTCGTCTAG
Organism: Lanistes nyassanus; assembly: GCA_004794575.1. Taxonomy (NCBI): domain Eukaryota; kingdom Metazoa; phylum Mollusca; class Gastropoda; order Architaenioglossa; family Ampullariidae; genus Lanistes; species Lanistes nyassanus. Next base: position 209,494 of record SMGT01010514.1, on the reverse strand, counting down.
TCACGCGGCTCTATACTGCCAGTCGTTTAGCCATTTCCCCCGTTTCGTCCAAGGCAAGGGCTGCAGTGTCACTGAAAATTGCTAATCGGCGCATTAGCTTTGGTGCAGGTAAACATCAATTTTGACTTGTTAGTGATTGATTTTGCGTGGGACACACGGAGCATGATGGGAATGGCAAACAACATAATTTTCCAATTTTTTTCCTGTTTTTTTTTTTTCGTCACTAAGGTCTACAGATGCTTAGAAGTAATTCCAGAACCAAAGTTCACCCCCCACCCACCCCCAACCCCCTAGACGTGACCGACAGGAATCCGATGGGCAAATGAGACTGTGACGGGCGGGTTTTCTTACAGTCGATATATAGCTTCACGCCTGGTGCGGGCCCATTAGGCAGGTAAATCAGGTACATGCCCGCATCTCTCTCTCCCCAACACACACACACACACTCAAAACACCCACGCAGACGTGCATGTGTTACCAAAGGAACAACACGCCACATTTACTACTGTGTAGTAATATGCGAACCGTCACTCTTATGACCCGAATAGTTCTTTTGTCAGATACTGTCAGTTTCTAAGCATTTTTCTTTTATTTTGCGCTCTAGTCACGCAGGTGAACGCAGACCAGCTACTGACCTCGAAATAAAGAAACTTTTTAATTTTCTTGTCGTTGGAATTTTGTTTGTGATTTTTCCTTTTTTTAAAGTCCTGTGCTCCAGTCAGTCCATTCTGTACTCTTTGTCTCTCATTGTGTCTTTCTATGTCTGTTCTCTCTTTCTCTCGCTCTTCATTTATTTTCTTCTGATCTTTGCAGGAACTTATGTGACACGCTGGCAGCATCAGGGTTGGCAGAGAAAGAGCCGAGGCGATGATCTGTGCGTACACTATCTGTGTATTTGCGTGGGTATGCGCGTGTGTACATGCATGAGTGCATGCTTGTGTGCGTGTACGTGCGTGTGTGCGTCCACGTGCGCGTGCGCGTCTATTATTTGGTAGTTTGCCGACAGCGACGTTGAAAAAGGGTGAGCGGTATGGCTAACCGCGTGTCAAAGAACGAGGGAGCAGCTAAGCACTGTGGCTACTGAAGGACATCGAATGCCCGGATATCGATCGCATCTTCGTTAGCAGATAAATGTACTTAGATATCGGCATTTATCTTAAGGCGCCTCTCGCGGAAGGGAGATTATGAACAGGACATCATTAGCGTCTCTTGTCTCTGCTCCTGAAAGATTTTTTCCCCGCTGTGAGGTTATTCTTCTTCTTCCTGTCTTTGTTCGCACTCAGCGCGCACAGCACGAAGATAAAATACGCTGTTTATCAATACACAGGACCGGCCGCAAAATCATGGGAAGAACTAGTTTGTAACCGTGACACATCTGAATAAAACCCACAAAATTAGAGAAAAAAATTACCAGCCGACTGTCTACTCAAACTACTTTCGAAGTGCCTCCTTTGTTATTCCTAGATGTGGTGGAGTGGGCGGGGCTGGTATCGCAGTGATAGAACCCCGCAGATTCGAATGTCAAAAGTTAAGGGTTTGAGCCCAACGGTGGACAAGGATTATATCCTGAAGATGTTGCTCCATACCTTATCGTCGGACTTTCCGTGAGGGTCTTTATGCGTCAGTTCGTACGTGGATGTTTCAGTGCATTCTTTTAATTAGTAATAAGATCTCATCCTCACCCATGCTGTACATAAGCAGCCACTCAGCCTGGATATTGCCACGTCAAGAGCTTCCGTTCCATTGTATGTGGTTTGTGTAACAGCTAATCAAGACCTATGTGACAGTTCTTCAACGAACAGGCTGGCAGTGGAACTCCATTTTGTAAGATACTTGTACAGCATTATCAACCTCGGTGTGACTAAAGAGGGTTCTGGCAATTAAAAAATCGCCGGGAAAGCAAAAAGTAACAATGGGTATCAAGACAGCAGTCGAGGTGATGGCAGTTTGTCACAAATTGAAGATTTTTAGCTTGCGTGCACTTGTTTTGGAGTTGGAATTAGAAGGGGAGATGGATAATTTTAAAACTTTTACAAACGTTGGATTCGGAGTCAATTTTAATTACTTGAAGAGTGAAGTGTGTCACCGCGACGTTGGGATATCTGCAAAAGTAGCAGCCTGTAAAATTCAATAGCAACAGCTGATGGAAACATTGGCAGCAGGGTGGCATGTTGTGATACAGAGAAATATATATTTTGGCAAAAAGTAGTGCACTACCTGTAGGCTCTCAAGACGATCGTTTTTGACTTCCAGATATATGGTCACTAAACTCGCTATGAAAGGCGAGATATCACCTAAGACAGCCGTGGAACTTCAGCCAGTCATCATGAGTGTGTATGGAGCTGTGGGTGGATAGCTGTAGGATTGTTCAATATTAGAACTAGCTAGAACGAAATAAAAAGACTTTGATGGTTAAAAAATAATCTGACTGTATCAAAAAAAAATGTTGACAGAATCGACAATGTTACTTCAACAGTCGTGGGAAACAAAGGAAGAAAAATCTGCGTGTCTCATCCTCGGCTTTCTAATTCCCACTGCATCTTAAATACGCTTCAAAACTTCACACTGCGCAAAGTTCCGCTTGAACTTCCGATTTACAGCCACCCAAAAGCTCCGGTCAAATGATATTTTGTTTGAAAATTACTGGGCTAAAGCCTCCGGATCATTCTTGGCGTCTTTCCGGGGCCCGATTTTTGTCTCCCTTTGAAACGGCGATTCTTCCTGTCAGAGAGCAGGATACAGTGGGAAAACATCACTTCAAAGCAGTTTAAGGAAAGTGTCGGAGTGTTTTTAGTTTGAAGCTTTAGGCACAAAACTTCCTAAAAACTATGTGGATGATTGTAGACGCGAAAAGGGACTCGGAGGAGAAAGAGGAAGAAAGGAAAAGTTAAGCAGTAGGCTATGTGTCAGAATAGCGCGAAGACGAGGTTTAAGGAGGCTTTTTCAAGCCTGCACCTAAGGGTCTGAAAATCTGGCCCAGCTGTGCCATACTATGACAGAGGTTTGGTCAAGCTGCTCTGTTCGTCCCCTGGTGGAGAATTCTTTGCCGAGGGAATAATTGGCAGTCTTCCTGTCTAATCAGCCGAATCAATATCGCCATGTTTATCCTGCAGCGCCGGCGACAAAGATTCTGTCAAAGGTAACTGAAATGACAGGTGAATAATTCATGGCGGTGCCAATGTCTGCCATTGTTGTTTGACGCTATACTTTGACCACCTTTCCGGCCAACATCGGCACGCCACTGCGCGCGCCACAGGAAGTCACAGATGCGGCATGCTGGGAAGAAATAAGGGGGCGGAAGGCAAGAAAAGTAGCGAATGACGAGCTGGCTGTCTTCTGTGCAGGGAAAAAGGAGATTAAGACAAAAGGAAACAGAAATGAATGTCCGAGGGAAGATTCAAAGTGGAAGTGAGAAGATGGGAGAGAATAGCATGAAAGAGTTTGAACAATTTAACAAACACAGCCGAGGAAAACTGGAAATATCCCAGGATGTAAGCAAGAAATTAAGGAATAAACAAATCTGACGCCAATATAAACACAACAGACTTATGTCTGGGATCAACTGATGCAACGCTGAAGTCTTCTTACGGACAATGTTAGTCATCTTTTTTAGTTTTCTTTGACGCATGTATCATACTGGAAATATCGACACAGATAATAGCATGTATTTACTTATTTATTTCTTTACGAAATTAAGGACATTTTCCATTTTATTGAAAAAACCTTTTTCATTAACAAGTTTGATATATGTATATATATATCGTTCTCTCTCTGCTTTAATTAATTTACACCGGCTACCGATGACACAGTATCTTCAGATTTAACTATACAAAAAGAAAAAAGCAAACATTACCTGTACTAAGTAGGCATAAAAATTTGTTATTTTTAAAGACGTTAATTTGTTTTCCAGTTTTATGTACATTTGTCCAGATTAACTTAAAGCTGTGGCTCGGAGCACGAAATGATCAATAATATTAGCTGCAGTTTTTCGACAAAAACTTAACAAATATATAATGGTTTAGAATCAGTTAATTTTCTTCTGCCGATAGACGTTAGCCCTCTACCGTTGTCACAAAGCATGGGCAGATATATAGATATCCATAATTTTCAGGTTTTGTTCACTAATAAAGAAAAGTATTGCGTGAAAACATTCCAATTCACTAAAAATCATTAGAGACACAGTGGTTTATTGAACTGAGTATATTACAAGTATTACATAGTTCAGTGGTCCTTGGCAGGAGGTAGACTGACTTCCTCTGGTGGAGATACACGACTTTGAAACTTAATCCCGTCAACAGAAGACTGACGTGACACTGATCGGATCAACGGATCTTTACAACCGTATCTTGATCTCGCCAGAAACCAGTGAATTAGCGGAGACACTTGGCCTGCCCATGCCTTTCTTGTCGGCAAGATCAGATCGATTCTCAGGTCTCTTAGTTGGGTATTAAAGGTATGATTACACATGCACGAAGAGGCTTGACAGAGGCCCTTGCGAGGATTTTTGGTCGCTATTCGGAAGCTTTTCTTTTTTGCAGAGAGCTTAACAGACTGGAACACAACCATTCCTTGTTCATCCAGCCATCCAACCCTTCACTCACATCATGAGCTGAGTGACCGCCCCGGTGGTCTAGTGGCTAAGGCGTCCGCTTCCGAGGCGGGAGGTCAGTGGTTCGCAACCCGACCAAAAATTGTTCTAGTAGCTGCCCTGCCAGACGACTGGCACTATAGGGAACAGTACTAGGACTGGTTGGCCCTGTGTCAGTATTACGTGACTGGGTGGAACTGAAGCCTGTGTTGCAACATCAGTCCCACGTGTGGCAGCACGCAAACTTTATCTAAGCAGCACCGTCCTGATATGCATTTAGTTTGCGACTGGACTTAATTTGCAGCAAAACACAGTTTTAAAAACGGCGGGAAACGGCCCAGATGAGGATACATACCTCCGCCAGTCCGTTTTTCCCCCTCTTCCAGGGGTGTTTCAAGTGTCCCCATGTCCTCTCTACATGCGAAGGTGCGCGAAAACTACAGTGGGGAACAGCTGTCATAACCAAAGTTCAAATACCAGCATTCGGGAAACCCATTCTAGTTTCCGAAGAAAAGCTAGTCTCCGAACCTAGTCAACGCGCACGCCTTTAAAAAAAAGTTCAGCAAATAAGGCTCGGTTGTTAATGTCTTGCTACAAGAAGCACACAGAAGGATCTTCGTCAGCAAACAATGAAACACTTTCGTCAAACAAACGTCTTTTGTCGTTTAGCAGCTACTGATCGCGCCCACTTTCCTTGGCGGGACATGACGATCAAAAGTCACGTAATCTCATTAGAACCATGCAAGTGTCGTGCATCGACAGATCGACCTGTCAGTCGCCTTTCTTTCTTTAGCGGCAGACGATCAGGCGGCCACACACCAGTGACTCACCGAGGCCGTCAGGCCGTAGGCCGCAGCCTTTGCGCCCGAGAGTGTTCACCGAGTGACGTAACGTGAACTCTCTCCCTTTCGCCTGACACATGTGAGACGACGACATTGTCGATGACACGATATATTAGATATCATATGCAGACACACCTAACTCCAGCCTAAAACATGACACGATATATTAGATATGCAGACATACCTAACTCCAGCCTAAAACATGACACGATATATTAGATATGCAGAAATACCTAACTCCAGCCTAAAACATGACACGATATATTAGATATGCAGAAATACCTAACTCCAGCCTAAAACATGACACGATATATTAGATATGCAGAAATACCTAACCCCAGCATAAAACATGACACAATATATTAGATATGCAGACATACCTAACTCCAGCCTAAAACATGACACGATATATTAGATATGCAGAAATACCTAACCCCGGCATAAAACATGACACAATATATTAGATATGCAGAAATACCTAACCCCAGCCTAAAACATGAGACGATATATTAGATATGCAGACATACCTAACCCCAGCCTTAAACATTTACTCTGCAATTTGCATGGCTCTACAAACCTTCTATCTACAAAGCAGTTTTCCCAAAATACTTTTCCGTTGTCCTTTGCCCGTCCTTCATTTCTTGCTTTTTATGACAAAAAAACCAGAGATCTGTATGTGAATGATAAATTTGAAATTTTTTTCAAAGCATAGCATGGGCAGTTAAAACATTTCATTAACATGTCGTCTTTTCTGAACCTAGATCTGTTATTATTCCTATGCAAACATTTTTTAAGCGTTTTGATTGATAAGATTCCTCATCTGAAAGATGCGTCGAACTCTTACAAGAATACGCTCCAGCTGTACACCACGCCCATGTACATATTCCACGTTCGTGTATCTATAGTACAGTCGCCGAGGAGTGTTTGATATAGATCTACAAATGAGGTATAGGTATAACATGCGTTGTACCCTTTGATCGACCATCAGAGAAGGCATTTGTACTAGTCTTCTATCTACTTACATTGTGGGTGTGTTCCAGACCAGGGCATCGACCATCATGAGAACTTCATTGTACGAGAGTGTCAGAAGTAATGATTGTTATTGGGTTTCATAACAACGCTTTGCAGTTTCAGCTTGGAGAGTATTGTTATGCAGACAAATCAACAGTCGCGACAGGAATAGTAACCATTTTATCTCAGAAGAAAGGCTTGCTCATATACAAACAGGCTGATCTACTTTGCGGTCTGGCCAAAGTCCAGCTGTGCGCGACAATGTGCAGTACAAGAAACCCAATCGTTTCTAGCCTTTGGCATTTCTTATCCATCTGAAGGGAATCACAGAGCCTGAAGCTAAAGGGAGGAAACATAAGGTCAAAAAGAGAGTACGCTGCCCTTGTCTGCTTCTGGAAACAAATACGTGGTACTGTTTCAGTGGTATGTCGTATTCTCCCACTAATGCAGCCCTTCCAGTTTCTGGGCTGTCGGTGACAGCTAGCCTTAACAAGATTTTTGACGCGAAAGAAGTGAGATGAGAAGGCTGGATGTAATGGCCGCACCGTGCTGGACCTGTCCTCTTTGGTGTCATTAATGTCCAAGGTCTTTACTCCGGAAGCTAGCGCTGTCATCTCGTAACCAGCACGGGGTAACCGGAAACCTTTTTTACAGGGCCTTGTCTGCCACTGTCAGCCTGTACCTAGCGGTATTGCTACCCGCCATTGTTACAGTTCTTTGTATACTATCTTATGCATCCGAGACAACATTGACTGAACAGGAACCAACATTTTGTAACGCAGAATTTACAAGAGAAATTGTCAGAAATTGCCCCACGTCCCAGTGACGGAGATCAAAGAGAATGATTATCAGCAAAATTATGTTTTTAGGACCAGATCGCTACCCTGCCGCAAAGGACCAGCAGCTAGTCTGAGAATAGCGTTTGTTGCTCTATGCACGTAGCTGTTACGTAATATGAGAAACATTATTAACATTGCATACGACTGTCAGAGAATATTGCATCTCTTTGCATAAATCAGCCCAACAACCATTCGCGTCTGCCATAGCCTGTCCGTTAGTCTTGTGTCTGTTTCATTTACTTCCACGCTAAGGATGTCAGAACATTTATCAAACCGATCTGCAGAACTGTTATGCCATCCGTTCTTACTAAAACATAGTGCATGATAGAGCCCTGGTACACCAACACAGAAGTGTACGAAAACTGTTTTAAAAACCCCAAAACTTATAGGTACGTTCTTTTGGATATACATTACAGGTAGCCAGGTTCACATTTTCCTTGATTTTGGTACATTAAAAACTTGTTGATTGATGAAAAGAATGTTTCCGTTGTCGTAAGAATGCCGTGTGATAAAGGCAGGCTAAACTTTTAAACACTTGTGTATGTTCCGAAATAATTTCATTCACCGTTGCATTCTGGTAGTTTTTTTAAGCCCCATCATGTTATACAATACGTCGTAAAAGCTGACAGTCTTCCTTTGCACTACTGCTGCAAGGAAGTAGCAGAACTGAAGAGATCTATGACTGTTCCACGTCAATGCCAGCTTGTCACTTCTGTTCAAGGCTGTGCTGCGGCAGGGATTATATGCCGTGTGGCGTCATGTTGGTCGTAAAAAGGAAAATTGGTCTCAAATTACACACGCGCTCATAATTCAGAGATGAAAGAGCGTCGAAGGAAGTGCAAGGAGAAGTCGTTCGGCCAACTTTTTTTTTCCACCATCATCACCACTGCCTTTATCATCACCACCACAACCAAGACCACCGCAGTCCTCCTTCTGCTCGTCCACCACCACCACCACCACCACCACCACCACCAACACCACCACCACCACCATTATCATCATCATCTCCCCATCCTCCTCTTCCACTGCCACCACCAAAACAAATACTCCCCCCCAAAAAAAACAATTCCAGCAGGAGAAACAAATGATGCCCAAAATTCTCCACCACAACTATTGCAAATTGCGGACATGTTATCAGTCTTGGCTTCTTTCAGCCTGTTAACGCGCGCAGTCTGTTTGCATCTTGCCCAGATGTGTGCGCATTGGACTTTCCGTTGCTGAACAATTTTGCTGTACATCTTTTAAAAGTTTGTTTAAAAATGCAGAGGGTCATTTAAAATTAGTCTTATGGAAAAGACATAATTATATTTTGTTAAGCAAGGAGAATCGGTCCTTTTGATTGCAGCAAAGCATCCAATCGATATGACAGTTTGATCGAATTAGTAATTGTCATTCACTTTCTTGCAGAAACCAAAACTTTACGAGGATAACGACAATGTTTTCGTTTTTGTATAGAAAATTCATGCTTTAAAAGTTATTTATTCTGGATATTTTAAATATCGAAAGGAAACTATTTTGAAGAACTTTTATATTCTCCCAGCACTTACAAGAATAAGAATAAAGAATTCAATTCCTGTGGTTTGAAAGCACACATGGACATGCACCATGCACTTATTTTTTTCTGTGTAATGATGTTTAGAAAGAGGATCTGAGACCAAGTACACGACACGAGCCCTCGATGCCGAGACAACGTGTAGCTTGTTTCAAACATTTTAACTAAAGTTATTATCGAAATGTCTAATTTAGATAAGAGTCTGGTCACAGAATGTCAACAACAAATGCAGATTGTTATCTCTGCAGCGAGTTATAGCAGGTTCCCATAAAGAGGGGCAGCAAAGTTATCCGGCCCTTGCCCTGTTATAAACCGGACATTTCCGCCAGGGAAAATAGCACCCATTGGATGAAATGATCACATGTCTGATCATACGACAACAGTATTTCGAAGTCAGAAATTTTTAACTATAGAGGACTCAGCCACAGCAGACTCTTCCCAGCCACTTTCGGGAAGCTCCTACATATGCTGATTGGGTGGCTTGCGAGAACGTTCATATCTCCTGTTCGTACGTAAAGGTGGACGTAAAATACACAGGTCGAATAGGCCTTACGACTGCTCTTATGAAGCGAAGAGCAACTACTATCGCTCATGCAAGCCATCCCCGGGACAACGAGTTTTGCATAGAGGAGTGATCTTCGGGAAGTGCGATTACCTTACTGGAATTGAGTAGCAGGCTGCAGATGTAGGATTACCCTTAAACCAAAGCTTTCAGTCTACAAGGCACAATTTTAAACCTTTCCCACCACTTGTTAGCGACAAAGGGGGTGAAGCTATCGTGACAGATGATGTGTCAGGATAATGTTCACTTGATTTAGTGTGCGAGTGAGCAAGTCCGCGCATCCCACTATCGTTACACTGAATGAAAAAGTCGTTCAAAGACCGAAAACAATATTTGACTGTAACTGTAATATATTTAATGTAACGTAAAATAAGACAACGACAAATTAGCTGTTTATAAAGTGATTTTTACAAACCCCACATCTTACAGCAATATAAACACGCACACACACACACACACACACACACACACACACATATGTATACAGTAAAACCTCCAACATACGGTTTAAAAAAACAGCAAAATCAGGTCTTATAATGGAGGAGTCTTATAAGGGGGATCTAGTTGCACCGACCGTTAATACATGTACGTACATGTACAGTGATGGATGGGGTGACAAATAAGCACATCCGCCTGTATGTTTTCATGGCACTCAACTGCAACGTATTTTGAAATTGTTTATTTTTTTTATTTACCACTGAACTACACGCATCTCAGTTACTGAGGTCACATGTTAGTCTGACTCAGCTCTCTGCCAGCTACCTACCCCTCGCAACTCGCACAGTTTACATTGAGAAACATTTCAGACACTGACTGGTGAATGGGCCGAAACAAACTTTCAGGAATGGATTACAACAAAATCTGTGATATAATCTATTTGTCCTTCTGTGAAATGTCGAAAAGACACGCAAGTTGTATATTGTGCAAAACCGTCATTTCCTTCAGTCCGTTAGGGGTAAAGTCGTAAATTGATGTCTGACGCAATATTTATTGGCGATTTTTCTTTGTTGCTTCTTCGTTAGGGACACTTTCAATCTCTTTTCTAGATGTAAAACAGTTCTTTTGCGCTTTCGTGGGATTTGAGGTCGACATTTAGCGTTTCTCAGTGAACATCTTTGCAAAAGGAACTCTGCTAGCCTTTCCCGCTCAACCAGGGAAAGTCGTATACTGTGCAAAACCGGCCACTTACGTCGGTCATTAGTCGGGTTAAGGAGGGAGTCGTAAATGGGAGGTCATTTAAATAGTAAGTGGTCTCCGTCAGAAATGTTTGGGTCGTATACTGGAAGAGGTCTTATAGGGGAAGGTTTAATAAGGGAGGTTTTACGGTATATATAATCCAAATGCTTCTTATAACTGAAAATACTGATTGATGACATTTTCACGCACATATTTTGCACGCATTTAGAGGACTTAAAACTTTTTTAGATGTCCAACACGTTGTTAAAACATTTTAGAAGGAAGAGAAAAGGATGTCTTTAATAGCGTTTATTCAAACAATGTGATCAAGTTTCCTGTTCTTACCTCTGTTTAGGAAGCCATAACACTAACGTCTGCTTAGCCTACCATAACCTATATTTTACCTCAGAATCCACATCAGTTCAACAGTAGTGTTATAGTTTATTTCTTTTTCATTCTTTGTTTACTGTAGTGGATTTCATTTTTGTGTTTGCGAAAATAGCTTGGATAACATTTGCAAGGACACGAAGTAGACCTGCAGTCCGATTTCTTACGTTGCCAGGCCGGGCGGGTGGTGTTCAGATGTGGCAGGGAGTGAGTGCCCATTCTACCCCTCCCCTGCGATCTTCTTTCTTACTGTAGGGTTGAAAAGCGAACAGCGAAAATCTTCAGACAAGAGAATCTGAGATCAGGCGTGAGTTGAGAATCGATTTTTGCCTTCATGCGCGCCTGCTTTCTTGTAGAGCATTTAGATAAATCCTTGCCCTTGGTTCTCATTGGCTGAAAACCATCCATAAAATCAATGCCATGAAACGTCAAGCAGAGGTCAAGAAATACTCTGACACGTTTTCTTACGTAGGTGTATCGAATTTTTGCTGTTGTAATTGCCACGGCAGCTTCTTTTGAACAATAGGTACGGTGGGCGTGAGGCTACAGTAGTATGACACAAAAGCCAAATGACCCGGTGTTGGCACAGCAAAAACGCGTCTGTTACTTATCAACTCTTTGCTGGTGTTCCAATGACCTGTCATCGAAAGGTCTCGTGACAAGACAGGAGGCTCGGGATAAGGGCTGGCTTAAACATTCGCATTGTCTTAATGCTGCCAAATCATGATGTACAGGAAGCAAATCTACGATAGAGATTTTTTAAATGCGTACAACGGAGAAATAAAGACGAAGATTACAGGAGGGGTCTGAGATAGCTTTCAGAAGTGTCAAAGAAGATGATGATAACGATGAACGTGATGATGATAATGACGACCACTAATAGAGTCGCATCAGTAACTCTTGTGGTGTCTTGTGTGTGTTACAACCTATGTCAGCATGAAAATACACGGTTGGCTTGCATGACCGTTCGTATCTCAAGTTCATAGTAAATCTGCATGTAAAACACACACTTACAGCTTCTCTTTTGCATGAAAGTGCAGGTACAAAAACTCATGCAACAAAACCCAGGTAGCCGCTGGGTGTGCAGCAATCACGGGTGAGGGCACGACAGCCGCAGTACAGCCTCATAAAGCACGCAGGTAAAGCAAGAATTTCGTTGATAATGATTGTCGGAATGATTGTGTAGATGCATGCTTTGCCTTTGCATCGAGCAAAGACTTTATAACAGCGTGTGTCGTGCACTTCGCCCTTATATACTCGCAGTCAGGCTTTTTATTAAAACGGAAACTCTTGTTAGCGAATTATGCATTTCACGTGACTCCTCCCTTCATAAAGAAAAATTCTTCTTCTTCTTCTTCTTCTTGCCTGCATCACACACCGTTGGATTGATTACTCTATCAAGACCGGATCCTAAGAGTACATAATTTTGTTTGCCCTGCCGTCAACCAGCGACTATCTCTGGCAAGCTGCGAGAACAAACACGCCAATATTTCTTCTTTGGCACCTAGCAAAGAAATGGCCAAAAGAAAAGCATTTCTTTCGACACAAGAACGCGTCTAGGAATGTCCACATAATCGAGCGGCGGGCGAGAGAGCCAGGTGCTAGGCTTCGCACGCCAGCCTGGGAAAAGCAAAACTTACAAGCACCAAACACTCTGACAGCCGAAATCAAAGGTCCCTCTGGAGCCAGGAATGCTAGGCAGACGGCCTCGCACATGGAAAAGCGATCTGCTTTGGCGGCCACTGCGTACAGCGAAGCTATTCCGCAAGACTTGTTTTAAGACTGTGCCTTGTTGCTCAAGTCATGCTCATGATGAAGCATAGCCCCTGACAGTTTTTGATGGGGATTTTTTTTTAACAAATTAAGACGTTGGATGTCATGGAGGGGCAATTTTCTCTGGGGAAAAAGCTGTTTTGAAGTCTCTCATGCACACATGGAGATGCCTGGCTTTTTGATGGAATATTCTCATCGCTGCGTCTGAAGTTAACGTGCGTGTTTTTATTAGTTTTTATTTCTTTTTGATGTTTCTCTTTCTTTCTAATTGTTCTCTTTCTCTTCCTTCTTCTTGTCTCGCAATTGTCTTCTTCCGTGTCTTACAGAGCTCTTGGTTCATTTCCGTAGTTTACGATAATAAACTTTGTAAAAAGAATTCCAAGAAAGTTTAACTGGAAAATTATACAAAACAGAGTTAACAACTGGCCGCTTCTCTTTGACGACATAGTGACAATTGCAGTCAGCCATGCGCCCTGATTGACTGACTGACTGACTGACTGACTGACTGACTGACTGACTGACTGATTGATTGATTGATTGATTGATTGATTGATCGATCGATCGATCGATCGATCGATTGATTATCAGAAAAATGCAGAAATATCAGACATACCCACTGTGCTGGTTGTTGCGAAAATCCCCCGAATTTAGTGTGATTCACTTTAGCATATGCATTCGATTTACACAATACTCTCTGATTAGACACTCTCTTAACGTTTGGTTTTCCTGCGGGGCCTTGAAGAGATTCGTGTAACGGCAGCACGTGACATCCCCAGAGGGAGCTTACTCTGCTGTCATTTTGGCGGCCGGCGAAGAGGATGATCCAATATACTTCGGGGAGCCCGGCAGCATGCTGGTAAGAACTCAAACTCCGTCCGAAGAGGCTGCCCAGGCTGGCCGCTATTTACAGTGACAAATTGAATTGAATATCTGTTTACTCTCGGTCCATGAATGGCCGGCATCGGGGGCGCTCTGCCAGACTTGTTGGTTCGTCAAACACAGAGGGCGCTGCATGCGCAAACACCGGCAGTTTCTGACAAACTCTGCGAGATGGCCGACAGCTCGGCCACTTCCACGTAGAGAGGAACTGTCGGATGGGCAAAACGCGACTGAGGAGCCAGAGAAGGAGGGGGGGGGTGACTGGTGGGGAGATCTGTCAACCACGAGAGTAAAAGAGCAAAAGCCTGAAGAGTTTTAGCCCTGCTAGTGACGACAAACAAACTAGATTAGAGCACTTGAGGTCGACTGTTGAGCTGAACGGGACTTTAGACCTGCAGACCCTTCCCTGATTTCCCCCCGGACAAGAGAGGAGGGCCATTTTGTCGCCGGACAGATCCCTGCACACAACTGCTTGCTGGTCGGGGTAACCGGTCGCCGTTTCAATTTTCTTATCTTTGAGCCTCGGATTGTTCCTCTTTCAATTCAGCGAGACCGTTCCGAATAAATCGGCACTCTGACTGTCGTGAAGGATTTGCAGCCCACCTCATTTGTGCATTACTATTCATTCAGTTGCTAGTCAAGTCAGTTGGTAGGTGTCTGTTTCTGTTATCTCTCCCTTCCTCTGTTCTCTTCCCTGCTCTTCACTCTTATCTTTCCCTCTCTGGTTCGTATGTCCTCCCTCACTCTTACCTCCCCCTTGCTCCCTCCCCTTTCGCCTCCGATTTCCTTCTTCATTTCGTATGTCCGCTAGTTTTCAGCGTCAGCCAGACCACAAATGACTCACGCTTGCCCTACACAATCATTTTTCCATTTAGTCGGCATCATTTATGCGTAGGACAATCTCCTTCTTTTTTCACTGGGAACTGTTTGCGCCTCTTAAAATAAGCACGCCTTAAAATAATTAAGTAATAAAAGCAGTGCTACACTTTTTTTTCCTACTCAAAATATGGTTAGGCATGTTTCCTGCGCACCTCTCACAAAGGTAGGCCGAAACCACGAACATTCACAGCAGAATTTCAATCGTAGCATAAAAAAACCTGCGGTGTCCAAAGACTGTGTTATCAAGTCACAGTTAAGACTGGAGCACGCCACCCGTGAACAGGTCCGTGTGGGATGTGTGAAAATTGTGTCCTCAAACAAAAGTAGAGAGGTAGTACAGATGAGGAACCGTTGACGGAGGCAACACAGACGTGTTTACTGACTGTGCCAAACGTAAGATCTATCCTTGTTCTGATGCTCTCCAGCCGCTTGCGTTTCTTTGTTCTAGGCCGAGAGCCGTGTACATTGATTACACCCGAGTATTGATGCAGCTGGCCATTGTCTGGTTCTGCACCCGCTTTGCTCCGCGCAAACTCGCCAGATGAATTGGCGAGGTCCAGCGAAGGCCCCCGGCAGGAAATAATTTAGCGGGCTACAGTATTGGACTTGTCAAGGCAAAACGGTAAAGACACTCATCACCAAGCCAACAATGCCGCGAACTGTTGTGGGACCCCACCATTCGGACGTAACAGAATAATCCTAGCAGCCCTCCCCCCTCCCCCCCCACCATCCCATGCTATCATGTCTGTCCGTGCAGATGTCATCAGAATGCCCAGTCGGCAAAGCGATTTTTCCCGACAGTCTGAAATTGTCGCCCCGCTGTCGGCCGAGACAAGACCGACAATGTTAGACTATTGGCCGACATCGCCTTGCATGCTGGGTAGTTTTAAGAGAGAAGATGTGGACTCTTCAATAAGAATAAAAATTCAAAATTCTATTCTCTCTCTCTTTACCCCAAGAAAAAAGACTAAGACGTCATAATTCGCCCCCTCCCTTCTCTAGATATTACATTTGCATATTACTTTCTTATCGTTCTGATGTCGCCAGTCATAATAGACGCTTCCTCTTCCGATGTCAGGGGCAGACAATCTGAGACAGCATCACGATCGTTTCTTGTCAGTTAAGGGAACAGATTCGCTGCAAACTTTCAGATAAAATATGCAGATCCAATATAACGTCAGTGACATCTTCTGCATCTTGCTAATACAGGTCAACTTTATTGTCGAAAGTTTCATCTTTATGTTTTTAACGTAATATTCAAACTCTGTGTATAAATATATATAACATAGCTTAATTTTAACAACAATTTTTCATCTGCTTTTCTTTATATTTCAATTCATCCTGAAGAAGCTATCATCATCTTGTTCTTGTTCTTCTTCTTCTTCTTCTTCATCATCATCATCATCATCATCATCATCATCATCATCATCATCATCATCATCATCATCATCATCATCATCATCTGTTGCCCCTAATGTAATTATGGTTCTTTTGTAAGGGTTATGCCGCATTCTTCAATAGCATACACAATGGGAAGGATATGATGAATCGAAGAAGTAAACACGTAATTACTTCCAGTAATAATTACTTCCAGTAAACGAGAACACCTTGTAGTCTTCATACTGTTAAGCAGTCAGCGAAGTTCTACCACCAAATCAGGTGGAATCCATAATTTTATACCCTAAATAGCTTTTCTTTACTACACGATCGATATTTTCAACGAAAAATTTCAGTCCAGGTTTCTCTGCTGCTAAACTGGTTGTAAACAGTAAGCGCGTTTGAATGTACGAGGGTGCGCGCTTGTTCTCCAATGTTCGTGACAGCATGCACGAGCGTCACAGACGCATGCTTCCTTATCTTCCCATTCCAGCCTGCAGTAGCCGAGGTCAGCAGGCAGTCTCTGACGTCTGAATGCTGTCTGGGCCCGGACACAACCAGCGTCCTTCGTTCACAATTGTGTTACAACAAATTCTTCTAACTGTACTCTTCTGTACACATCACCCGTGAATGGACATGGAGCAAAACTGCAAGAAACAAAATCGCAGAAAGGAGCTAAAGGTCAACAGGTCAACCCTCCCCCCTTCCCCTCCGCCTCCTAGGAGGAAAGCACCGCACCAAAGGCTAGGTAGGGGGTGGGAAGGGAGACTAGGACTGTGCACTTTCCGTTGCAGCCTCGTTCCTGCATCGATCCGGTTGCCCCGTTCCGGGATGCAATATTGGGGTGCAGAAGGAAGGGCGCCAGTCTGTCGCCTAGCGGCAACAGTCCGCCATCACACTTCTATTTTCCTGCCAAGACACAGCGCCGTTTATCGTCCATTCCGCTTTGTTGTCTGACGCCGAGACCTCGGCACGAACACTGAAAGGCAAAACCTACAACTTGACAAAGTGGGGACGGGGGAGCGGGGGTGGGGTGGGGTGGGGGAGGCAAGAAAAGACGACCGAGCCACGAAGATCTCGTCGGGCAGGAGTTTTGGAACAATTCTAATGACGACAATGGTGTAAGTTCGCGCACTTCGAACAATCGACGGGGTATTCGTTTCGCAGTTCACTCTCCTAAACATGATCACGCTGTGTACATACAAAACCTGCGCGCGTTTGTGGAATGCGAGTCTGTGTGGGTTTACATTCTACCAATGCACGCATCAGCAACGCACATTACGAAACGAATCATAGCTGCAGCAAAATAAAATAGATCAACTTTTGGTTTCACTGGATATTTGCCAGATTAAATAAATTCAATATAAACTAAACGGAATTGTTTTCGCTTTATGCTTTAATTTTTTTTAAATATTTTATCCATTTTTCTGATCATTCTTTCGTTGGTTGATTCATTTATTCGTTATTTTTGCATTTTTTGCTTACCATTTGTTGCCTGATTAATTTCTTCTTCTTTAGTTCCTTCCTTCAGTCTCGCCTACTTTTCGTCTTTCCATCCTTATTTCTTTCTGCTTTCCCTTTTCTCCCATTTCCATAAAACATTCGTAATGTAACGTTTCCGTCACCATCCCTCTCTTTCATGCGCTCTAGTTCGTACTGTCGTACAGACGACCAACTAGGAACGCACGTCTCAAACTTTATTCGTTGACAATATTCCGTTGCAGGTGATGGCCGGCTTAACCCTGCAACCTATTCCTGCTTAATTTGTCTAGTGGCTATAATTGTACCTCTTCTCGGTCAGGTGACCGCATCATTCGGTGGCCCATTGACTGCAGCGCGCTCCACACATTATTTTATTCTAGCATGTTCCTGGCGTCTAAGTTCCTAGTACCGGGTACTGTTTTGTCATCCAGTTTACTGGCTGCTCCACTGAAGTAGCAGCATCAGAAGCGCACGTAGGAAACAACCCTGTGGTTTACCCCCACCCCCGCTTTGCCCCTCTGTCTTCGATCTCCTACATCGCTACTCGGCTTTCAGTGGCAGGGACTCAAGAAGTCCCGCGGCCAAGCAAGGATAGCCCCAAAAGCTGGGCGTAAGCCCGAGCAAGCTTCTCCCTTCTTTTCGGTCCATGTGTTTTTCCTCCTTTTCACTTTTTCCAGACCCCGAGATTCCCATTTTATTTCTCCCTCTTGCAGCGCCCTCTATATCACGTGATCTATCCCCCATCACGTGCCCACACCCTCGCAGGCGGGATCATGTGGGCATCCAACTTATGAACTGCTGGCGCTAGTTCCAATGTTTGGGTTTCCCAAGCTCCCGAGTTCACCGACCACTTGTTGCTGATGCAGCCGTGCGTGGCTGACATCATGCTGTCTCCCTAATGAGACTGTCGTCATTGACACCTGTGCAGGCAAGGTTGGTTAACCCCCCACCCCACCCCAGTACATGTGTCGTTCCCTGTGTTCCCGGTCCATGAGCCACCCACAGGTGTATTAACTAAGCAAACTATGCTGGTGTTACACGTGCCAGCTCTCATGTTGTTATACTAAAAATGTTTTTTGTTCTTTTACAATTCAGGTCTGTCAGTCTGTCAGTCTGTCAGTCTGTCAGTCTGTCTGTCTGTCTGTCTGTCTGTCTGTCTGTCTGTCAGTCTGTCTGTCTGTCTGTCTGTCTGTCTGTCTGTCTGTCTGTCTGTCTGTAGAAGTACAAAAAGATAAGTGTAGGACAGTATAATGGTCCTCTCTCTCTCTCTCTCTCTCTGTCAGTCTGCCTAACATCAGAAGGAATATGACCTTACTTTCTCCTTCCTGCTATGATTCTATGGTACAAAATGCTTAGGTCAGAATGTAAAACACCGCTTCTATTGATCATGACGGAGCCGTCCCTGTACTAACCCCCTCCTACCTCCACACCCAGCCGCTACGAACAGACATTATGATCTATTCTCCTCGCTCTCTTTTCGATTCCACTGTACCGTGACTGTCAATAGCAATTTCATACATTCGTTTCTTTAATACTTTTTTTGGTACCTTCTGCATCTGCGCCTTCGAATAAACGCGGAGTTCTTTCTCTCTTCCTCTCTTGTTCCTTTGCTCTGGCCAGTCCCGAAGAGCAGAAGAAGTTGGCATGACGGCCGCCTTTTTGCTCTCGGCAGTCTCGTTCACACTCGACATCTTGCGTCTGACCTTTCCGGCGTATCTGTCACGGAGATAATGCAGTTTCTGTGTTCTGTTCGGGTTATTTGCGGCCCTGGCTTCCTCTGTACCCGGAAATTTGGAAGAATCATTATGGCCCGACTACCATTGGGTGCAGGGACACCCGGAATAGCAGAAAGAAAATCAGACACGTGCACCTGTTATGAACAAGGCTACAAGCGCGCGAACTCACTCACTCACTTGCTTACACCTGTAAATGCACATTAATGCACACAAGCAGTCGCACATACATGCACGTAAACACACACGCGCCCACTAATGCCACTTCAAACAAGAATTTCCCAAGAGTCCCAAACTTCTCTCTATGAGTTTACAACACAGTCTTGCATATATGATTGTGCTTGTGTATGCGTTTATATATAGAAAAAGAGGGAGAAAGAGAGTTTTATCAATTGTCTTCTATCGTTCTTCCGTCTGGGTCTTTTGTCGTCGTCGTCGTCCTCCTCCTCCTCCTCATCATCATCCTTTTCCTCCCCCTTCTTCCCTACTTTTCTGAACTTCATATTTACCTCCTTCCTCCTTGGATGAGAACCAGCCTCTTAAAGTCCATTTGTGATCCAACGAGAAGTCATGCCTAATCTCACGTAACTCTAGGCCTACCGAGTGCGTCCAATGTGCTGTTGTGATGCCTCGTGTGGCATAACCTTTAAGATCGTGTTCCCTTCTCTAACCACGTAAGGGTTTGTAATAATTGAATTGTCTGGCACCATGTATCAACAGACAGAGTACAGGAGTCTGGAAGCTGAAACTTATACCTGCAGGTGTAATGATCAGCCGTTGCATGCGCAGGGATACCAAGAGGACTAGCCCAGGGAGCCATGGGATGAGTTAGAACATGAAATATGCCAAACTGTCTTGCATCAGGTGCTAAAAGCAATTTTGAATCTGTGTCTAAACATGCAACTAACTGCAACACTGGGACATGGTTTTCTTCGGAAAATCCCCCTTTTAGTGCTGTCAGATTTCCCTTCATTAAGGACCTGTCTCCATAAGAAATACTCCTTCTCTTTCCTCCCATCCCACGCACACAATTCATTCTTCCTTCTTCCCCATACCTCATTCTACCCTCCTTCCAGCTTAGCGTTTTCCTGTCCTCTAACTCCTTCTCATCTCCCAGCCCTCCCGTTTAATTCTCATCTTCTTTTCTCGTTAGTTTCTGCGATATTTATGAAACCACATGACATGCTTCAATTTTATACCATTTTGACTACTCAGCAACCCATGTTTGCAAGCACAAATACGCATGCATATACACACATATTTTACTAGCCAGAAAGACATATTTGCATGCATATACGCACATATTCTACTAGTCAGCAACACATATTTCCATGCACAAACAAATACACTTGCATTCTATACGCGCAGATTTACTCATGGTGCCCCCCACAACCATGGTAACATACAGAAAGAGTGATTTCTTTTCACTTTAGAGAGGAAAGGAGGTAATGCTAGTCTTTTTCATGCTGTCAAGGACAGATTTTAGTTGACGTGCATGCCCGAAGTCCCCGGCTAGGTGCACATCCGGGGCACGCCGTGCGCAAGACATGAAACGTTATTGGCCCCGGGTTCCCGGCAACTGCGAAAAATTGCCAGCATTTACAAGCTGCCGACAGGCGCGAACCTCGCGAATCGCGTCACATAATAGGTCACAAACGAGAAGGTCGATTTGTGGTATTTGCTGCAAGGAGCGTAAATTATTCTCAGGCGATTACCGGCTTGCAATCTGGGCCTGCAGAGGATATGTTTCAGTATTCTATGTCATGGCTGAACGCCGACACAAAAAAATCCAATAATGATTTTTTTCTTTTCTTTTATTTCCTTTTTTTATTCCAAGGAATTCCAATATTCATCTAGGGAGAACCTGTAACATTCTTGAAGTACAAGCATTGAATATCTGGACTCTTACAATGCTCAGCTAGTGAACCGTGACGTGTCGAAATAGAACAAGTCTCTTTACAGCGTTGTAATAAAACGCTCTCTGATTAAATCTGCTGTGACATTATATTTTTTTCTATAGTGGAAGACAAACATCATTGGCGGTAATACATGAGGACGATAATTCTGGGAGCTGTTGAGTGTTCTTAGACTGGCTTGTTCTCCACGAGAACCACCGTAAACACGTTGACAAGAATCTGTCGTCCAGCACAACATTTCGAGACTATTCCTCTTCTCGGTAACTCAGCAACTGCCGCAACAGAAAATATAGCCACTTGCCGAGCGAACGTGGAACTCGAATCTTTATCAGAAAGGTCTACTAATCAGCTTAGAACACTTGACGTTGTTTTATGTTTCATCTACAAATGTGTCAAACAATAATCTTTTGAACTTTTAGGGAAAATGCACCTAAAAGCCTTCTCTGTGGTTACACACTTTTTAATGAATTATTTACAAGGAAACCATTACTCCAAGTAACGTACTTAGAACTGTCAAGGTTGAAAATCTTTTTATATTTATTCAATGATGTTAAAATTACTTGTACTTTAATATATTTTGATAAACGCTATTTTAACAGCGGTATACACTATTTTAATTTGCCAGTTGCTGCAGTAACATTACTGAGCGCTGCCCTTATAGTAAAATTTCAGTAAGTTATATTTACTTCTTTAAAATGTCCCCGACATTACGAAGACGAGATGTTTGCGTAATAATCTTGCAATGTTTTCCCAGGCTGCATTGTAACTTCAAAAGCTAAAAGGTGCCAAAAACGAATTTGAACAATCTTACTGCACATCAGTATCTACACAATATGGCGTACTTCAAAAGGTATGGTAGCTCCTTTTTCTTCAACCACTCCAACCCTTCACTGTGACTGGAAAGACCCAGGCGTTTTGACATGCTAACTTCCAATTTTATTAAGTCATTCTTTCGTTTCAGACAACGGATGGTTTTTCTGGTAACACTAACCCCTCCGTCTTCTTCCTGGGGAGTTAAGTCGCTCATTTTGATAAAGTGTTTTTTCTGAAGTTCACTACTGACCAAGAAAATTAGTCATTGTCCAAAACATCCCACCATGTCATGCGATTTCGACCAATAGTCTAGAACAGTCGGCCTGGTTTTGGGATCCCCTATTTGGAGCTTGTCTTCATCCATGATAGATCCTGAGGTAAAAAAAATAATTTAAGATGTTGTAGTTAATATGTTCACAAATTCTTTAAGGCAATTCCTTTTTAACATAACCTACCGAGCAGACCGGATGGTCAATGGCAGTACCCTCTCTTCGTATCTCTGTGACGCTAGACACGCTCAAAGCATCTCCGGTCTCCGATTCCAGACAAACCATGGGTGCGGTTCTGCTCCGGCAGTTCAGACTCGGACATAAAGTCGATTCCGGAAGCGCGCGCCGCGCGGCCAAAGTTGGCAAGAAGGGTAATTTACGGCGGTTATTACTGTCGAAACTAATCTTGTCGCGCAGCTTTGCTTGGCGAGGAAGGTGTGGCTCTGGAAGTGCTGCAATACTCCCGCACCCTGAAGTTCGTTTACTGATAATCAAGCTTACAAACAGCGCCGCAAATTGCGCGACGCAAACGACATAATCGCTTCGCGATCAGGTTCCTTATAGAATGTGTGCACGTACTTTCTATACACCACCACCACCATCGCCACCACCATCACCACCACCACCACCACCACCACCACCATCATCATCATCATCATCATCATCATCATCATCATCATCATCATCATCTACTTTCACTGCCTCCTTCCTCCCCCATCTACCACTAGCATTATGGGCGACATCATAACCACGCATGAACTCTACAGGCAAGATTAAAGCGAAAACAATTTCCTTACTTCCGCGTTCCCTATCTTGCGCTGATATCAGCAGTTTGGCCACGAAATTTTGTCCATACTCAGGCGCGTTCCTGTAATTACTGCGCCAGGTTATTGAACATAAACCACAAAGACCATGCATGATTCTTGAAAGGAGGCGGACAGGGGAGTGCTGTGGATAAAACAGTTTGCTGGCATGAATTCAGATATCCAGGAGGAAGGGGGGTGAGTTTACTGCTATACTGTCGTTTTAAAACTAAAAATATCATACTAGAAACAAGAAACTGGTGCGAAACTAAAAATAGCATATTATATCTTATCATGTCTTCTCTTGCTATTTGTCTCGTTTCTCTTCGTACTGCTGTTACTGTACAATTACGTCACAGTCCCCAAGGAAAATCAGTTTCCATGTGACTCGTTCAGGCAAAAGTGAGTGGGTGGATATGTGTGTGTGTGTGGGGGGGGTGAGAGTGGGGGTGTGAGTGGGTGAGTCTTGCGGTCTGTGTCGCACACCCCGTTTTGAGCTTCAAGACTCTTTGACAGCTTATAAGGCCTCCTTGCTGACATTTCTGGAAAGACCCAAACTAAAAAAATAAATAATAATCTTGACAGTAGGTAACTCTCGAAAGGATAGAGAATCTACAGAACAATGTCACGAGGCAAACTTCTTCCCACCCACGACACCCGCGCGACCCGAATGGCGCCAAGGGAACGCCGCGACTCCGCGCTGCCCCCCTGCAGCACAAGGATGAAGGTCCTGTCGGACGGGAAGTGGCTGACAGCAGACGTAACAGCACAACGCATTTCCGCCTGCCGCTCCTGCCGTGCTTTGGCCGCAGCGATCTGCCGCAAGCTGCGGGACGAGCCTTTCTTCACGTGCGCGCCCAGCGCGACGTGCTCATGCTCGTGCTGGGAGACTGATGCGCGGTCCCCCGCCTGGCCAAAAACTGAGCGCGCGGGCACACACTGGGCTTTTATGCCACTTGGTGTTGTTCTCAGGGTCTCGCGCCACTGAGATCTCTTCATTCCAAAGGTAGTATTTGTCGCTGGAGGCTTCTCAGCACGCGGACTTAGTCACTAGTCCTTCGCAGGGCGTCTGAATTAGCGCTTTCCAGAGCCCCAGATTGTCTTCAGCGAAAGAACGTTTTGCCTGAGAACGCATTTCGGATTTCCCCACATTATAAAGCGTGGTTTTAATGGCCCATTCTGCAGACGTTCTACTTAATTTCTGCTGCTGCCAGACACGCCACACTGTTCCTTTTCAAATCCCAAGGCGTAAATTGATTTAGAGCGAGAATATTAGATTTCATTCGATCAGCCTTCTTCGGCCCTCGTTCGTCCACAATCCTGTTTGCCAGTTTTTATCTTCATTACAATCCTGTTTACCCCGTTCCCAGCACTAAAGTTTACATGGATACTGCAAATATAGAGAACCGACTGGCGATTGTTGATTTTTCTGACGAACGACCATTTTGCAGGAAGGGTTCCATGTCTCTGTACGCCCCCACTCAGGGTCAGTTTTCCTCCTCACCTCGCAGTTCTTATTGGTTCCTTGAAAATTTGTGTTTGCTAAGCTGGATTTGTTTCCCTCAATATCTAGTACCCCGGTGTACTTGGAACCCAGGTGTGCCCACTGGGGCTGTTTCCCACTTTGCTCCTTCAGTGTTATTCTCCTGTGTTATGTTTAACCTTTTGTGTGTAATGTCTGATTAGAAGCTTGTTAACAAACAAGGTACGCTAGTTTATAAACACAAAAGGGTTCATCTTTTATCTTCGCTGTTTAACAAACCCCATCCACCCCATTCACCCCACCAGCGTGTTTTCTGGAAAGATTCTGTTTGAAAGAGTCTTGTCATTTTTCTTAAATTAAACAAATAACTCTCTTAAAATCTTTCGAAACTCTGGTGGTTCTCGTTGTCTTGGGTCGGCTCCAGACTGCCTGGATGTACACAAACCGCGTTTTGTTTCCCCAGCGACGGTGGTTGTTGGGTGTGATGGTATGGTGCTGGTGGTGATCGTGAGGAGGAGTGAGGGGGCAATCTCTGTAAGTATCGGTGCTGTTGTCAGCGCTGATAGTCACGGCTGTAGATAGCGATTTTTTTGCAGGTAATAAAGCTTATTCTGGCGATCAAAACGCCTTGCATGCTTTATTGGATAAGTCGCCAACACTGGGCTTTGCAATTGATTTTTCTTTTGTGCCGTACCTTGTCGTATTTATGACGTCGTTCAGAGAGGAGGAACCAAATCCGAGCTGTTAAGGACAAACTGATAACAGCTAGATTAGTTCTCATTGGACTGTGACCATCTCTTGCTTTCAGTGCCCAGAACTGAGTCAAAATTTAAGGAAGATCTCGTGGCACGGGGATCAGCTGTACCTGTCAATGGTCAGACGCTGACAAAGGGTGCGGTTCCGAAGAGGCTGTTTCGCTGTTCGGGCAGTTACAGACCCGTGAACCCTGCGTCCAGTCCGGGCTGTAAAGTTTCGCTATTCGCTTTGAAGTCCAAGACATATGCACCGCGCGTCCAGTCCGGGTCCATTGTGACCTTCCGCCCACCTTTTGTTTCGGCTTGACAGAGGTTACGGTCATGGAGAGCGTAGCGGAGGACATTAGCGATAATTTACGTGCTCTGCGAGCTTCTCTCCAACAATGGTTCGATCTGCGGTTCCGTGCTTTCGTGTCCGGTGGAAGGCTTGTCAAAAGAATATCAATGTCCACATTGCTGGCTTACATCATGTCCGCACTTTTTTTGGGGGGGAGGGGAGGAGGGGAAAAGGGCGATAAACTCACTCGAGACTTTTGTGCCAGGGTTATGATCACCTCGTCCATTGATCCACGAATCTATGGCGCGGTGCTGCGAGTCTGGCACTGTCGATAGATTTGTCCAGTCTCCACGCAGCTGGAGAGGAGACGGTGTGTGTTTTTCGGGTTCACGATGCCGTCGAGTGGGCTGCAGAGCGGAATGAACTTGGCGCATTGAGAATTTTATGCAACGCGGTCTCGGACCTTTAAATTCACGTGTTGGCAATTGAAAATTGCTTTTCGTTCACGTGGACGAGATGGAGGATCATATCAGCTGGTATCAGTCAGATGGTATTCAGGCAAAGCCGATAACCCTTTCCCGCCAATTGTCACTGAACGAAAATATGTTTTTTGGTGAAAGGAAACGAGCACATTTCTCGCTTAAATGATTTCCCACTCGGTCGCTCAACCACTCACTCCACTCATCTCCAGCCCACCCACTACTCACTCAACCAACCAACCAACCAACCAACCAACCAACTAAACCACTCACTCAAACCACTCAGCCACTCACTAATCACGAACGAACGAACGAACGAACGAACGAACGAACGAACGAACGAACGAACGAACGAACGAACGAACGAACGAACGAACGAACGAACTCATGTCCTTTGACGTTATAAATACATTGCTGTGTGGAAATAAAGGTGTTAAATTTAAATTGGAGGAATATGAACCCTTGAAGCAAGTGCAATCTAGGACCTGAGTAAAATGATAGGGACGGAAGGAAAGAGGAAAACCTTCCAAAGAAAAAAGTCCTCAGAAAATATCCATTAACAGACAGCTACAAAGCTGCAGAGAAGTAAGAACTAGAGTGGGCTGTATTGACTTTTTCCCCCGAAATGAGGCTGACACAAGCGTAGATAAGATATTCAATTCTGCCCAGTCAAACGTTTCACCTGGGAGCTACACGCAACCACCTGTTTGGGTTTTTCCCCATTATATCACCAGATGGGCGCTGCCTTAAGTCAAAGCAGAATTAACCTTACAAAAACAGGCTAAAACTTGTGAGTCGTTTGATCACGAACGGAGAGAATTATTATTACTTAGAGCATACTTAGCCTTACAGGGACCTTCTCATTCCGCTCAGAAGACCGAGAAATGTTGACCACGTCGTCTGTAGCTTATTTTTTAATACGCTAACAAACCTGACAAAGGTATCTGCACTATATTCTTTGCACACATTGGCTTAATGAACACACTAAACATGAACAATTGTCGGTCTGCGTATCAGTGGAATAAATCGGCCTGAAGGAAGCGGTTCTAATCTTCCCACTGTTTTTCTCTTTTCGAAGCTAGAGCAAGCAAGGATGGCGGTTAGTACCTTACGGGCAAAGCGAATTAAAGGGCCGGCTTACTGACGCAATTACACGCAGCGCCAAAAGGTTGGTTGGTTGGTTGGTTGGTTGGTTGGTTGGTTGGTTGGTTGGTTGGTTGGTTGGTTGGTTGGTTGGTTGGTTGGTTGGTTGGTGAGTGAGTGAGTGAGTGAGTGAGTGAGTGAGTGAGTGAGTGAGTCGGTCGGTCGGTCGGTCGGTCGGTCGGTCGGTCGGTCGGTCGGTCGGTCGGTCGGTCGGTCGGTCAGTTGGTCGGTCAGTGTGAGTGAGTGCGTGGATTGGTGGGTTGAGGAGTGAGTGGGTGAGCAGAGTGAGTGGAATGAGTGACCCTTAGTTAATGTGGTAAATTGTCTTTTTCTTCGCAGAGAGCATAAAGACAGCAGTATTTATGCGTATTGTCTGATGCAGTTAGAAACGCTACAGTGACCCTTCGGTAGAAAAATAAACACGGTAATCCTGGAGTGGGCTCAACATCGTTCTCATGTGCTCACCTCCTCACAGAAGTGGTTGTAAAATGCATTCACTTTATGTGCCTCTTTACACAGAAAACAAGACATGATCCCCCCTCTCCCCCACGCAATCCTTCTCAGGGTATATGGTTGCCCGCCGCACTCTTGTCTTCCATGAAGGACATCCTCGCTTAGTGCACCTCTCCGGTAACCTCCCCGCTTGGCATTTGTGCTGCAGTTTAGTTGTTCTCGGACAATCTGTCCAGGCAGGTACGAAAGACAGATTCTTCTCAGTCTTCGTGAGCATTTAAGACGCTGCTGGTAGCACGAACACGAAACCTGCTAATGAAACCGTCATTTCCCATCCCTTGAAAGCAAAGTAGCTTCACCTGCCTTAGTATAAATAATAAAACTGAAAGCTTTGAAGATTGTCGGAGACTGTTCACCTTACACCAGATTATTCCTTTTTTAAGGATCAGGGTTAGGGATTCTTTACTGTGTTAACATTAACATGACGACCGAGTAATACACTGTCAAGGAAACTGAAACAATGAAAACCAACACACACTTAAAAAGAGTGACATTATGCAGTAAAAGACGACAAGAAGACAGTTCTACAAATTCATGAACCTCTCTCAGCATCACTTGACTGCTTCCGATGCCGACGTGAAAGGGAAGGAACTCTTGTTCGGGAAGCCAAGAAGACCCTGCAGCGGCGATTCTACATCCTTGCTGGCAGCGGTTCATGCCTCAAAGAAGGCACCGCTGGTTTGGGGATGAGGCAGAAAGAGAACTTAATCTAGCAGAAATCCAGGCAGACCATGCGCGCAAAACTCGGGCTTCAGAGTTACAGTTACATGGAAGCTAGCTCGATCGCTTGGAGGCCGAAAAGAAAGGAAAGAGAAAAAAAAAGGCTGGAAAATTAGGGAGTCCCTTCCAGCCAAAGCTGTCCGCTTCGCGGTGTGTTTAGGATCCATCTTTGTCAGAACTGATTGTGACACACCGAAGACTAAACGCCTGACTTCTAAGCCGAAACCGAGAAACACTTTCACTTTGCGTCTCAAGGCATTCATGCAACATTTTTGAAAATCATCCATACAAATATAATTCTTACAAATCTCATTTTTTTTCTTACACTGCATCTTCCACTATCACCCCTCCCCTTTTGTATTATATATTCTTTGCGTACTTCTGACTTAAAAAAAAGTTTTTTCACTTGGTAATAGGTAGAAAAATGGAATGTTAAGTTTCTTGTTTCTTACAGCTATTAGTTTCTGACCACCTGAAACGAACCATTAAGCATAGACGAGCATTTTCTAAATGCTAACGGTAAAGAGATGGAAAATCCCTTAATTCCCTTTAATCCCATGCAGAGGCAGATACACTTTCACCTGCACGTTTGACGAGGGTTTTCGAGGGTTTTCGAGGGTTTGACGAGGGTTTCCGAAGTAGCTGGTCATTGTCTAGGGGACGGCGTTTGTTTTAAATATAGCAGATTGTACCTGAAGAGAATACAGCGGGCTGTATATGAACATTAGCTCTGGACACGTTGCCTTTCCCTTATCTCTTCTCTGGCCATTCTTAACCGGACAAATGTGCGTTTTACTTCGCCGATTCCAGCCCTTGTATCATGGCCAAGTTCGGCAAAGCAGGACACACTTCTGTTAAAAAGACATTTAGATCCTCTCCGTGCGTTACACTGCCCCAGTAACGATATCTGAAGGCAAAAGACGTGCAAGATAGGCACGTATCGAGACAGATTATGACTACTGCTATTCTGTTTCCATATGGCCTCTCCTTTGCCGAACTAGAATGAACAAGGCCTTTATGTCATTTCTACTGGCGGTATAGATTCAGAATTAACATCGACTTGATGGATGGCTCGGGGTTTTAAAGGGTGAAATTAAGTTATTTGTCAACTGCCCTAGTAAATACTTGCAGTCGTTAGAGCCCTGGAAAAGCACACCGACTTTGTCTAACTTTAGGCTGACAGATGTGCGCTTGTGGAAATCTAATACCATTCCTTTATTCCTTCCCACATTATATTCTTTCGTTGCACAATGAAATTATCTTCTTCAGCAAAACTGAGTTCGACGCATCCGACAAAATGTCTGATGACCCCTAAAATGAGGTGACTGATGAAATTTTCTTACATTTGGAGGCTCAAACCTTTGAAAGTGCTTTCTTTGATGAACTGAACTTTTTTTCTTTCGTTTTGATGAAGGTAAGCTTTTTGGAAAACAAAGCAACCTTGGACAATCTCTGATTTTAAAGAAAAAGTCTTGGCCGAGTACTTGCCCTCTGCAGAGTATTAAAGTCCTAGCATCATGCGCGTCTCTCTGTGACCCAGCAATCATGATAATTTCCTGCTGGAGCGACCAGCTAAACCTCATTCTTCTTCCATTACCTCGTTAACGTCACAAGTTTTGCGGTGCGACGGATCATGGCTGCTAGAATCCTTGGAGTTCTTTCCCATCCCCACCACCCATCGTCAAACTTCTTTGTTAGTTGATACTTTTATCCACGCCTTTTCCAGCACTATCCCCCTCTCTGTACTCCCTCCCCTCTCTCTCTTTCTCTCTCTCTCTCTCACGCACACACGCACGCACCCACACACACACACACAAATAGATTTAAAGCATTATCGAGGTTCCATTGCCTTGAACACAGCTATCGACGAAATACAAGTCTAAAATCTCTGGAGCAGGTTTCAGTCAGCAGAAAGCTTAAGGGCCTGCACGTCCCGCCCCCCTCCAGCCGATCGATATAATCTCTTGTTATAGCAACAAGGAACGTACTTGTGAATAACAAATATTAAGACAATTACAGTTATAATGTACCACTCTTCTTGCGCGAAGGGCAGAGACAGGTGACTAAGCTCATGCTACAACTGGACGACTCGGTTCCCATACAGCAGTCTGCACCAGGTGCACTATGGGTAAAGACCGTTTATTTAGCATTAGCTGTGCGCAAGACGAGGACATTTTAAGCCGCCCGTCCATCATCAAGGGTCAGGGTTACCAAACCACATCATCTGCTGTTCTTGTCTGTCCGTAGGCCACCAAATGAAATGAGAATGTATTGTTTTCCTTGCTGACAGATGAGCCATGGCCATTCATTTACACTTGCTTCTCCTCCTGTAGCCTTAGGTAAGGTGAAATGCTGGTGTGAAGATCGGATTTACTTGCTGACTGCATAGGTGAGCAACTGTATTGAACGTGGGGAGAAAATACACAAATTAGTGGAAATAAATACAGGGTCTATTTTCTTTCATCATACAGAGGAGGCTTAAGAGAGAGAAGTATTAAATGTGAGAAGTATAAACAAAATTTCTGCAGAAAATAACTGGGAAATGAAATGACGTGTATGTAACGAAGTGTATGTAAGGTGTATGTAATGACGTGTATGTAACGACGTGTATGTAATGACGTTTATGTAATGACGTGTATCTGAAACTGTCACAAGGAAAGCTAGGTTTTTATTCTAGGGAGGATTTCTTCTCCTTCCTCCTCTCTCACTTGCTCCTCTTCTATTCCTGCTTTCACACTTGTATCCCCTCGCTCCCTCTGGCTGTAGATCGCCCTGTTCTTCAAGTTGTTCTCCCCATCTTTTCCTGTCTCATCCCTTTTCTTACCTTCTTCTTTTCTTCTCCAATATTCTGCCTCTCTCTCTCTCTCTCATTTTTTTCTGCTCCTGTCTTCTTTTTCTCCCTCAGCACTCCATTTCTCCATTTCTGTCTCTACATGAACCTTGACCCTTTGACACGCACACACACCCTATCCACACCAGCCTTTTCTATTCCTATGCCCCCTGTCCTCTGCTTCCGCCCCCCCCCGCCCCCTCTTTCTTACTTGCTGCAGCCAATTTTTAGTGCACGGAAAATTATCACAAATTAAAAGCGTAGCCCGCAGCACTTTGCTCGGGATTCTGGGGATCGAGAACTGAACTGCGCTGCGCATGCTTGCCTCTGGCCCATATTAAATGGCCTGTCATTTCGGAGGAGAAAGAGAAGACTTTTTTCTTTTCAGGTTAAATGATGTCGCGTGCACCGGAACAGACTAATATTCTAACTTCTGTCACGTTCTAAAGCAGGGTGGTGGCATTCAGAAAGGGGAGGAGAGGACGACCTGGGTCAGTGTAAATCTTTCCAGATCATAAAATAAGTGTTTCGAAAAGGAGTGAATGTCAGAAGAGATGACAACGGTTTGGAAACTTACCGAACGCTGGATGGCGAACGAACACTCCTAAATCGGGCATTACTGTAATAATCAAAGGAAAATTAACCGAAATAAGGCCAAGGAGAACAGTTAGACTGTCATTTGCTCGTCGGACAAGGACACGCATTCGACGAACTAATGCTCGCAGCCAATTCTACTCATTATGTCCACTCTGACGGCAAGAGCAAGTGATTTCTCGTGCTGCTGTTCTCTCCGTTCCTCTTGTTCTAGTTCCCCAAATGGCTGCGCGCGGCTTTCGCTCGATATAGAAGCTGGCCTTGTCTTGGCAGCTCCAGAACTTCATCCGTTCTGATGCATTTTGTTGCTGCGACTACCTGCGCAGATTACGCCCAGGACTGAGATCCGATCTACGTATGTCCTGGCTCGACCTCAGTAGATTAGCAGGCCCCACGGAACTCAGCTTCAGTAGATTTGCAGGCCCCACGGAACTCAGCTTCAGCAGATTTGCAGGCCCCCACGGAACTCAGCTTCAGTTGCGATCTGCCTCGAGCTCCAATTACCGTTTCCTCCTAGCTCAGAAACACAAATTGTGGAATTTCGATGGAAAGGATGCATCCGGATAAGTGCATTACTAAACTTCCAGATTTTTCTGTCCACGCTCTGTTGGTAACTGGTTTATTTCCCCCGAACAGCGAAGGGCGGGCGATGAACATGTTTTGCTATTACTTTGCTGCAAAGATGCAACGCGATCGCTAATTGCTCTGCTCGCTCCACGACAGTGTTTCATTGATGTACGCCGGCTGCCCTTGAGTGGTGATGCCGAAGAATTCCACTGTCATTTCCGGAACGCCTCACGCGACATGCCCCCAAAACAAACAAAACAAAACCGAAAAAATAAAAATTAAAAATTAAAAAACCGAACCGGAAGGAGGGCCAGCAAAGTGGACAATTTCCCCTCTCGTTACGACAGCCAGAGCAAGGTCTGAGAACGTGGACTTGCGCAGCACGTGCAACGTATGCCGAACTCAGAACGAGGCGAGCCCGGGGGAGCACGGGACTGAACGGATGGCATGAGGGGAGGGGAGTGGTCAGGGGAGAAGGCGAGCTTGGCGATCAATGCATTAGGACAGGTAGTACATCTCCGCGACCCAGCTGTCTGGTTG
Organism: Lanistes nyassanus; assembly: GCA_004794575.1. Lineage (NCBI taxonomy): Eukaryota > Metazoa > Mollusca > Gastropoda > Architaenioglossa > Ampullariidae > Lanistes > Lanistes nyassanus. Next base: position 176,712 of record SMGT01010514.1, on the reverse strand, counting down.
TCGGCCGCCAGGGTGAAGAGCGGTCGAGAGACGTGTAGAGCTCTTTGAACTCCATCTGTGAGTCTGCAGAGCTCAACGAGGATCTGGAGGAGAGACACAGTGGACGAGTGGACGAGTGGACGAGAGTAGGTGTTTAAATCCCCAGACTGACCCGGTGACGTGCTTGCTTTCGAGCATAATCACGCGCTACTTTACCGAGCGAAAATGTCTCTTTACGCAGAAAGGAAACGTCTTAAAAACGTTTTGGAGCAGTGCGACTTGTTTTAAAATTTCCGAAAATGTGTGTCTTGACGAAAGTTGATGTGCGCGTAAAAATAGGTCCTTGAAAGTAGCTTAGATGTAGTTTTTTAATCGTTTATTTTAAAAAGAAAATAGGGTCCTTTATATGTTCCATTGATATAAATTAAAAAAAATTATGCGAAGATGTGCAAAATAAGTGTACGTAAACTTTGTGAAAATGAGAGATTGAGACATGTTCGAGGATGGTGACCACGTGGGTGGATGGGTTAGATGACTATAGTACAGCTCACTTTGTTGGGTTATAAACTCCACCTCAGACACAGCTCCCCCCATCCCTCAGACAGAAGCGTGCTAACCACACAGGTCTGGTACTGACTGGTACCAGACTGGCAGCGCGCGAAAACGACATGCAGAAACCGATCTGAACACCCGAAGCCAATAAAGCCCAGCGTGCACACGCACGTGCGACACACAATGCAAGGCGAGCTGTCATGGCCGCTAATCTTAGACTGCAGCGATTGGGTGTCAGGCCGTGTTAGGGGTCATCACTCCGGGGCCAGGGCGCACTTTGGCCAGCCTTGCCGCCGCTAATCCCGACTCTGAGAGGATAGGGTGAGTTGGGGGGGGGGGCGGGGTGCCGCGGCGGCTTTGCGGGGGGTTTTGGAAGCAGAGGAGGGGAGTCTCGGCAGACTAGCGGGATTTACGGTTCCAAGGCTGGTTCTAGCGATTCCGTTCGCCAGATCAGAGATGGCTGTCTGGAGTGTAGAATTTGTTTTGGATCGTGACTCACCTCTCTCTCTCTCTCTCTCTTTCTTTCTCTCTCCACCTCCACTACCTATCCTTTCAATCCATCTCCCTTCTCTTACCCCCTCCCTCCCTCCCTATGTCTCTGTCTCCCCATCTGCCTCCTCTCTGTTCATGCCTGCGTGCGCGCGCATGTGTGAGCGCGCTATCGTTTGCGTGGATGTATTTAAGTAATTGATTATTAACGAAATTTAGAAAAAGCGAAAGTAAAGAAAAATTATATTACACATTTAAACAGAACAAAAGCACCTATAAGCGTAAATCTGGCCAATGAACTGCGAAACTTCATATTAGTCTTCAGAGAAGACACTAGGACAAAGAAAGGTCAGAATTAGTGTGACTGTAAATACACCCTCGACAAACATACGCTGAAAACCTAGACACTTCACTTTACACAGGCCCTAGGGAAATTAGAGCGAGCCCCATGCTGCCAAAGTCTGTAACGTCTTTCTCTAGCTTCCCCCGGTCTGATAGGAATCAGTGGTTCTGAAGTATACGTCTACATCCGGATGCCAAAAATCTGCCACGGGATCAGACTCTAGTAATACACGACTATATAGGTCGATTCCTTATGGTTTTTTTCCCAAGATGTTAATGAGTTTACATACTCATATTTGCAACCGTTGGAAATGTTCAGTTCTGCAGATGACAGTCACTGTAGAGGCTTATGTCACTACATATTCTGTAGTTCTATTGGTGATATAATTATTTGGCAGCAGGGCAATTTCTTAAACTGTGACGAAGAATTAGTTCAGGCACTGTGTTTATAAAAACAAAATTAATTCAAATTCACACGCACCTTCCTGTTTCAGACAGCAAAGTTAAAATTGTAGGTTTAGACTGCATATTTTTAAAAAGACAGAGATTTAAAAAACACCCTACAGTTTCCACTCATCGATAATAAGATTAACCAGTGTCTCTGTCAGTAAGTGACCATTTTATTTGTTATCGTTATTTGTTGTCTGTGTCATCCGGAATAAGGGGCAATGGCCCCGAAATGTCGACTTCTTGTCTCGAGTCGCTTGGTCAAGTTCTGCTTGTAAACCTAATCTTTTGTTTATTAATACTGACGTGTCTGGGCGTAGTTATTTGTGGCAGAAATCGTGAGTCTGAGGGAAAAGAGAAGGCCTGGAGGCGCATGTATACGTAGGAATCGATGCTAAAATATATCTAACACGAAAACTGCAGCTATAAAGGGCTTTGTAGTCTAACATGATAAAAAAAACACCACCCCTCTCCCCACTGTCGTAAATGCTTTTGTCCTACGTATATTTTTACGACAATCATCGAAACTGTGAACAATAAGTGCCGAATGCTTTACTTCGTACAGTCGGTAACCTGACAGCTGTAAAAACTGATCTCTGATAACAAAAAGCACAAGAAAATATTGGATAACAAGGAAGAGAAATATAACAAAGTGTAACATTAAATGTACATGATATTGCTGTTGACACTTAAATTATATAATGCATATTAAATATAAATGAACTAAATACAATTTTGTTATCACTGGACAGATTAAAACCACAGAAGAAAGCTGCCTTTGCAACTTTTTGTTATTGACAGTAGTGATCCAAGGGAAACAAGATTACCAATACATTTAATGATGGTTTGGAGTGGCCTCCCTTGCTGGTAAAATTATACATTTTACACCTAGTAAACCAATTGTATTTATTCATTAGTTTGAGCACTTATCAGCCTTCACTTAAGCTTTCAACGATTTAGCCTGCGTTGTTGTAAGACTAGCTAACTTTTCATGTACGCACCAACAATATAATTAACAATAGATGAATTCACTGATTTAGTGATTATTCAATGTGTCTTCAATTTATAAGTGTTACCTTTTAATTATTACACCCTCAGTCCTTCTGGGAAATAAAGAACACTTCCACCCACGGCGTTAATGGTGTACAAAGTAACTTTGTATTTTTGCATTATGAAAACGTCATCATATTATTAATAAGAATAATAAGAGTCTGAACAATGTTACAGTTCCAATGTCAAAAATAACATAATACCAAAAGTAATGGAGAACCTGACGAGTTTGATTATTGCAGAATTATATTATTTAATTTCGGTGACTTGACGCGAAGTCTCTGTGGCGCAACCGGTTAGCGCGTTCGGCTGTTAACCGAAAGGTTGGTGGTTCGAGCCCACCCAGGGACGACGTGACTTTTTTTTTCTGTTCCTGTACTCATTTTATTTTCCTGTACTAACTTGCACGAAAATAATCGTTTATCTTTTGAAAGAGTCAAATTATACGAAAAATTGAATGCCAATATATGTCCTTAGGTGATAGACTATCGAGAAATACGGCCTACCATTTTTTTTCAGACTGATAAAAAATTGTAACAAAGCGCACGAAAAAGACAAAATAAATTCAAACCCACTGTAACCCTGACGATTTATTTGAAACAAAATCAGTCCACGACGGAAAATAATTGACCCCTCCCCCCCTCCACCCCGTAAATTATTTAGCTATGTGAGCAGTTAAGAAATGAATAATGTGCGAGCGGTATACGGCCTTTTTATGTTTGCTGTAGTTTCTTCCACATTTTTTTTACCTTATGCGTTATCCCTCATTATTCCAGATCAGACTGTTACATATGTTAGTATTTACCCTGGATATATACCGGGTTATTTTGTTTCCTTTATGTAAATGCACGTGGTCAAGCATAGCCGAGTTTAACAGGGAATATTCAGTCGTGGGTGTTCCACAAAATCGATTTGCTGGGTTCCCTGACACCACAGGTATCAAGACATCTTGCAGTTTTGTAACATAACTGCATAATTGACCAAACAATATTGTTCTGCGGGTTAACTTACTGTTAATACATATAGCGAACGACCAGAAACTCAAATAATAGAAATAAGGATGCAGTCATGCAGCTTCGCACAGCCACAAGCAAATACAGTTCAGTGTTTGGTGGGTTTTAACCAGCTTGGTTTTAATCAACAGAACCTACACTTGGTCGGGGGTCATATGTTTGATGTGTCAGAGATCAACGCAGTCTGCAATCTTCAATATCCCTGAACTATTACTTCTTTCGATAACTGTCGCTGTTTTTGACATTTTCATTTGAATATCTCTGAATGGAAACGTCGTCATCGTCGTCCTCGTCCTCGTCGTCATCATCATCATCATCATCGTCGTCGTCGTCGTCGTCATCATCTTTTCATGTTTTTATTACACAAACGGGTTTTCCTCTGTTGTGCTGCATACCATAAATGCTCAAGTAGAGCTGCAATACACTAATATGTTTGCTATTAAAAAATGCATAATTAAACACAAGCGCGCGCACACTCCAGAACACATTGTAACTGTCGCCCTATGTAAAACTGCAGGTGTCGTCAAAGAGGTGGTGTCGTGTCGGGTACTCGGTACTCGTAGGACAGAATGCTGCGACGAATGGTGAACCGCGACCACGTGAAGGACTGCAGAATTCCCAGAACTACAGGATAGAAACAGACGATTTTGAACATGACATCCTTCAGTACTTCCAGCTCTTGGGCAGACAGCAAATCGTCCTGCGAAAGAATTTTGTCGTTATTTTCTGGCTCGATCATAATATTTGATTGTTTCACTCTTTCTCGGCTTTCCCTCTCTCTCTCTCTCTCTCACACACACACCATTTTCACCACCACCAGCAGCAGCACAACATTGACTTCTACTAGCCATCTCCCTACCCTCCCCCCGTAAACACGCACGGTCCTGCCAGATGCACCAGAACTGACCTTAAGCTTTTCATAGCCGAAGTGGTTGAGCACGGTAACCACCAGCATGGGCGACAAGGAGTTAGCGGGCTTGACGACCAGGGCGTTGGCGCCGTATACTGTGGACGATATCGGATGCCTACACAGAGAAGGGTGTGGGCACAGTTGACAAATCATTCGTCGAACTCTTCGTCATTATTATACATGGTGGTGTGCATGGTGAGGTAAGACCTTGTGATCAGTGAACACCTGATCGTATCCAGAGCAACCCTACTAGTGCCATGTGTGTGTGTGTGTGTATTCTGTTCATGTTTACTCATATGTGTATATGTATGCAAGTATGTGTGTACCTATGTAGGTATATTTCTCGTTAAAACACTACTTATGTGTGTGCACATCATATACATGTATGTAAATGTATGTGTATTTTAGAAATAAATATATATATATATTCTCCATTCGTGCATGCCTACATGACTGCACGTTCTGTCCATATACAAATGCACGTGGTTTGAAAAACAACCTGGGGTTAGTACGGGATTGTATTCATAAGCACACGAAAGAAGAGAGTTATTCCATTCTTTATCACCCATAAGGTCAAGACAAGCTCTTGGGTACCACGTGACTGCCTGTTTGTATACAGCTAGCAAACTTGCATTACGATAACTGAAACTCACTTTCGGCTGTATTTTTCCCTGTCGTGGTCAGAAATGTCGGACAGCGGCATGTTGAACAGCGAGTACGAGGCCCCAGTCACGCTTCTGTAAGGGTCAGAGGTCAGCAGGTCTATTTTTAGTACAACATCTAAAACCAGCATCTATCATAGATTCCTTGTGATTGTCGGCATGCTCCGACACATGCCCAATATTCGTATAACAGCGCAAAAAAACAGTTACATTGTCGTCGTCGTCGTCGTCATCATCATCATCATCATCATCATCATCATCATCATCAAAGAACACACATCATGAGAATAATGACAATAATGTAGTATAATGATAGAGCTATGGTCCTGATTATTACGATGGCACAAGCCAGTGCATTGCAGTAATCAATATAAGGGACATCTAAGACCAAGGTAAACAATATACGTTGTTTAAAAAAATGAGTGCGAGAGACATGTTAAATTTGCAGTGTCGCTTTGCAGATAATGTATAGTGGCACAGCCCGTAAATATGCGCTTACGCAGATAGGTGTTATCTCGCTTGAATGTCGATGTCTGTCTTTCCTCTTTGTGTTGTCGCACAATTTCGGGTAGTGCGTGAGAACGGGATTGAGGGCCAAAGAAGTGTTTTAAAAAATCAGTTAATAAATTACTTACGTGTCGAGAAGTATAAAAAGCATCAAAATCCAAGGGTTGGACGGGCCAATCAGAAACATGCACAGCCCACTGCAGATTTTGTACACAAAGCTGCACCTGATGATCCGAAAGTAGCCAAATCGACCCACAATGGGAGCTCCGAATATGACCATAAACTGAAGAAATAAATAAATTGTGTTCAGATTAGAGAAATGCGTTTAATTTACGATAAAAATTATTTCAAACATGTTATTAAGATGCAAAATTCAGCACACATGCTAGGGTACACAATAATATTGGTAAAACCTACAAACTTTACATCCATCTGCCTGCTGCCACAATTTTCGGGGGAACAAATGGTTATAGAGTTTCATATGATCATCACGAAATACACTGTACATGTATAGTCCACAGGTAGGCCTATCTTTGAAACTCTTACCCCTCCAAGGGTACCCGTGAACCCATAGAACGTGCTGCGAACTATAAGCGGCACTTGTAAAGTGGGGATCAGGAAGTCACACAGAATTGCTGTGAAGTTGGACAGGTAAGTCTTGTGAAACTCCTGGAAGAAGTTGGTTATCACGAACGCTATGAAGTTCCTCTCTGACAGGATCTGTAAAATGAAAAACGCATTTTAAAATCCCGACAATTGCTTGAAAAGGTTCGGAACCAAAGAGGGACGAACGCCGCTTTTTGAGTCTAGTCTTTCATTCTAATGAATATGTAAGCTTTATCGCATGCGGTCCTCTGGAACGAATTGCTAAGAATTCTACGATTAAACTATAATTCACAAAATTTCTACAACTAATAACATAGTGTCTACCGGTACCACTACCGTCATTATCGCTGTTATCCTCACCACAGCCACATTTAATATTCATCGTCAACATTCGTCGTTATCTTCAGATTAATAAAATGAAGAAGAAATACCCCCTCCCCACCCTCAACTCCTTTCAGAACAATACTATTTCCGTGCTGTCATCAGGAAACAACCTACCTGCCACGTTTTCAACCAGAAGGGTTCCTTGCCCTGGCTGTTGTTGTTCTGCTGTATGTCCTTTTCTATTTCAGGAGGCATCTGCACGTTTTCATCGTCAGCTTTGTGTTCGCAAATGTCCCACACGGTGTGGGCGTTGAGTCCAGTGTAGATCATGAGTGACATACCGCACAACGCCACGACGAAGGCTGTGATCTGGAACGCCAAGAAGTTCTGTAGACTGCTGGAGGTGTACTCAAAAACCAGAATGGAGCAGTGCCCCAGCATTCCTGCCATTTGCGCGTACTTGGTCAGCAACAACCTGTCTTTCTGCTCTATGGAAATCTCGGTGAACAGGCAGCACAAGGCCAAGCCTATGAACGTGTACATGGTGTCGTACAGACTGAGAGCTATGATCAGATGCAGCCCGATGGCCCAGTCGCTGGAACCGAACTGGAACCACGGAATCATGTAGGACAGGGCTAGGAAGGGAGCTGTGTACAGAATGCTCTCCCTTCTGGTCCTGGTGATGGCAAACCTGGCGTTGTCTTGAAACAGGGCGAACAGCGGGTCGTTGACAGCGTTCCAGACGAGGAAGAGGAACTGCGCGAAGTGAAACCACGACTCCTGGATGTGGTAGCGGTTGAGGAAGACTTTGACGTAGTAGAAGTAGAAGGAGTGGTTGATCATAGTCATCCCCAGGCTGGAGGCGCAGTAAGCCAGCATGCGTCGTCTGAGCGTCATCGTGGGGTGGCGCAAACAATTCAGAATTCTGGCATTTCCTCTCCTCCACCCTCCGTGTTGTTTGAATCTTCCCTCGACAATTTCTGAATTCTCCTTTGAGCACTGAAGTTTTTCTTATCAAGCCTAGCTCTGTCTAACGCTCACGGGGTTCTGTTTGCGTTAATTACACCAACTGTTGAAATGTGGGGAAAAAAGCAGAGTACACGTGTGTATTACTAGGTGCATGACATCCTACACAGCATTTCAGAAGCAGACAGCTCCAGGGGCAGGACTAGAAGCAAAGAAGCCCGAGGTGGGAAAATAGATTTCCATGACAACGAGGCCCTTCATTGTCCTTGCCGTCTGGTGTAAAGGTAGATTTTCTTTTAGGACTGTGCTGAGCAGCAGACCACAGTCACAAACCACGTGCGCGAGTTCAGGTGATGTGGTATCCAGGTAGATGCACACCTGAAATTGACAGAACTCTCAATATTTCATCATTTTCTTTCACATTTTATTAAACTGTAAAAACAACGAAATCATTGCCGAGAAAGTATAATGGTACACGCGTCGCCATCTGTACTAGTACTAAACATTACATATGAATGCTATGGGGACTGACAAAGAAGATTTCATTATTTGCAAGGACGGTTCGCGTAAGGTAAGTAAATGTGACTCACAGCCAATTACAGACAAAGAATAAAGCAAAGAGTTTTTCTTTGTTTTTCTTTCTTTCTTTTTTCTTTCTTTCTTTTTTTCTTTCTTTCTTTTTCTTTCTTTCTTTTTCTTTCTTTGGTTGGTTGGTTGGTTGGTTGGTTGGTTGGTTGGTTGGTTGGTTGGTTGGTTGGTTGGTTTCCTAGTATGCTTTATTTTTTGTTACCTTTTCAGTTCATCTATTGGTTTTTTTCGTTTTATTTCCTTCATTTTTATTTCTTTCTCCGTTCATCTGTCACTGTCTTTTTTCCTTCCTTTTCTTCTTTTTTATTCTTCTTGCTTTTCTTCGCTCGCTCGGTCAATCAATCGATAGATCAAATCAAATCAAATCAAATCAATCAATCAATCAATCAATCGTGGTTGCACGCATGCACACATGCTCGGGATGTTAATAGGGACATAAATGAATAGGGACATTAATGTCCCAGGACGGTCGAGTCACTGCCATCTGTGACCCTGACAAAGTACGTGTCCGATTGCAGTAACTGTTCTTTATCTTGTACCTCTCTTAACCACTGCTCGGAGATTTTTCAGGTGAAGCAATGCCAGACATAAATAACCCTTACATTTTAATGTACATATATATGGTCCAACTTCTCCACAGAAAACGAGCGCTCGCACGCACCCACGCAATATTGACCAAACACAGTTCTACAGTCAGCAGGTAATATCAAAAGCAGAGCCGAAGTAACCACGCCTGATCGAACGAAAAGACTGTAGAAGAGGAACAGCGACTGTCCTCGGCCACAAACCCAGCTTGTGTGCTGCACGTGAACGTTTTATGGATGTAACCTGACAGACTAAAAAGCTCAGCCGTCAAATGAATTCGTGACTCAGACTCTCTTCCAATAACGTCGCAGACAACGTGTTTCTCTACATTTTTGTCAGAATCAGCAAGATGAATGGACGGCAAAAAATGGTGAGTTAGAGGCATAAATGGTGGTGGGGGCGGTGGGAGAGGAAGAAAGGAGGGGGGACAAAGGAGATGGTAAAGGGAGGGTTGTAAAGGTCAGATAATAATTGAAAAGGAAGAAGCAAGGGGGATAAAGATGGAGGAATTATGGGATAGAGAGAGGGAGAAAGAGAGGATGTCAAAGGGAGACACAAAAATAAAGAGACATTCCCCAAAATCTACTTGTTCCCGTTTGGTTTTCAGAAGAAATTACCCGCATCTCGTATGATGCGTCACGCGTTCTGTCTGGAGATCAATAGGTGCTTTACGCAAACACAAGGAGCAGGGGGTGGGGGGTGTGGTTCTGTCTTCATTATGACATCAGTGACAGATGACTCAAGCCATTTCATTGTACCTCAGGAAGGATCATCTACGGACTTTGAGTAATTTGTTCAAATTGTCATCTTTATCCGTCCGTCCGTCCGCCCGCCCGCCCGTCCGACCGTCCGACCGTCCGCCCGCCCGTCCGTCCGTTCGTTCGTTCGTTCGCTCCTTTCTTGTTTTGGTTGGCTGTCGGTTGGACACTCGATGTCGACCATGCTCTCCCCCTTCCCTTCCCTCTCCCCCTTCACTCTCTCCCTCTTCCCTCTCTCCCCTCTTCTTCTCTCCCCTCCCTGCTCTCCCTCTCTTCTGTTATCCTCCATTCATCTTCTCAACGTTCCATGCCTCCCCTCCCACTCCTTTTCTCGCAGCTCTCGCCTCCCCAACCCCTCCAGTCTACTCTTTCCCGTCTAGCTCTGATGTAGTCTAGGTCTGTCTACACGTCCGTTCGTTCATATCTCAAGAGAGGAGAAACGGATATTTTAAACCTGTCAGAAAGACGAAATAGGAATAATTTAAACAGAACTGGCGAAACATGAATTGAATTTAGCAAATTTTAAAACGGACGCCTATATAACAGCAGTTTAATTGACAATTAGACTTTATACAGAACAGGCAGCGATACCGTCTACGTAACTTGAGTTAATGTATCGGTAGAAAAATATATCGACGTTTGCGTATAAAACAAATACCATGTGTTACTCTTGCGTAAACACACTTTTGGGGAAGTATATGTTCCTCTAAAGCTAAACGAATAGACGATTGGCGAACGTCTACATCTTTACTCAGAGAACATTCATTGTATACCTCGACAGCACTACGTTGTCTTCAGTGGACCGAAATGATTTGATTTTTACTAGAAAAAATGCTAATATTAAAGAAATGGGACGAAATTATGAGTATGACATCTAACGAGTACGTTTCAGAGCAGGTTTCAACCCATTTTAAAGAATACAAATAGCCGAAGGGTTAGAGCCCAGGCCTCTAAACTATAAGCCACTGGTTCGATATCCGTGTTCCGCAGCACTCTTGCCTGGTTCAGCTACCTGGGATCGGAATGGCTACCTACCATTGAGATAGGGAAGGTAAGGCAGAGAAGCAGAGCAGGTGAGCACCGCCCCGAGTATACTGTACTGGCCCACAGTGGGGTTCTCATGCACCCCAGTCCTACAACCTGAAAGATTAACCTTTAAAGATAAAGCAGATTCTCCATATTTATGATAACATTTAAGTCCTTGTCTTGGGAAAACAATAATGTATGGCTCACCTGAGCAATGGAAATAGAGGAGCTCTTTGAAGTTGCGGACAGTCCTTGTTACTGTTTCCACGTGTGTCGACGATGTAAGGCAGGCGTTGAACTCGGCAGATAGTCATCTAACTTCAGGCCAGCCAAGCTGTTGTACAACAGCCTTGCAGAGCTCAGTGTTTACAGTTGTTTGCAAGCCGCGTATCGCTTATAAAACGTTTGGGTAGCATTCGATGTGTGAATAATCCAGTCAATTTCCTGATCTAATTGTTTTTGGGTGGGATTTCTTTGTTTTATTTTGATATTGCCAGGGGAGTGAGGTCAGTGTCTGAGGTGAGATCAGCCATTGTTGACATGTACACTTAATTTGTTACTTTAAGGTCATGCTGCGCAATAATGTATGCAGGAACAACGTAGGCCTAAGTCAGGCTTTCTGAATCGTTCTTAAACCTGTCATGTTTCCCCCATCCACCACTAAGCGAGTATCATGTACTGCGACCAGATGAGTCCCATACAGTCTTTGCGAAAGTCGATCAAGACTGCGCTGTGTTGACTGTTCGCTTCATGTTTCAGGTAAATGAACAAATGCCTAGGTCAGAAAAGGGGAGGGGGCTGCCAGATGGCAACATGTGTTGTACTGACTCATTAGGCCACGAAGGGGCACATGTTAGTGATGGGGGAGGGGTCGATCAGGTGACTCTATAATGCTGCACACCGTTCTGCACATTCTTATACCAATTTAATTAACTACTCCCTAAAATTTGCGTTTACGACAGTTTGTTTGCTATGGAGAGATAATTCATTCTCTCTTCTTTGCATAAATGCACTTCTCGGCAGTCCAGGATTCACCTTCACGTACGGTGCACTTTACATCCAGAAGGAAAAAATTATTCGTAAAAATATACGTCATTTGCATGTGGTATCGCGTTGGAAAGAAGAAGAATATGTTTTAGTTTGCACTTCGTTTGTAGATCAATCTTGTACCTCCTGGTGCCTGACACGCTTGAATTATTTATAAGTTTATGGTCACCCGAAAATTAGGACATGTATAATAGTCAGTGAAAGCGGTGATCTGTGAGGTTAAATCACTGTGAGTTAGTGTCTGTATATCCTGAGATCATGATCGAGTCTATAGCGAGATCGTCGGTGTGAGATAACAAGTCTATTTGAGCTCATATTTGGTGAGATAAGTGTCTTTGTTAATATTATGGGTCTATTATGAGACGATGATTTAATTTATACTGAGATCAGGAGGTGATCTATGGTGAGATCGCAGGTCTATATGTGAGCTGCTCTATGGTGAGAAAAGGGTTCCCTTTTGTGTTGCTGCCGTTTATTTTGTGTTGCTGCACGCGCAGCCGATTTACCCAGATGTTCAGCTGAATACGAGAGCTCCTCGCGAGCGCGCATGCAATTAAAATCACGTCTTTGTTAAGATTATGCTTCTATTATGAGATGATGATCTAATTTATATTAAGATCATGGGGTGATATGTATGACGAGGTCAGGGGTCTTTCAAAACTCACAATCGAGCTAGAGTCTGTAATGAATCGAAATCACGCGTGGAGGTGAGATCAGTTAGGTTTCCCGTTTTTCATCCTGCAGCAGTGCGCAGCAGATTTACACAGACGTTCAGCTAAATATGAGAGAGCCACGTGCGCGCGCGAGTACAGAAAGAAAAAAATCTTTATTAATATCGAAGCTGGTAGTAGAAGCGCACGTCAAAATTCAGGGGTGAATGTAATGAGCTCAACGATCGGAACCCGAGGAAAGCTGAGTATAATATTAATAACGCCAGCGTTACGTATGCCGCGAGTCGACTGTAGGATACTAGAAACGGACATTTGCCGCAACCTAACATTCCTCCAGTGCTTTGGCCTATGCATGCAGTGGTGGGCGGGCCATCCTATCAGTTCGTCGCCGACACAGAGGGTAGAGGGTTCAAATATCATTTTGTTCAGTGCGTAGATCAACTGGTTTTTTTTTTCTCCAAAGAACGAATTAGGAACATATAACCACTGCGTCTACTCTGGTCCTAGTAACCATCAGGTTACAGGGAGATAAATCTTATTTGTAAAAACTACGAACGCACCCCTGTCCGCATTTGTGAGTTCTTCCCCTTGAATTGTCCCCCACCTGTGCACCTGTCAGGTATGTGACCTGTAGGTGTCGCTCACATCAGACGTGCTTCCGCTTCTTGCAAGTTTGAGTTTTGTTGCAGTCAGAGAAGAAAAAGTTCGCCTCATATATTTTGTAGTTCTTCCATTAACATGAAAGGGAAGATCATGCTTTGGAAGAACTGGCTTTATAGTGTCTTTGTCCTCGTCGTTTGCTGGACAGCTTCAGGTAAGATGATTGTAGGAACCGTGTGTATAGAATACGGAAATGGTCTCCGTGTGGCTGATGGTAGTCACTGTGAGCATCGGAAATCGGTAAATTACTAAATCCCTCCAGTGGATTAAATAGACCAAGACCCCCAGAAAGGCTTTCCTGGAAGTGGAAAAATAGAACCGTGGCCATTTAGTTAACTGTCCGTAACGCATGGTTTGAGTCTACAGCGTTCCTTTTATATGAGTTATACATAGTAAATAGTTGTAGAAACTGACTCGGTCATTTCCGTGTTTTCTTTCGACACGAAAACCTGTGGGTGAAATGTCAGATGAGAAATGAGACAGAGTTCAGCTGCTGTCGATCGCTCTGACTTGCACAACATTTATTGATTAGATTCCTAAAACTATTTCGATTTTTGTAAATATTATAAAGTTTGTTTCATATAGATAGTGATACTATATGTGCATTGATGTTGATCTTAATAAGCTTTATTTCAATATTTGGCTTATATTCAGTAATATTTTAAGAAGCCGAGTGCATTACCTAAAATGATGGATGCAGACCTTGAACAGACATGAAAATGTTCATGTTGGGTTTTATCTAGAGAAATGGCAGTTTATGAATATGTCACAGCTGTGGGATGGGTTGGAGAAACTATGAATTCAGTTCATCTTAAATTATGTGAGGCCTTTTTGTTACTAAGTATTTAAACCCTGGTGGCATGACATTCTTGTTCTGTATGAGCATTTTGTGGAAAGTGATGTCGGTGAATATCGAGACTGCTTGACACAGCTACAGACCTGCAGGATGATTCCTCTTTTGAGTGCAACAGGCCATTAACTCTTTTCCTCATAACACGTAACACAGGTATTGCCAGAAAATCCCTAACTATATTGAGTGCAGCAGCTTGGTGGTACCCCAGTCCTTAGTTCACGTTAATACCTACTTATATATGTAACACGTACTGCTAATCAAACCATAACTTTCAGTACTGTACGGATGATCCCAATTTTTGGGTGCAGATGCATCAGTCCCTAGTGGTAGTATGCAGCACAGATCCTTTTCAAAGCTTGGTGATCAAGCTCAGTCTTTCGTGGTAAGGCCCAAAACAAAAAGGTTATGTTTATGGTATCTTAACCAACCCTAATTTTTTTTTGTGTGCCAAACTTGAAACTTTTTGTTGCCTTTTTAAAAAAGTGAAGAAGTGCCTACAGTCCCTTCACATCTAAACTATTGTGGACCCCATAGACAACAATTTTATAGAAACCCTACATGGCTAGTTTTCCTTTCTTCCCTTGAAGGCTTAAAAAGACATCTACGAACCCTAAGAAAGGTCCTGTAATCTTATCCACAGCACTTTATTTTGCCTAATATTTATAGTGGGAAAGACTGGAACTTAAATATTTGATTACTTTCATGCCAAAAGTACCTATTTTCATATTTAGATATTCAAAATCACAGCCACTGTTAACATTATCCATTGCATATCTACAATATTTCAACTAATGTGAATGTCTGCAACATCATCTCTAAACATGCTGTTCTTCACCATTCCTTTGCGGGCGATACTCAGCTGCAGAAGTCCGCCCACCCTCCTCAGCTGAATAGTCTTATTTGATCAGTGTATGATTGTATCTAGGATGTGAAATCTTGGAGGACATTTAACAAACTTAAGCTAAATTATTATCTCTTCACCCAGAATGTCCATCTCTCTAGCTTTTCCTGAGTCTCCAGCGATGGGTGGCACCACTGTTCATTTCTCTCAAACTCCCAGGAATCTCTGAGCCCACTTGGAGTTTGACCTTCTATTGCAACTTCATGTCACAAACCTTATTCGTTCTGTCAGCTTTGAACTCCGTCACGTTAGCTCCATTCGCCATTATTTGTCTGTAGACGCTACTAAAACTGTCTTTTCGGATTTTGTGCTCTCCCGCATGGATTACTGCAGCTCACTTCTGTTTGGATGTCCTCAGAATCTTATACAGCAAATTCAGAAAGTCCAAAACAACATTAGCTGTCTTGTCCTCGGAGTCCCACGTTCTGACCACATCACACTTCACCTGTCTCTGTTTGTCTGCCTTCAATGCTGCTGGTCCTGTCTGTCTCTCAGACCATACTTACACCCCAGCAAGAACACTTTGCCCTCAGCTGATTCCTTCCTTTCATCTTACCCCTTGGGTTAGGACTAAAAGCTATAGTGAACGCTCATTCTCCTTTGCCGCACCTCATATTTGGAACTCCCTCCCTCTACACATTCACTCATCCATCTCTCTACAGTCCTTTAGGTACGCCCTTGTAATCACCTACTGTGTGTGTGTGTGAATCCCTGATTTGTACAGCGCCCTGAGCTCTTGTGAGAAAAGGCATTATGTAAATGGTCATTATTATTATTATTGCATTTTTTGGGTTAATTAAAAGTTCTTTTCATGAAAAGCTCCCAGGCTTGCAAGTAGCAGTAAATAACCATTACAATGATTATTTTGTCATTCGGAATTCATGCAGCTTTTTTCTTTGAACGAAACCCTGAAGATCTATAATTTTCGGTCTCTCTTTTGTGCAGTGGAAGCCTACGGCTGTTACCAGTGTAATTCAACTTTGGACAACAACTGCCAGGAAAAGTGGGATGACCGTCTGAGCACAAACAGCGAGAAGTATAAACCATGCTACATGTGGGATGCCCAGTACTGTGTCAAGGTCACAGGATTATGGGGAGGTATGCAAAGCAAGTCCCAAAAATATTGATTTTTGATTCCAGCATAAGGGTTTGTATGCAGTCTGAAGTGACCTGTGGCAACTTGTGGCAGAATATATTTGGTTCACAGATGCTAGCAATACCACCATCTATCAAAACAAATTTTTGACATGAATAAAACAGTGTACACACAAAGGCCAAAAATAATGAACAGGAAATCAAGAGAGCATTTCTGATGATCACTGTAAAACCATACAGCACTGTACTGCAAGTCTGATGACATGACAAATAAACCTTGGGTCTGGAATCATCTGAGCAGTTACGATAATAGTTGTGAAGTAAAGTGAAAAGATGAGAGTCCCATTAATGAAATGACTACTTGAGTTTTATTTGGACACTGCACTCAAAGAGCTTTGTTCAGCCCATCGGTGCATTTGGAAAAACAGAAATGGCCCAAACACTTTCAGCTTTATTAATCTTGTGAGCACAGTAGCAAGACTCAATTAGAAATTAAATGTTAAATGATGGGAATAAACTAAGCTGATATAAATACCATACAGTATTAATCCATATATGATAACAACATAACACTAACAGAATTTACTAAATACTGTTATGGCTTAGGGGTCCATAGCAATAACATGGATGGCAGTAGGGGGGAAGGTTTGTATGGATCATGGGTTTTGATGTGTATTTTTTGTCTAAATGTGGCAGCATTTTTTTTCAATAAAGCTAGCTGCTTAGCACTTTCTCTGGGTATTCTGATTTCATCACCCTTTCCCCTCTTACTGCTTATAGTTACTAATATGTTATGCAGCTAAACAACAATTTACACACTTGTTGAACATTTTAGTGTGCTTTTTCATACCAATTTCCCATACCAAGGGGAGCACAGTTATCTGCTCTTGCCATACTAGACAGTATGTGAATTTTATGCAAAAAAAATAATATGGGTGTAATAATGACATGATTGACCACACAACAAACATATTTGGTAATTCCTAATCTAAAGAGACTCAATTGCTGCCGATTTCCCACCTCCTTATTCAAAAACTTACTGCAATTTGCTGGAATGGTTTCTGATTGTGTTTCAGGGGTTGTTGGCACACATCGTTTCTGTAGTTCAAGGGACATGGGCGACCAGTGCCAGGATATCTGGTTTCCTGACCATGACCGCATGTACCGTGCCTGTGTCTACACCTGCACCCGTGATGGATGTAACTCTGCATCAGGGCTGTCTGCCTTCCCTGCAATCCTTTGCGCTGTTGTGTGGTTGATCGTAGAAGTCGTGAGAAAGATCTGAGTTGGGGTTTGAGTGCCTGTCTGTTGAGAGTGAAGAGTACATGCCATTTTTCTGGGAAGTGTGAGTGCAGACCCAGTGTAGGTTCAGGAGAAGGGGCAGACGCAGTGATGTAAACTGATTTTTGTTTACCCTCCTGGAAGAAATTCAAACTTGGCTAAACTACATAGGTTAATATGGGAACCCATTAAATGATTTCAATGGAAAAAGAAATGTTCTAACAGAAGACAGCCTCACTGAATCCCAGAGGTCCTGCCTGAAGCTTTTACAAAAGAGCTCGGGGATGAGGAGTAAGGAAAATTAAGCTTCTGTAGCTTAATCATAGATTTTTCACATTTGTTGTATGCATGGGTGTTGTTATGAATCTTGCTACATGATCTTTATACAGAACTATGTATTTTTTATGCTGCAAGTAATGTGCGTAGTTTTGAGATGTAGGTGAAATATGCATGTGTGCAACTGTTTGAGACCAAACATCAGTTGGGGTGGGGAGAGGTGCTGTACAGTGAGAATATTCACTGTCTAGACTGTTTCTTTTGTACCATTCCATTTTATATTTTGTAAATATATGTAAATAATGTACAGTGGCATGTCTCCTAGATGTTTTCTTCTGAATCTTAGGTGGCTACTACATATCATAACATTCACAAATCTGTTATATAAAATTGTTTCATTCTTTCATATCACATTTTTATTTCATGAAGTAAAGTTTTGATCATAAGGCATTTGCTAAATGATATATTAGTGTTACGCCAAATATGCATATATTACCTCGTATTTTTACACTGCTATGACTAGTCCAGAGGAATTTGAGTTCCCTGGATTTATGTTGTATTTCTTCAATCCAGAATGTGTGAAATTAAATGTTCTTAATTTTTCTTGAACTG
This sequence comes from Lanistes nyassanus, assembly GCA_004794575.1. Classification (NCBI taxonomy): domain Eukaryota; kingdom Metazoa; phylum Mollusca; class Gastropoda; order Architaenioglossa; family Ampullariidae; genus Lanistes; species Lanistes nyassanus. Next base: position 158,512 of record SMGT01010514.1, on the reverse strand, counting down.
TAATATTGGTTTCCTAAAAGCCATTGAGATGAAAGGACCATCATTGCCCTTGAAGTTGCTGTAAATTTTCTGGAATAAAAACAAAACCGAAACATTGTGAGCAAGGCAGCTGATCATGACCACAAGCCAGAAGTAGTGCGCAGTGTGGTTGTCTCCCTTAGATAGTCGACAGTGGTATCGGTGAAGGTAATGTGGGTAAGTGTGATGGTGACTGACTCTGACTGTGGCACAACCTTCACCCAGCCAACAGTGGGTACGGTGAGATGCTGTGTGATATGCCTGTTGGGTTCCTCTGTGTTGTCAAAGTTTAAATCCGGTTAGAAAATCCTAATCTGTATGTTGTTGGCCATGGCAAGACAATGAAGTAATGTTCTGGCAGAAATATTTTTAAATTTCTTTAACCCTGACTAATGACTGATATATTTTGAGATTTCTAGGGTCATCCCACCATGCACAGCGTTTTCAATTTCAAATTCAGTTTTATTCTCCTGTAGAAAAACATTGTCTGGTCTGTGACTGGTGTTTACATAAAGATTGTACATGTAGTTATGTAACAGTTGTTATCAGCAGTTTTACTTCTTGCTCAAAAGAGAACCATTGCTGCAAGTGTTTAAAGTAAGTCTGAAAACCAGGACATATCTTCCTCATTTTGGAGATTGACCAGTCAGTAATAGGCTAACAGGGTTTATATCAGCCTGTTCCACACTGCTGTACTCAAAGGGTTCTGTAGCAAAAATTCTATGCCAGCATCAATATTTGTCATGAAAATTTAACGACCAGCTCAAGGTCACCAAATCCTAGAGCTTAGAAAATATAGCACAGTTTTAGGAATCCGAATGTTCTTCCATGTTTAGAAGTCAGTGTGATTGTGGGTTTGTAATGATTTTGAGGTGTGATGGCTTCTGAAAGTTACATAAAATTTCATTTGTAATTGTCTTTTGAGAATGCCTTAGCATGAGATATAGCATGATCTGAATGATGTGGCAAAGCTTCTACTACATGTAGGCTCAGACATGTATCATCTAAATTTTGGGTTCATTTCAATTTGTGTACAGATTTCTTTCCATTTGCTGGACAGGTTTAAACCATATCAGACCAGATCATTATTTCAATTGAAATAAAAGTAACATTCCTTCAAACTCTGGTGAACTTTTCAGTGTCTGTACATAAATACAGCAGAAATCTATTTTACTAAAAACCGTTTTAAAATATATGTCAAGAATTTTTGTGTTTGTGAACAAATCCTGACTTTGGATAATAACAGGAACAGCAAGTTCCTTCCATGGATTGTTTTAAATGCAAGATTCACTGCAGCTGGATCAAGAATTGTATTGATGGGACAAGTCAACATGGATATGATAGCACATGATTTAAAAGTGCAAGCAAAGTCTTAGGGTACTAGTGCAATGATTATTTGAAGTCAGAAATCATCATTTAAGTTTTATTTCAACTGAAGAAAACCATGGTTTGATTGTACAGCTGTGTAATGTGTATTTTGCTGGACTACAGCTGTAGCCATTTTCGTGCACTCAGTAATTTTTAAACCCAACACAGGAAATTCTGAAAAGGTACAAATTATTTCATGTTAAGTAAAGTTGTTCATACATTTTTAAAAATCTGAAAACATGGATAAAGCTATACTGCAGCATTCAAATAATAAACAAGACTTGAACTATTATTTAATTAGTAACATTAATGTTAGTTTATCTGCCCCAAGTATATAAGCTGATTGACGTGCATTAATATATGTGCATATGTTATCAACAAAAAGTGACAAATGCAATGAACGTAACATGCCAATTCAATGAGCAAGGAGAACCTGCACTTTCCGAGAGAATCTTGCAGCAGAGCACACTCCCTGGTCTCTTCATCCAATTTGCATGCAACAGTCTACTATCTTTCGGAACAAAAGTACACCAGGCACAAAGTAGCTGAATTTTTTCACTCTGCATTGAAAAACAATCCTCGTCTGACGTAATTCAGCTGTAATAAAGAGAAGTTGCTTAATAGGACATAAAAATGTGACCTGCTTCCTTGTGGGAATTTTGAAGGTCTGTTTAGAAACCATGATAAAGTACGGATCAGATCAACGGGGCATGGTTAGCTCAGTTGGTAGAGCTGCGGACTAGCAGATGGAAGGTTGTTCGTTGAAATCCAGGTGTGGCAAAGGATTATTTCCTGGAGTTGAACATTGTCCGAACTCCATTCAGCCACTCCCCGCCTGTCTGCACTGGCCATCTTACTGCTGCTATCAGTCTGGTGGTTGTTTCAGTGCATATCTTAGTAATAGGACCCCATCCCCCCCCCCCCCATAGTGCAAAATCACCACCGGGTGGAAGCACTGTCCCTTTAAACAACTAACCAAACAACAGATGAGATCCATACTTGGCAGGATAGGGAGATAACTGCTCTGAAAAGTGGGTTGGGGTGGCTGCGATTATGTCAACAAAAATAGAAGCAAGCGCTAATGCATAGATCAACCTCTGTCCCCAGAAGACAGCTCTTTGTAAAACCACTCGTGTAACGAGGGCAAAGTATGCGCTGGCCATTCTAAAGTGAATACCCACGTTAAGCTGGCCTTGTAGAACTGTACTTGCAATAGGAAATTGTATGTTTCGGCGCTGTCTTCCAACAGCTCCAGGTTACTGCCTGCGACGTTCGGCGTTTTGTTCATTTTTAAACCACTTAAAACGTTAAACAAATTTTTTTTAAAAAGGGCCTTCCCCGCCCACAGTTCAGCTGATGGGATTCTATGGTGGAATGCCTCTACGAGACGCGTTTAAAAAGGATTATAAAACTGCCATTTGCTGCATAAACACACATACCCAGATTATAGTGGTAACAAAGCTGGGTTAAATTTACGCGTGCAAAGCTAGAAGACTGAGGAATTTACGCCATTAAAGAGAAAATGCCAGTAGTCAGCTGTAGTAATTGCACGTGGTCTTCCGTCCGTTTACCATTATAGTGGTTGTAACAACTGCGCTTAATATGATAGCAGGACAAAAATTATCTAAACTTCATTTTAATCGAATTTAACATAATGCCTTTATATACAGTTTTTTAAGTGAAAGAAGCATGCAACATTCAAATGTGATGAAAGAAACTGAAACAAACACAAAGTTATTTTAATTGATGACATTGATTAATGCTAGTTTATCTGCACAAGATATAGTAGACTAACATGCATAATGAAGGATACGATAATGAACAAAAGGGACAACTGCATTTAACCTAAGTAACGTGGCAAAACATGCAGGGAACATGTGCTTTTTTGGGGGAGAGAGAAGATTTCGCCAGAATACATTCAGTGTCCCTTCGTCCACTGTGCTTATATCCTCTCTCTCTCTCTCTCTTTCGATGCGAGAGTATGCAAGGCGTAAATAACTCGATCGCTTTGTTCTCCCCACTGAAAAACGTTCCCCGCCAGTAGGCAACGCGCGTCTGATCAAAGTACTATGGTGCATTAGGAGGCGAACATTCCAGTAATCTATCACATCTCCTGGATTCAGTAGGTCGGCGTCAGACATCTTACTGTCGTAACTCAGCCGTCAGAAAGAGAGGTCGCTCGAGAGGACTAAGAAACGTCCCGTATTTCCTTGCGGGGGCTTCCTGCAGACATTTCAGACATTAAAAAACAGAAGTGAATTCGATTATTTCTTTTCAGCTCATAAACTTCACTGCACCCCCAAGCCTTTTTCTATAACCATGTCTTATTGGAAATAATTGCTCGTACTAGCCTAGTCTGGCTTTTAAAAAAATCGAGGTTACCATTGTAATAAACTACATTATACCCGAGAACATCACTTTAATTATCCCTTCCTCTGATCCCTTGCCTTATTGCAAATAATTGCAAATACCGAGGCCGAGTTTCAAAAATATCGAAAGATTACCAGTGTAACAAATTTAACTATGTACCTGCGAACATCACTTTAGTATTGTTAAGTGATTATTATTGACATATATAAGTAAGAATACGATGCGGCTTAAATGGGGATAAATATGTCCCTCGGCTTTCTAATCGAAAGATTACCAGTATAGCAAATTAAAGTATTTACCCCCCAAACAAAACTGAAATTGATCTCTGCATGGAATAGTACAAGAAAAGTATCTGGATCTACTTCTGTCTCCTTGATCTATCTATTCTACGAAATCCCACCCCAAGTGCACTTTGTTTCCAGGCCACATAGTAACGCTACAGCTCACCTGCAGATCGGCGGTCTGGACGAATTTCACGTTCCTAAGCACGTGCACCATGGCCATCTTGATCTGCAACACAGCCAGGCGCATGCCTATGCACTGACGAGGCCCATATCCGAAGGCAAGGAAGGAGGCTGGGCTGCTCAAGCCGTTGTCGTCAGAGAACCTGCACAGACAGAGGTACGTTTCCTTACACCATCGCCCATCGTGGCCAGGTGATTAAAACTACATCACCAGAGGGAAGACAGGGTGGAGGGACTAGGAGTTAAAATATTCTGAGCAATGCGCGGGTACGTTTGCTGCACGGGTATGTTCGCTGCACAGGTATGTTCGCTGCACCGGTATGTTTTCTGTTGTTAATGTTGGTCTTAATGTCATACGAATCATTTTTGTTGGGTTTTTTTTTAGTTCTGGAATCGAAAAGCAAAGCAGTTCCCCATGCGTTCCTGTCGTTATGTATACACCCCTGCAGGGGGTACAATTACTCACAAAAAACGGAAACAGTTGATAGAGGAGCGAAAGCCAAAGCCACTGTGTACTTGACCACCAAGTGCTTAACCCGTCAACGGGTAATGTTAATTAAGCAAGAAAAAACATTTCCCCATCTCAAAAACAAAAGTTCCCATCCAAACAAACCCCCCTCCCCAAATCGTCCTCGCAGCTTCGTCGGCACGCCTTTCCTCAACTGACATTCAAAAGGGTTTGAATCGATCAATTTTTGTGAAAATCGGTACAAGCTTCTGGTTGCACTATTCGTCAAGTGACAACCGATGCAAATATAAGATTTGCGCGCGACCACACCCACGGAGAAAGAGAGAGAGAAGAGAGAGCCACACTCCTTTCTATCTTTGGTGCGTCGTAATATCTGACAAATGTTCTTTTTTTTTCCTCTGCTGTTTCACGTCGATGACCTTTTCATGCCTGAGTGTATATGGATGTTTTTGTATAGAGATTACCGTATAATTTAGGAAATAACACTTTTTTAAACAAAAACTACCGATTCGAAATTCTTTAATCACATTATTTTCGAACCGAATCTTGTAGCGACGTTGACTCGAAATCGAAGCCAGTCTTGAAGCTTCGCGGGACCCTAGCTGGACGTTCATATGGGATACGTTATGTAATATATAGCACCTCCCACCGAGATCAGAGGCAAAGAACACCGTTGACGCTAAAAGCGATTGAGCTCCCATAGTGATATCGACCTATTCTACAGTGGAAATAGATTTGGGGTCACTACCGCTCGAAACGGTTTCTGGCGCCAAGATTTCACCTTCAAATGCACAACTCACCAAACGCATCAACACAAATGCAGTCTGCATAAAAGAGTTTCATGCAGTTTGGCCTATAATCATCTTTTAGTGCGGTTGGTTGGGTGCATGGGTGCATAGAGGGGAAAGAAAAAAATGAGGATGTTAGCGTGCGTGTGTGATAAAAAAATGGTCCATCCCCCTTCATCATGCAGAGAAAAGAGTGGGGGGGGGGGAGAGAGAGAGAGAGAAAAACGTCACTTTCTTTATCTGAAATTCTCCTTGACTGAGATTTTTTCTAACCTTTCAGGTTTAAACTGATCCGGCTCGGGAAAATACTCAGGGTCTCTCAGCACGTTGGCAATGGGGACGGCCACTCCACTCCCCTTAGGGATTGTAACCCCTTTGATCGTAATTGTTTCCGATGCCATTCTGTTCACGCTGCAAGTAAAGGAAGTGATTGAAATGAAAAGAAATAGATGTTAAAGGTTTAATGGTTAGCCGATTTTTTCTGTTCATTTATATGTAGATATTTGTAAAGGAAAATTACCCATAATTTAATTGTACGTGTACGTGGGAACCGTCTTTCGTTATAAGCGAGCACACAGTTAAAGAACAGTAAACAGAAATAAAACACTGTGTATGGGGACACTTAAACAATTAGGAAAAACGTTTAATATTAACTGAAACGTTTTCTTTGACCGAGATGAACACAGCCAAAAAAATATGTACCTACATGTTGAGTGGAGGGAACATTCGAAGTGTCTCGCTGATGACGCAGTCCAGATATTTCAGCTTTGCCATTCCTTCATAGGTTGGGATCTCCTATATATAAAAAAGAGGCCCCGACAAAAGATGTTATTTGTTGGGGGTGGGGTGGGGTGTTCAGTGTGAAGTACGCACGTCCTTTAGTTCTTCACGATTTTATCAACCATATTTCCTTTTCAATTTTCCATGCATCCAACTTAGAAGTCGCGAGGGTGTAAACGTTAACGATAAAGAACATCTTCATCCCGTAAGCGACTGTGTTATTTACTATCACAGTACAAGATTGAATACATTTTTTGAAGTTTTCGGGCCCAAACCCTACCCAAACATTTTTCTCAAATTATGTCAAATTTCACTTCTAGACATCACAATTTGTCTTTCTTGCATTTAGTCCGACCTTAAGACCTGAAATTCGGGCTAACTTGCACTAAGAAGATATCCTTTTTATGGTAAGAAACGCTGACAATCGCGTTCTTAGAGATTTTTGTGGCCTTAACTTCTAGTTTCACTCACGTCCCCTATTTGCCTTTTGATCTCCTCCACAACCTTCTCCTGTACTTCTGGGTAGCGAGCCAGGTGGTAGGCCAGGAACTGTAGGGCGGTGGAAGTAGTTTCGTATCCAGCCACGAAGAAAACGACAGCTTGGGCAATGACTTCAACCCTAGTCAAGGCTGTAACGAGCAAACACGTACATCACTACGTCTGTAATGACCAGCTGATAAGTCGCTAATGGCCATTGATGGCATTCATAACCACGCTTTTACAAACCAGTAAGACATATTTGAAAAAGACTATGCTCTCCTGATAATCGTAACTGCTGTTTATAATGAAACAGCATAGTTCATAACTAGTTTTCAAACTGTTCGTGGAAATGTCAGCCATCCTCTAGAATCATAGATTCAACTTTTGAAGTTGGATGGGACATTAATCTCGCCATGCATAGACCACCCTGGAAACGTTGTCTTAAAGTCACTTAAAGGAAGCGCTAAGGTGATGATTGATCGACATGCTACATTTAGCAGACTGTTTCGCATCTCTCTATCGCCTTGTCGTGCACTGATTCCTACTGACTACTTTGAAGAAGCAGGCTTAAGTGTGCATAAGAAAATAAGGCTAGTCCTCACAAAGTGTCGTGTGGTTGGTCTATGTTTGCTAAGTTATCAATCGTTCACCCCGGCTGTTATGACTGAGAGGGTAAGAATGAGAAAATAGGACGTTTCATCAGCCAGTCGTTTACCAGGATGTCTTAGTGCAGTTAAGCTACTGTCTGTACGGTCGTGCGTCATTTAATAGCGAATCTGTCTCTCTTTTTGGCAAGAGCTGTATGAAAAATACTTGCACTTTATTCGTTTTTCAGTGGACCCCACGGTCTCCTCACAGCTGACAATGATCTGAAGGAAGTCTGTTTCTTTCTGCTGTACAAAGCGGTATTCAAAATAAGACTTGCTGAAATCATAGGAAATTGTTTAAGTAGCACAAAATTCTGTGAACGGCTACTAATGACTACTTTGAAGAAACAGGCTTAAGTGTGCCTTACGATTTCATTACTTCTCTTTATTATACGTCTGTTGTTATCATTTACTGTACGTTTGATCGCACACGCCATCATGCATGCGTATGCTTGTTTTTCTTAAAGCATATTTTATTAAACCTGTTTCAGAAAGTCTGATGTGGTACGTTTTCTAAATGCTAGTTATCACGGTGTAAAGGGCTACAAGATTGTAGTAAACATTAAACTAACCAACAATACACGTTACAGTGCCTTGCGGTGCTATAACGAAATACGCTGAGGATCTTTCTTGTAAGTGAGGACTATTTTTAGCATATATTTAAACATTTTTTAAAATGCATATTATACATACATTCTTGTTTGATTCCAATTTTCTCTCAGCTATAATACGATGGACTGTTTTCAAAAACGAATTCCATCCTGTTACTGGAAACGCGTGGAGTGCCACTAGCCTTAAAAACGGTGACACAAATGGAATAGACGCTGAAACAAGAAATAACAAACATTTGCAAATGTCTATGCTGTATCTATTATACTTCCTAAAACAAACATTTCCTTAAATTTAAAGAATACAGGTTATGCACACGCCAGAGACAGGTTCGATGTACTCGAAAAATAAAACTTGTTACATCAAAAAGTAAAATTAATAATTATGCAAATTATTTTAAAAGCTATTCAACACATACAGAGTTGAGAGAACACATAGACACCCTCTCACACACACAGTCACTCACACACACACATACACGCACGCACGCACACGCGCGCGCGCACACACATACACACACACACGAGAAACAGAAAAAGTTTAGTAAACTGCAAAGGCGGAAGAGAAAAGACGGTTGTACTGAAGGCTCACTTTTTGACGTCGACCCTATCGGCCTTTCTTAAGGCCTCCCGTATGTTCTCGGTGAGATCGGTGCTACACCTGTTGATGTGGGTCTCCATCTGTAAACGTTAGTAGCGTGTCTCTTGTCAAGCAATGTCCCCCACAATATTGTAACAAGGACTTCCTTACAGAAATCCTTACATTCATACAATTTTAGACTATAAAAATCTCAACCAGAATTGAATCGATTTTGCTAGGTGTGTTTGTTCGAAATCTTTGATGAACAATAAAAAGTATTATTGCTGAAGATATAGAATAAAGATTGATAACATACCCAAAAGTGCGACCATAAATCTGTGACCATTTTCTGATACAATTTTCATTTCCCTAGGGAAAAAAGTAAGTGCATCATAGACAACCAAACAGAATATCTACCGCACAATATTTCCTGTATCTAACAATGATATTTAAGCCCATATATTTCTAATCCAGTATGCAGTAACGAAACTATAATTAGAATTTCGCTCATTTCTAAACCGCAGACAGAATGTAATTTTTAGTTTATGATGAATAGAGCTCGGAAGAACAGTTTGCACTAAGGCACTATGATTTTGAAGAAAAGGTTTAAAAGGAGAGAGTCTTTTGAATCGTAAACTCAAGGTGTAGGAGTGGAGGAAAAAAGTAGGAAGTACCTTTGTGTTCATTTCATACTGATTCCCAATGAAAGGCGAAGGTTTGGGTCCATCAATGCCAAGAGATTTCCACACTCCGTATGGCCAGGTCCCGTAGCTGTAACAACCCAGTTAGGCAAAGAAGGGATCAGGAAATTAATGTTCAAGATAGCACAATACGACAGAAAAATATCTTGCAATTATAGTGCCGTTTTACTACTTTGGAAGAAAGGGTAACTTAATAATCAAGGACGATCAATAAAAAAGGTTCGCTTTCCATCAAGTAAAGGCAAAGGTGGTCCCGTGAACTTTTAGGTAGTAGGGGAGTGGGGTGTATAAGACCCCTGCTTTCTGTGAGCCAGTATCGTAAGGGCTGTGCTCATCTACCCTCCCTCGTTGCCTTATTTTCCTTGACCCCTGAGTCAGGTACCCACTCACAGCTGGGTCGACTGAAAAACTTGTGGGGTGGCGCATGTTTATCGAACCTGCGCCTTCTGCTTCGGAGGTCAGCGCTATAACCACTTAGCCGGCCGCGTCCCCACAAGTGCATTTCAGTGTCAAGAACAATGTTGACAATATCCTCATGGTCGGATTGCACATGGGTTCCCATATGCTGTTAACTTTTATGAACTGGACAGCATCACGGCGTCTGCAGGCACTGTGTCCTTTAAGTAGTTCTCCATGTCTAGAAACGAATTTCTTGTGTCCAGGCAGCCCTGCGCAAAAACTGACGCGCATAGTACCAAGATTGGAGGATGTTTTGCCGACACTAGAGTGGTTGCTACAAAACTGAGGAGAGACAGTTTGATCGGCTAGTCATTTCGACTTACATGTAAAACAACAAGCATGTCAGTGGCAGCAGCAGCAGGTACAGCGGTATGTCTGTCCCAAGCAGTAGCTCCATCGTGCTCAAGCACAAACAACAGCTTGCCAGAGAAGATCGCGCGGTTTGTTCTTATATAGAACCGCCCTGGTGCGCGAGGCATATAGGGCACTACGTCCTGACACCGCGATTAAGTACATCAGGTACATGCACAGTTAAGGCCCGAGGCCATGCTGACAGTGGAACTCTACTCAAGGCAGTGGAAACGCACTCGCTCTTTTTTGCTTTTCCTCACTGCAGGAAGGACAGAGCAAAACGAAATATAACTAATTTATTTAGAGGGAGCACAACATTTGATAAAATGCTGTGCTTCAAATATAAATTGTATGCGAAACCACGTAAGGTTTAACCTTCTAAAGTCCCCTGTAAAACAGTGGCTTGACAGTAGAACTGAACGTCGTTAGGGTTACAGTTCAAGTTCCCCACTGTGACAGTGCCACCTTTTACCCTACTCCGTCCTGATAGGGACATCGCCAGTCGGTCCGGGACTGCTTACTCGATCCAGCCTGACATGTCGCAGCTAAGCCTCATACCTGAGGGCCGTTCCCCTATCCGCCACCTGGGGACCGGCCGAGTTTTGTTTTTTTTAGTGGTTTCTTTGGTTCTCCCTTTTTAAGTTTTTTGTAGTTCCTTGCGTTAGATTGTAGTGCTTCCAAAAGGAAAATAGATGTAATAATAAATTTTAAAAGACAGTTTTGTAACCAAGGACTCGTTCGTTGTAAATAACTTGACAGTATACATTTCAAGGCGCCAGTTTCCAACGAAGGTCTAAGGCTTTTTCACTTTCTGACTTCTGGGATATTAAACTTATTTATGTTGGATTGAGAGCGTTCATCCACACAAAAGCACACTAAACCCTCAGGGGAAAGAGGGACCGTAAACACAAAATTTTGCCGCACACCAGTGAACCTCCCCCTCACCCTTTTGGACTACCATTATTTTTACAGAAATAGCAACTGGCATTCACCCCTCCCCCACGCCCACAGCCCCAACTACCAGGATGGCGGATTACATAACCATTTATCGCGTTCAGGACAGGCGGAAAGGGGAGGGATGGAGGAAGGAGAGAGGTCAGGGGAAGTCGTCATGACATTTGATGCGTGGGGCGCCACGCCCTTCCTAACTTTTAAGTCTTTCTGAAGCAGATCGCGAAGAAGGCACGCAGCGAGAGGCTGGAAATTAGGGAGGGCTATGTACGATGCTCACTAGAGCGTTGTAAAGGTTAAATGAACCCCAAACTGAAATTCCAAGGAATAATTCTCACTCACTGGGCTGAAAGAACATCTCTCCGAGGAACTGTCTATTTGGTCAGCAAGAAAATGTGTAGACTAATTAAATACTTCACCTGATGATTCAGTACAAATGCACATGTAAATAGAACAATAATATGGCGGTCCAATTTTTCTTAAAATAAACTTGTAATGTCTTTGGGTGAGGAATAATAATGTATGTAGTTTAGATTTGTTGTGGAGACCATAGACTGGAATGCTTCACCAATAAATAGCTATATTCTTTGCCACACACTTTGGATGCATGCAGATAGCAATCAAACCCTTCTCTCTTTCGGGCCCACTCCCCCCCCCCCCATTACATCTCCATTACCTCCCTCTTCATGTTTCTTCCGACGATAATGCGTGCCTACACACTGAAGAGTTCCCACTCGAATATTTATTGTTTCCCTATTCGCGGCTTGGGCATAGCGAATCAACAAGAGGAATAACCATCCCCGAATAGCGGCTATTCAGGTATTGATTAAGTTCATGCATACAGGGCCAGGTCTATTAGAAATGTTCCTGCCTTATTTACGATGTTTCTAGATACCTTTCAAACGGGCACATCGAATACACACTATGTTCCCACCCTAATTAAGTCATGTGTACAAAATATTACATTTTCATTTACTGCAATCCAGCAAATTGTCTCTCATTGAACGACGTTTTTTTTTGTAACATAATGATTAGACAGAGCGCATTTATGCCCGTCAATGAAGTAAAAAAAATTGCAAAGGCTCTGTTGAATCGTAGATAAGTGTTTCGTGTTTGGATACAGGTAAGCTGACATACAGGTATTCTATAAAAGTGAACATAGCTAGGCCGTTTAATGTAACAGCTCGCAAAGCTAGATAAACTAAAGCTCACTGTCTGACATTCTGGCCTCGTACAACGTTTAAAAATTCATGATTCAACATTTTAGTGGATCCCCGTTGTTCTTTAAATCACGGAACATTATAAGCTGTTATTTCACGAAACGAAGTCTATATTTCTGATTTGTTTTGTAAAATTATATTTTATTGGTCAAAAGTTTATGATATTTACAGTTTACGGCCCTTGGGATGAAGTCGTGTGCGCAGTATAACGAGTAAGAGACGACTACATTTATAACAGTTTCAAGTCAGATACGAAGATTTCTCACGACGTTAGTGTAGGGCGAATGGTGAGAGTGTGTGTGGAGAAAAAAAAACAGGAAAGGGGGCGGATTACCTCCCCCCATCCCCACCCCGACTGCCAGCTCTGTAAACTGGCTTCACGCTGAGAGAAAGTAAGTGTTCAGGACACGGGATTGGATTCCACGACCCTTCGTATCAGTGACAAGCAAGTGTTGCCGCTTTGCTACAGCCAGCTCTCGGCTTATGTACTTATAGATTTGGTGTTTATGGGGAAAAGTATGCTCCTTTCAAAGTATATTGATGATGTTTTTGAGGGAAGATGCTTCCTCCAGTTGGTGACTTTGCACTGTGGGCTGGGATGGGCGGCTGAGAGGTCCCGTGGTTGGGGGGTTATGGGCTGATGGTGGCATGGTGCCGATGGGGTCATCTTTCTGGCGTTGGTCTGCTGCTGGTGGTTCACCTCGGCGGCAGTGACGTGTTTTCCCTGCTGGCCGATCCAACTGCCGCCCTAGCCCTATTTATCTCCACCTTTAATTTTCGCATCAGATATTACTTCATTTCCATGCCTTGCCCTCCGTATTAATTTCACAATATTGGCTCAGCACGTCTGGTTTCACTATCAGATACTTTTAGAAGGGATTTCTTAACTAGACCAAGATGCGCCGGACTCGGCGACGTTATGCAGATACCAGCGAGCAGAAAACACATTCGCCATATCAAACTGGTGCTTATATTTTCATGGCGACGATAGTTTATCTTTGCAGCTTACGGGACGTGGGAGTACAGCGTTTGGAAATCTCTGGGCGTCGACGGACCTAAACCGACTCTTTTTTTCGGCCATCAGCACGAGATCAATAAAAGTTTATCTCAACCACGGCTTTCCAAGAATATGCTGACTTAATTTTTTATATTTATATAATTTATTTATATAACTTATATATTTTTATATGTTAATTATATATATGTATTCTTATATATATATAATTCTTAAATCATTAACGCGGATTCCCACATCTCAAAATCTTCTTTCTGGAAACTATAAGTAGTTGCGTCTTTGAGTTTTTTTGACTACCTTACTGGCTGCAACTGCATCAGAAGCGCATGAAGGCAACCATGTGGCTCACTCACCCCCCTCCTCCCACTGTGCCCCTCTATCTTCTTTCTAACTCGTTGTCTTCTGTTCTTGAAGCTCTCACGCCACTAAGGAGCAGACCATAACTATCTTGCTACATCTCCGAGTACAGAGGTCAAACAAATTAAAAATCAGTTGTTGTAACTCTAGTCAACGAGCAGGCTAGTGAAACACATAAGTACCCCTAGACACATGACAGAGAATTGCCACAACATTAACCATAATTTGTTTTCGCAATCGCAAGCACAAATTACACAGCATCACGTTCTCACGTTCCCACATAAATACCCACACTAACAAAACAATCACACAATCAGACAAGCGCACATCACAAAAAAGTAGAGGGTAGGACAGAAGGAGTAAGAGTGAAAGTAAAGGGAAAAAAACAAAGTAGGAGAGTTTCCAATAATAATAATATTAATAAATGTGGATTTTTAACGCGCGAGAACACATTTCATGCACACTTCGCGCGGACGAGGCACACAGACACTCTAGTGAAAACAACGACACACACACACACACAGAGGGAGAGATGAACGCAACACTGACGAACAGATTGGGATACAGATCGTCCGTCAGTCACAGATGGGTGGAAAAGTATCATAAGAGAGCTTAATTAATTATAATTAATAAAGAACAAATGAGGACCGAGCGCTTAAATTATCGAAAGATAACTCCAACAAAGGTACTGGCAGCGCTCAAACAAGCTTGTTCTTTATTAATTATAGTTTGCACTTTGAGGCTTTCATGTATTTGTCCTATGTTGTGTTCGTCTTTGAATCCTATACTTGCCAGCACTCGCTTAGTGAGCGTGCTGACTACATTTAATATGCATTCTCTGTATGCACACGTTGTGCACCGAGGGTTAGTTGTGTGAAGAATAGCGCCGTTATAAAGAAAGGGATGGCAGATCTTTTTTGAGGATCTGCCAAGTTCCTTACTTTCGACTCTCTCTTTGCTACGTGTTTGGGCACGGTAAGCTCCCTTGGTCACATGCGTCTGCATACGGTTATGTTTGAGCGCTGCCAGTACCTTTGTTGGAGTTATCGTGCGTGCGTGCGTGTGAAAACAGAATATGAAAAAGACTCGGATACTAAGTCAACACACCTAGAAATAAACTGTGAAGAAGTCATGTATTAAATGATATAGGTAGGTCGTCTGTCATAAGACACTTTTCTGGGAAAGTGAACTAGAGATTCCGATTTCTAGCAGCGAGAGATGATTGGTGACTTGCCGCATGCCGCATGATTGGGTCTCGCTTGTAGACAAGGGCAGGTCACCCTGACCGACTGAGGCGCTGCATAATTGCATGACCTAGAATGGATGCACTGTCCAGCCCTGACTTGTTTATGATATAGAAATGTGTGCAGCTTGTGTCCTCCTGTTGCGAACATTAAACTAATCTTGACTGTTTGCCGGCTGCACCAATTTCTGACCAGCTATGATAAGCCGCCAAAAAGAGCTATGCTCAGTTCTTCTAGTCTTAAGAGAAAGTCGGTAAACCTAGGACTATAAGTATTAGTGAACACCCTTGCTCTCAACATACGGGAAAAGTTAGGAGATAAATAATTTTTCGTAAATTGAAGTGACTTCCTTGACTACGAACACCGAGATAAACTGGTGATAAGTGTTGTATCGAAAAGAGGCAAGCGATGATTTTTGTCGTATTATTTGTTATTTGTTGAGGCCGAAAATGTAGTAATTATTCCATAAGTCTTTAAGTTCCCATACAGTTGGTAGAAGGGAACTAGTATCACATGCTTTTACATTTACAGGCCGCTTTTTTACAGACGCATATGTAGTAAACAAATCAGGAATTCACTCTAGTAAGCAATGGGGAATGTTTCTTTAAAAAAGCTTGCGGACTAGCAAGGTGGACTTGCGTACATGTTTATCAGTAGAAGTGATTTTGAAGTACTAAATGTCTAAATACTCATAGGTACAAGAAGAGGCCCGCTATATAGCTCTAGCAGAAGTAATAAGACTGCTTGCAGATCTGTGCCGGATAGAAAATCCATCCTTGTCCCAAAGAAGAATGCCTGCACCCGAAGTTCATTGATTTGTAAGAGAAAATCCAATAAGGGATGCGATCTGTTCAGCAAGATGTCCTAACGGCCTGTGGTTTCACTGAAAACACCCTCCGAACGCTGACCCATATAACAGACGGCGTACTCGAGAACATTTCACTATTTTCGGTACATCGTACTGGCGGAGGCAAAAGACTTTCAGTGCATCGCTCTTCAGCCAAAAGCTTGCATAGGCATGTCTTGTCAGCTCTCACACGACTCTACAGTTTTTAGCCTCACTCTGCTAAACATGGATTCAGCGATGCAAAAATATCCCTATTGATCATCAGTTTTCACTAAGCGCACTTTAAACATGCTCTAATGGTGAGCTTTAAATACAAAAGGTTGGAACCCTTTGTAATCAACGTATTGCCAATACTGACTCTTGTCCCCCAGCAGTTAACAGACTTAGAACGTCTGAAAAATGTCGCATTACTTTCATAACTATGTATGCATGTTACTGACTGGGTTTTGACATGATTTCATTTAAGAGTTTCTCTTTTCCTAACTTGCTGGATATTATCTCATTGTTAATGGTTAAAGTAATTAAAGTAATTAAAATTTACCGCCAACAAGGACACCCGACGCGTGTTGCCGAAGGCGAGGTTTCGCGAAATCTTGCGAGGAGAACTTTAGTTAAGGGTTTCCCAGCACCTCTCGCGAGAAGAACCTCGCAACGACTCGCGAGGAGCCTTAAGGCATCTTCGCCGGCAAGAGAAAGATTGCTGACAAAACCTAGTTAGACCTAAAACCATGACTTTTCGTGGCTGTTCGGTATTTCGTATACACGGCAGACGAGCAGACGAGCAGACGATAACAGTATTGACACAAAACCTTCTATTTAGACCTAAAACCATGACTTTTCGTGGCTATTCGTGGCTGTTCGGTATTTCGTATACACCGCAGACGAGCAGACGATAATAGTACTGACACAAATCTGTAAAATGTACGTACTCAACTGTCGATTGTTGGCATATTATGCATCAGATAATTCAGAAAGTGCATTCCGATGTTTGATATACCTTTAAAACCTTTTATTTAGACCTAAAACAATGACTTTTCGTGGCTGCTCGGGGTTTCGTATGATCGCATGTTGGCTTGAAAAACTTCCGCCTCGTGCGCGAGACTCTTGGAGGTTTCTTACAGACGCTCGCTCGCTCGCTAGAGATCTCGCAGGGGAAATCTTGCAAGGGTCTCGCCCTTCGGCAACGCGCAACACCTCGCCGAACATACACACATAAATCCCTCTCCCCGACGGTTTTGAATAATAGAATATTATTTATACATCCTCTGCGCAGCATAAAGCTGCGACCACATAAACTACCCCTGTAACCGTCTACTGCAAATTCCCCACCCCACTCCTCGCGCCAGTTAACACCACCCTCAACGTCCCCCCTCTCTCGATCCAAAGCTCACCCTGACTACTCTTCATCCCCTGAGTTTCACTCACCCTGACTACTCCTCAACCCCTGAGTTTCACCAACTTTACCTGCTCCTAAGCGTCCCGCAGCACGGCCTTGACCTGGATCTGATTTCGCAGGTTCAGTTTCGATCATGACTTGATCAACAAATGTTGCTTGAGACATTAAAAAAGAAGACATTTTATTTCAGTCAGGTTTCACAGCAAAGCTGTCTTTCTGTGTGCAATGTGTATACATGTGTATCATTTTGTACCTTTTTCATGCGAAACTTTAATCGGGAAAGATATAGTAAGATTTGTTTCCCTCCTCTATCCTGTATTTGCTATAGCTGAGAGAACTTTCTTTTAAATTTGTTAATCATTGTTTTTCTGCTACAGAAGTTCAAAATTTATATACCTGCACCATACGTTTATAGAAAACCTCATATGTTATCGATGTTTTATGTTTGTCTAAGACATCATGTTTCCTTATGTTACAGGTTAATCATTTTCAGCTTCTTTTAAAGTGTTGTTTTTACTTAATCATACATTGAGTAAAAAGATTGAAAGAAAAAAGTTTTAGGGACGGAGGAGTCAAATTACTACAACAATCCGTGAAAAACGAAAGACATCTTTCTAAAATGCGTTTTCGATCCTGACGTTTTCTAGGAAGTATCCCCCCAAAATGTTGAAAATTCATTATCGGTGGGAAGACGGAAGTCGAGAGACACTGTCAAGTAGTACTCATCACAGTGTCATCGCCACTTTAAGATAAATTCGTCTTTTCAACGACTATGATACATACAACAGTAATCCGTGACTTTGCACATATTGCCAAAGTAGAAAATTATTCTGGCGGCGGAGTGTAGATACCCGGGGTACTTACAAGCCGGCCGGAGGAAACATCCGTAAAGTCTCGTTGATGGTGCTTTCCAAGTATTTGAGTTTGCTCACGTTTTCGTACGTAGGTGCGTCCTGTTGAGTAAAAGTATTTTTCTCTTCATTCCATTATCATCTGTGGTGTTGTATGCTGTCATCAATGCAATACGCCAGACATGAATCTAACAGTCGTGTTTCGCGTCACGTGGTGGGTGTCGTGGTGGTTAAGATGCTGGCAATGATGATGACGGCGACAAGAAAGATGTCTGTGTACAAAGCGCTTTACGTTTAACGAACAATACAAACCAAAAGCTAACAAGGCCACGTCATTGCTAACATGTTAAGACTGGAAGAACTCACATCGCCCAGCTGTTCCTCGATCTCTCGCACAATCTTCTCCTGTACTTGCGGATGCAGAGCCAGGCAATAAGACATGAACTGCAGGGTGCTAGCTGTAGTTTCGTATCCAGCAAGAAAAAAGCCATCACTTGTGCAATCACCTCAGTCCTCGTCAAAGCTGCAATAAGAGAAACATTGCAAGAAAGGCAGAACTCACCCGACGATCCTTCGAGAGACAAACTTTGACGATCTCAGTGCTGCGTCCCGTACTGCCTGCGCCCGCATTGGGTAGACAAGTTTATGTATTATGTACAACAGTACCCAGCGCATACATACAAATACACACACATACATATCAACACATTTACAAACATCTGCAAATATGCATATGGCCATGGGGTATCTGATTGACTTCATGTTCGAGTCATTAGAAGCATATAATTATATATCCCCATGCCCTAGTTTGCACTAGGGCACTATGATTTTGAAGCAGAGGTGGGTCTTTTGAATCGTAAACTCAAGGTGTAGGAGTGGAGGAAAAAAGTAGGAAGTACCTTTGTGTTCATTTCATACTGATTCCCAATGAAAGGCGAAGGTTTGGGTCTATCAATGCCAAGAGATTTCCACACTCCGTATGGCCATGTTCCGTAGTGGTAGCTACCCAGTTAGGCAAAGAAGGGATCAGGAAATTAATGTTCAAGATAGCATAATACGACAGAAAAATATATTTCATAGTGTCGTTTTACTACAGTGGAAGAAAGGGTAACTTAATATTCAAGGACGATCAATATAAAAAGTTCGCGTGTGAGGAATAATAATGTATGTAGTTTAGATTTGTTGTGGAGACCATAGACTGGAATGCTTCACCAATAAATAGCTATATTCTTTGCCACACACTTTGGATGCATGCAGATAGCAATCAAACCCTTCTCTCTTTCTTACATCTCCATTACCTCCCTCTTCATGTTTCTTCCCACCATAATGCGTGCCCACGCACTGAAGAATCCCCACTCGAATAGTTATTCTTTCCATATTCGCGGCTTGGGCATACCGAATCAGAATGGAGGAATAAACATCCCCGAATAGTGGCTATTCAGGTATTGATTAAGTTCATGCATACAGGGCCAGGTCTATTAGAAATGTTCCTGCCTTATTTACGATGTTTCTAGATACCTTTCAAACGGGTACATTGAATGCACATCATGTTCCCACCCTAATTAAGTCATGCCTACAAAATATTACATTTTCATTTACTGCGATCCAGCAAATCGTCTGGCGTTGAACGACGTTCTTTTGGAACATAATGATTAGACAGAGCGTATTTATGCCCGTCAATGAAGAAAAAAATTGCAAAGGCTCTCTTGATAACTGTTTCGTGTTTGGATACAGGTAAGCTGACATACAGGTATTCTATAACAGTGAACATAGCTAGGCCGTTTAATGTAATACCTCGCAAAGCTAGATAAACTAAAGCTCACTGTCTGACATTCTGGCATCGTACAACGTTTAAAAATTCATGATCCAACATTTTAGTGGATCCCCGTTGTTCTTTAAATCACGGAACATTATAATCTGTTATTTAACGAAACGAAGTCTATATTTCTGATTCTTTTTATAAAATTATATTTTGTCAAAAGTATATGATATTTACAGTCTACGGCCCTTGGGGCGAAGCCGTGTGTGCAGTTTAACGAGTAAGAGACGACTACATTTATAACAGTTTCAAATCATATACGAAGATTTCTCACGACGTTAGTGTAGGGCGAATGGTGAGAGTGTGTGTGGAGAAAAAAAAACAGGAAAGGGGGCGGATTACTTGCCAAGACCACTCCCCACCCCATCCCCACACCGACTGACAGCTCTGTAAACTGGCTTCACACTGAGAGAAAGTAAGTGTTGAGGACACGGGATCGGATTCCACGACCCTTCGTATCAGTGACAAGCAAGTGTTGCCGCTTTGCTACAGCCAGCTCTCGGTTTATGTACTTATACATTTGGTGTTTATGGGGAAAAGTATGCTCCTTTCAAAGTATATTGATGATGTTTTTGAGGGAAGATGCTTCCTCCAGTTGGTGACCACTGTGGGCTGGGATGGGCGGCTGAGGGGTCCCGTGGTTGGGGGCCTCTGGGCTGATGGTGGCATGGTGCAGATGGGGTCATCTTTCTGGCGTTGGTCTGCTGCTGGTGGTTCACCTCGGCGGCAGTGACGTGTTGACCCTGCTGGCCGATCCAACTGCCGCCCTAACCCTATTTATCTCCACCTTTAATTTTCGCATCAGATATTACTTCATTTCCATGCCTTGCCCTCCGTATTAATTTTACAATATTGGCTCAGCACGTCTGGTTTGACTATCAGATACTTTTAGAAGGGCTTTCTTAACTAGACCAAGATGCGCCGGACTTGGCGACGTTATGCAGATACCAGCGAGCAGAAAACACATTGGCCATATCAAACTGGTGCTTATATTTTCATGGCGACGATAGTTTATCTTTTCAGCTGACGGGACGTGGGAGTACAGCGTTTGGAAATCTCTGGGCGTCGACGGACCTAAACCCACTCTTTTTTCGGCCATCAGCATGAGATGAATAAAAGTTTATCTTACACATGGCTTTCCAAGAATATGCCGACTTAATTTTTGTATATATATGCTTAAAACATTAACGCGAATTCCCACATCTCAAAATCTTCTTTCTGGAAAGTATAAACAGTTACGTCTTCGAGTTCTTCTACTACTCTACTACTCTACTGGCTGCAACTGCATCAGAAGCGCATGAAGAAGGCAACCATGTGGCTCACTCAACTGTGCCCCTCCACATTCGTTCGTTCTAACTCGTCGTCTTCTGTTCTTGAAGCTCTCACGCCACTAAGGAGCAGACCATTACTATCTTGCTACATCTCAGAGCAGGTCAAACAAATTAAAATATCAGAAGAAAACCAAACCCCCAAAGTTTCTTGAGGGTTGGTTATTTTACAGAGACAGTGCTTCCACCTCGCGGCGATTTCGCACTTCATGGGGGATGGGTTTTTATTAAGCTATGTACTGAAAGAACCACCAGACTGGATGGTTTAGTAAGATGGCCAATGCAGACAGGCAGTTTAATGTGAGGAGAGAAGGCCTAATGGAGTCTGCACAATGTTTTACTCCAGGAAATAATCCTTGACCATATCTGGATTCGAACCAGCAACCTACCACCTGCTAGTCCGCAGCTTTACAGCTATCCAAGTCTCTGAAGCCTCTTGATGGCTGTGTGCTTCCCACTATATTCCTCTCACTGCAGCGCCCTGTACGTCACGTGATCTACCCCATCGCGTGGCCCCCACTCTTGCATGTGGTGCTGTCACAGGCCACTCATGCATGCACCCAGTCACACGCACAAGTACCCGAGGCGTGTTCTTCAGCTCGGCCACTCCACATTCACTTCAAACAAGGACACCCGTTCTCGTCGAAGGCAAAAATTCTTTATTCACTTCACATCAAATTACTTCCATACCAAATCATCAACTTTTTAAAAAATCAATTTCGATTGTTACTTAAACGCACAACGAAAACTCCCCACGGATTGACAATGATTTCATTCAACCATTCAGACTGATAATTATTCTAAGTATTCCAATGACACAAGCTCTTTGCTGCTGACTCAGAGATTCTTTAGAGGTCTCAAAAGACGCTTGAAAAAAATACTGTCACGCAAAACGCCCCTCAACGCTGTGCATGAGCTGGTTAAACACTACCGCTTTAACATAAATTTTTTTTACAGCGTGAAAATACAAAGTCAGATCAAGTAGATTTTTAACAAGCATCAGACGCTTAGTAACAATGTGAACCTTATCGTAAACTTCAAGTATCTTATGGACTTTTCTTACAAATCACTCGCATTATACTTGCTTAACTCATGTAATTATAGTCCATCTCATGCACTCCTCGCACCACCTGCATCTCTTTCCTCATTCCTCTCGCTCACTAAAAACGTTTAACCCACACTGACATCTTAACACAATTACTCAGAAGTCGCAGGGAAACAACAACTAAAAATGCAATCTACTAAAAGTTCCAAAATTTTAATTCACACTGATGATTCTTCTCAAACTTACATTTACTCTTTCCGCCAAGCAAATATTCCTGCACAACACCTTCTCGCCGAACATACACACTGAATCCAACGTAAGATATATTTCCTTACACTAAGATTTAAGATCATTGCCAAATAGGAATGAAGTTTTATTTCTGGTTAACCGACACTTTGACATATTACGCCTTATCGATGTCCGCTGCGGATACATGTGCTGAGAGTTTCCCAGACATAACAATCGTCGTACGAGCTCCTTCTTGAGAGGGTGAACTTCCGCCTTCTTGCAACAACAGTCACCTTTAAACTAAATGCGCAGCGATCGTCAGTCGTATGTTATATACATACAGTTATGTTAAGATTATCCCAATGGTTTCTATATATACGTATACCAGGTACTCAGACGCAGGTCAGCCTTAGCTCACTGCTCCCCAGTCAACGAGGGATGGTCGGATGCAGACAACGAAAGCTCCCAGTGGTCAGACTTGAACCCCTGTTACTTTGTCGCTTCCTAAGAACCACCAACTTTAGCTGCTTCTAAACTAAATACGCAGCGATCGTCAATCATGTTATATACATACAGTTATGTTAGGGTTATCTCAATGGCTTATATAAACGTATACCAGGTACTCAGACGCAGGTCAGCCTTAGCTCACTGCTCCCCACTCAACGAGGGATGATCGGATGCAAACAATGAAACCTCCCGGTGCCCAGACTTGAACCGCCGTCCCTATCAAATGGCGTCGCCCTCTCTGACGCGTGAATCCCAAGGGAGGTACGTACGTATACCGGCCACAGGTAGGTGAAGGTGACGACAGCACACGCAGAGACACGAACAGACACCAACTCAGCTGAATCAGCCAATAATCCAAGTAAAGAATCACCTTTACCAACACCACACTTCGCGCAGGTACTGAGGTAAATCCCTCTCCCCGACGGTTTTGAATAATCCCATGATAGAATATTATTTGTGCATCCTCTGCGCAGCATAAAGCTGCGACCACATAAACTGCCTCTGTAGCCGTCTACTGCAAATTCCCCACCCCCCATCCCCGCGCCAGCTAGCACCACCCTCCACGTCCCCTGACTACTCCTCATGCCCTGAGTTTCACTCACCCTGTAACTATTTGTGTCGCTTCCTAAGAACCACCAACTTAGCTGCTTCTAAGTGTCCCGCAGCACGGCCTTGACCTCAATGATTTGATTTGGCAGGTTCAGCTTCGATCCTGGCTTGATCAACAAATGTTCCTTGAGACATAAAAAAGAAGAAATTTTACTTCAGTCAGGTTTCACAGCAACGCTTTCTGTCTGTATGCAATGATAAAAATACGTATTGCTCGTTAGCAAATAACATTGTTCCAAAGTTCGCTCTTGTAATGCAGCTGTAAAAGCCAGCAATCGCTGGCACCGACACCTAAGCAGTATCTCTGAGTACCACAAACGTGTGTTTGACTAGCTTAGTTGTGATATAACCTTGGCAGCTGAATCGACGTAAAATCTTTAAAAACTATTTGTTGTCAAAACATATCGACCAGAGGCATGAATAGGGTCTTTTGATTTGAATGGATGTCTTGAATGAGTTCTGCTTATGTCTGACAGAATTTGTGCAAAATGTTTTATTCATCGTTTAAAGGAAAAGGGAATTTTTTGGTATTTTCTTCTATTTGTGTCGTTTGGCAATAACGCAAACCGTTGTCAGGCTCCAGCACCAGACGATAAAAAGTGTGCTTGTTCTCTTTTTTCATAGAAACAG
The DNA here is from genome assembly GCA_004794575.1 of Lanistes nyassanus. Taxonomy (NCBI): domain Eukaryota; kingdom Metazoa; phylum Mollusca; class Gastropoda; order Architaenioglossa; family Ampullariidae; genus Lanistes; species Lanistes nyassanus. The sequence goes on along the minus strand of SMGT01010514.1, from coordinate 134,382 downwards.
AAGTTTTAACCATAATTTGTTTTCGCAATCACAAGCACATATTACACGGTATCATATAATTACGCTCTCACGTTCCGCATAAATACACACACTAACAAAAAAGTGGAGGGTATGACAGAAGGAGTAAGAGTGAAGGTAAGGGGAAAAAAGAAACAAAGTAGGAGAGTTTCCCTTGGAATTCTACAATCTCACATTTTCAGGTGTTCAGGGAGCGCATAATAAGTGCGTGTTGTGAGGATGTATATTTAGGTCTAAGAGGGCCATCAACTAAAACATTTTTTGTATATAGCAACCACTGCTGAGAAAAATAGCTTGTCTTAAAATTTACATTGTGGAAATACCCTTCGACCAAGAAATGTTTCTGTATTTCTCCCATGAAAGCATTTAAAAATAAGATCTCCATTTCAATATCTACATCTATAAACGCAGATTTTAGCTATAAGTAAACTTAATTTAAAAATCTGCTCTATTGTAAAATCATTGTGAACAAAAAATATAAATGTTTTCTGTATTTTTGAATGAGCGCTCTCCCTTGCGATCTTGAAACAGAAACATTCCAAAAGGTCTTATACACCAGTACAATCGAGAGGTAGGTGTTCGATTGTCTCGTCTGATAACGAGCAGAAGGAACAGAGGTTCGACTCTCCTCATTTAATACGATGCAGTAGTGAGTTTGCAGCTAAAATACGATGGATAGTTCGATACTGCAACCAACGGAGTAGCAATGAAAGGGTGGAGAACAATGTCCTTTCATCTGAGCTCTGTAAAAGTCTTTTCCCCATTTTTAATGCACGTCGGAGATGTAAGTGAACGCAGAAGTTTCTTATATATATATATATGTATATGTATATTCTTTTGTACCATTTTCATGCGAAATTCTAATCGGAAAAGATATAATAAGATTTGTTTCCCCCTTCTATCCTGTTCTTCCAATAGATGAGAGAACTTTCTTTTAAATTTCTTAATCATCGTTATTCAGCTACAGAATTTCAAAATGTATATACCTGCACCCTACGTTTATAGAAAACTTCATATGTTATCGGTGTTTTATGTTTGTCTAAGACATCTTCATGTTTCCTTATGTTACAGGTTAATCATTTTCAGCTTCTTTTAAAGTGTTGTTTTTACTTAATCATACATTGAGTAAAAAGATTGAAAGAAAAAAGTTGTAGCGACAGAGGAATAAAATTACTACAAAATCCGTGAAAAACGAAATACATCTTTCTAAAATGCGTTTTCGATCTTGACGTTTTCTAGGGAGGATCCCCCAAAATGTTGAAAATTCGTTATCGGGGGGAAGACGGAAGTCGAGAGACACTTCCGTTTAGCTTCTGAAGTGCAAAGTTTTCTTATCCATGCACGCTTTAAGTTCTTTATAAAAGCTATTAATGTCTATCGAATTAAGATCTCCCTTAAAGTGCGTCCCTACTAAAGTAGGTTGGGTTTTTTTTTTACTTTATAGTTTTGTTCACCCAAATAAACTCAAAGACCATCTGACTGATTCTGGTTAGTACACTGTATGTTTTGTGTCATGACGTGAAACGTCATAAACAAAGATGAATAAGGGGATTCTGAGAGATTTAAAAATGACATTTATTCCAGCTGCCGATCTCTTGTACCCCATTTCTTTATCAACTTCTGTGTAGTTTTTTGAAATATTTCTCAAAGTCAAGCGCAATAATGTTTTCGCGGTTTAAAGAAACTAAAGTAAATTTAAAACAAGGGAACTGTACCAAGCTAAAAAGACAAAGACGAAGACGAAGACAATCTACATGTTTCGGGGCCCTACCCCTTCATCAGGACGACACAAAAACGACGAAGAAACGAAAAAGAAAAAGACTTAGCTGAAGTAGATGTGGCGCGTGGGCTGCAAAGCAGGAGAATGACCAAAGGACAGTAAGAGAGGTTAAAAGAGGGGCAGCCAATCGCATAACAACCAGCCTTCAACATAACATTGCAGAACGGCCACCTAGCAACCACCATCCATTACAAGCCCACGGACTCACACTCCTACCTTGACTTCCACTCATCTCACCCACCCTCCACCCTGCACAGCATACCCTACTCGCAGTTTCTGAGACTCCGCAGATTATGCTCTGATGACACTGACTTCCTTGAACAATCCGATAGAATGGTAGATTTTTTCCTCGCCCGCAACTATCCTCCCAAACTTCTACACTCTGCTAGACAGAAAGTTGCCGCCACACCACGCGCACTTACACTACAACCCTCCCACCACCCCAGACACAGAACCAAGGCCGATCGCTGTACTGACCCACCACCCCCACAACCTACCAGTACGCAGGATCCTCCTTTCCAACTGGCACCTGTTGTCTAAGTCTGAACCCCAGCTCTTCAAAAAAATCCCCCTCCTAGCATCTCGGCGGGATAAGAACCTGCGAGATCTACTAGTACATGTAGATTGTCTTCGTCTTCGTCTTTGTCTTTTTTAGCTTGGTCCAGTTCCCTTGTTTTAAATTTAATTTGGACTTTCCCCCAAACGGCAGTCACTTGTTTTTCTTTTATATTTTAGAAACTAAAGTATACAGAGAACCGAGAATATCTGTAGATTCCATCCTTAAGTGGAGCATATATCGTGCTAGCCAACACCCTCATGTTGTGACGGAAAGTCCTAGTCCATCTCACCGGCAGGTCATCCGTCTTGATGAATTTCACTCGTCTCAGCACGTGCACCATGGCAATCTTCGCTTCCACCAAAGCCAGACGCATACCGATGCACTGACGGGGGCCGACCCCGAACGGCAAGAAACTGATGGGGTCAACAGTACTCTCAGAAAACCTGCACAGAAGTTTGCTTCTTCTCACAACTTGCAGACAGGTGTATTTCAATTACAAACTTGAAGACATACTTGACTTCCAGTTACCTTGACGAAACCTAACAAGACAGAATAGAACATCTAGGCAGATAGGCAAACATGACAAGACAAACAGAGGCACAGGTTCGTCTTTGTCATGAAATTTCCGTTATCGATTTGATCAACGTGTGTAAAGGATGGAGCTTTAAGTAAACCAATTTTTTAAAAAAAACTGCTCTGTTGTAAAATCACCGTGAACACAAAATATAAATCTTTTCTATTTCTTTGGATGTCTTCTCTCCTTCTCTCTCAACAGCTTCGGTGGTCTGGCGGATAACGCTTACGCTTCCGAGGCGGGAGGTCAGTGGTTCGCACTTCGGCCAAGTCATACCTAAGACTTAAAAACTGGCAATCTAGTAGCTGCCCTGCCAGACGCCTGGCACTACAGGGAACAATACTAGGACTGGTTGGTCCGGTGTCAGTATAACCTGACTGGGTGGGACTGACGCCCGTGCTGCGACAGCAGTCCCAGTGTGGCAGCACGTAAACTTTGTCTAAGCATCCCGATATGCACCTCGGTTGTGGCAGGACGCAAACAAACAACAACCACCCAACCCGGTCCTCCTCTGTCTCTTGTTCTCTTCGTCTCTCTTTCTCATTCACATACAAAAAACAGCCCCTACCCTTGAATTCCTGTTCCTTTCATCTTTGTTCTGTACATTTTTTTACTGGTTTTGTTTGTTTGTTTGATGTTTTTCATTTTTTCCAAACTACTATTTACACATATTGTTTGCATTGTTTATAATTTTTGTTTGTTTGTTTACAGAGCTAACGTTCCTCTGCGTAACCTAATTACTAATCCTTTTACACTGTTACACCCGATCTGTATTTTAAAAGTCTCTATGCCTATGCGTCAGTTGTCTACCTTTCAGGTTTGAACTTTTCAGAGTTAGTGTTCCTCTGTGTAACTTAATTACTAATCCCTTTTTAACTGTTACACCCGATCTGTATTTTAAAAGTTTCTATGCCTATGCGTCAGTTGCATACCTTTCAGGTCTGAACTTTTCAGGCTCGTGGAAGTAGGCTGGATCTTGCAAAATGCCGTTGATAGGAACGATAACTCCAGCACCTTTTGGAATTGTAACTCCTTTAATGGTTACCTCCTCTGATGCCATTCTGTTTATACTACAAGCAGAATTATATGATGAAAATAAAATGAAAATATAATAAAAAAATAATTTGAAAATAGTAATAAAACAATAGTAAACTACAATGGAAATCCTCTGCAGCTATGAACTTGTAGTAAATGTATCATTTTATTGTGACGGTTTCAATATAAACCAAAAAAATAAACCATTGGATTCAAACGTTATAGTCAGTATAAATACGCGATGTCTGTCAAGTAGTATTCATCACAGTCTCATCGCCACTTTAAGATAAATCCGTCTTTTCAAAGACTATGATAGATATAGCAGTAATCCGTGACCTTGCACACATAACCAAAGTAGAAAACGTCTGTTTCTCATTCTGGCGGCGGAGTGTAGATACCCGGGGTACTTACAAGCCGGCCGGAGGAAACATCCGTAAAGTCTCGTTGATGGTGCTTTCCAAGTATTTGAGTTTGCTCGCGTTTTCGTACGTAGGTGCGTCCTGTTGAGTAAAATTATTTTTCTCTTCATTCCATTATCATCTGTGGTGCTGTATGCAGTCATCAATGCAATACGCCAGACATGAATCTAACAGTCGTGTTTCGCGTCACGTGGTGGGTGTCGTGGTGGTTAATGTAATGATGATGACGGCGACAAAAAGATGTCTGTGTACAAAGCGCTTTACGTTTAACGAAAAATACACACCAAAAGCTAACAAGGCCACGCTATTGTTAACATTTTTAGACTGGAAGAACTCACATCGCCCAGCTGTTCCTCGATCTCTCGCACAATCTTCTCCTGAACTTGCGGATGCAGAGCCAGGCAATAAGACATGAACTGCAGGGTGCTAGCTGTAGTTTCGTATCCAGCAAGGAAAAAAACCATCATTTGTGCAATCACCTCAGTCCTCGTCAAAGCTGCAATAAAAGAAACATTGAAAGAAAGGCAGAACTCACCCGGACGATCCTTCGAGAGACAAACTTTGACGATCTCAGTGCTGCGTCCCGTACTGCCTGCGCCCGCATTGGGTAGGCAAGTTTATGTATTATGTACCCAGCGCATACATACAAATACACACATACATTCGTACAGCTCAACACATTTACAAACATATGCAAATATGCATTTGTCCATGGGGTTTGTGATTGACTTTATATCGAGTAATTAGAAGTATATAATTATATATCCGCATGCATACAGCCACACACATGCACCTATAACTCCTGGAAGCGGTTGTGGAGTATTTTACTAAACCGTGTAATCCTTCTTAGTAAGCTTTTGTCTCTTGTAGACATCGTCTGGATGAGTTAATATGCATTGGGGTTTTGTTGTTTTTTTGTTTGTTTGTTTTTTGTAATATTGAGGTTTCAAGCTATTGCAGATATTATCAAAATTATCACAGATGAAATATTGAACTCATTTCCTGTATCATTACTATTGCAAGAGCAATACATGGCAAGTGATTCTGTGTTTCTGTAGTTCGAACATTGATAAATACGATATAGTAGGTAGGATAAAGTATTTTAAGTATGGCTCAAATTTAAATGATGTCTTAAAAATTCTACTGTTTTACACCAATCTTTCTTAGCTATTTCTTCTAACCAGTTATTGGTTGACTGTTCGTCATTTATATCAAAGGATCGAGACTTAAATTACTTGAGCAACAACGCGACATTCTGACTGAGTTCTAAGATACGTCACAAAATGAAATTGTCTGTCTGTCTGTCTGTCTGTCTGTCTGTCTGTCTGTCTGTCTGTCTGTCTGTCTGTCTGTCTGTCTGTCTGTCCTTGCATCTATTTCCTTAGATCCGTTTTTACTCCGTATTGCCTATATGAACTTCGATACATTAGCTTTTTACCAGCTGTCACTTACCATTAGCTTTATACCAGCTGTCACTTACCATTAGCTTTATACCAGCTGTCACTTACCATTAGCTTTATACCAGCTGTCACTGACCACTAGCTTTATACCAGCTGTCACTGACCACTAGCTTTATACCAGCTGTCACTGACCACTAGCTTTATACCAGCTGTCACTTACCACTAGCTTTATACCAGCTGTCACTTACCACTAGCTTTATACCAGCTGTCACTTACCACTAGCTTTATACCAGCTGTCACTTACCATTCATGTTTTCTCCTGCGGAACCTTCAGTCTCTTCGTGACTAAGGATCATCTGCAGAAAGTCCACTTTTCCCTGCACATCGAACAGCGGAAAACGGTGTACAAAATGTCTGGATACTCGATCCGTCATGTCGTCAGTGCCCCTAAATAAAAGGTTTCTCTTAAGCCATATTCAGATATACATTAAAATAATAATAAAAGATCCATAATCAAAAACCTATCACGTTATAAAAAGCGACCATTGGTTAATTGGTGGGATCAAACAACATGAAGTCTGCATAGCCTGAACATTGGATAACATAACATGCCAATCTTCATCGCCTGATTAACGACCTAGGGGCTTCACCCGCCCATCATGGGGCAATGACCTTAATAGACTATGTGAACACAGACCCAGAACACCGGGAATGTTTACAATTTCTAGAATTTATGATTGACAGGATCACTAAGTAATTTTTTTTTAAGTTCTAACATGTTGCGCGCATTTCTTTTGCATCTGTATGTATGCGTGCACATCGCATGTCATATCACGTTTGTGTGTTTGTGTAAGCTCTGACGATAAAATTTTCTTTTCTAAATGTTTTAAAAATTTTGTGAGTCTAAAAAATCTTTCGAAAAAGCTTTATTGAGCAGATATATTTTTGTCAGAACCAGTCTACATACATTTGTGTTTCCTTCCCGTTTTCTTTCCTCCATTACACGCTGAACATTCGTCACGAACGAGTTCCATCGTTTTGGTTGGAAGACATTCGTGAGCAGAAAACTCAGAAGTGGTATAAGGCTGGGGAAAGCCGCTGCGAAAAAAGTATATATCTCAATACATTTGGTGTTGTAAGTTGTCTCTCAAAGTAACTCCTGCCTCACAGTTACAGGACTAAGAATGTGTTTCAGTAACGTGTTCAGCTGTTACAAACACGGAATTGTATATACTGTGTCTTCCAAGTAAAAATAACAGGCACAAAGGCTGTATCGTAAAGTACAAAGAAATGTGTAGGGGGTAGGAGCGTACCCGCTGGATGTCAATACACGGAAAGAAAGTCCCTCAGAAGAAGATAACATTTAGAAAAGTTTGTCTTATTTGCTAAGAAAATCGACGAAGAAATTTAATTTTGTGTCCTTTTTAGATGTAACAAAAATACAAGCAAGGAATAAAAACAACCAAACAATAACGCAAATAAAGAGGGAGAAAATATAAAATGAAGCAATAGACACGAACACGAAATCTACAAAAAAAGAAGTGCAACAGATGCTGCCTGAAGGGTAATTTTTGTTGTTGTTCATACTTCCAATCAAGCTTAGCAGCCCCGAATAATTGAGAATATCTTCCAAAACAACTGCCGCATCCCTGACGAAAGGTTCACTGAAGTCATCCTGAGAACTTATTTGTATGCCAAATGCTGTACTTGCAATAACGTCAAGGGTGAACGCGCCGAAGTACCTGGAAAAACCAAATTTTTTTTTAACTTCTTTCTTTTGGCTACAAAATGTCATCGCCTAGCTTCTAATCTCAACATTCAAGTAGCTAGGTGTTTGTGTGTGTGTGTGTGTGTGGTAGTGTGCGTGGTGTGTGTGTGTGTGTGTGTGTCAGAATAATACTTATGATCTCGTAGCATTAAGGGTTGATTAACAGTACGTCATGTTTCCTGAAATTTTTTCTTCCCATCATCCTGTGGATCTCACTATCCGACATAGTCAACGGCCGTGTATTATTTTAAAAAGTATATTATAGCATTAACAAGAGGTCTGAGATGGCCCCGTATACATGTAAACTGTATAAACTTTATTCCTGAATTGCAGATTTTTTTTCTGTCTCTGAAAACGCTGTTTCGGCGAACTTGGATCCGAATAAGCTATTCGTTCCGGGGACGACCAATTAATTATTACAAATAACGAGGGAAAAAATAAGCTATTCGGTTTTCGTGCATGGGAATTTCAAGGAGATAATTCCTGTCGTGGGGTAATTCTGGAATAAGTAAGCTATTCGGGTTTCTTGCATACGGGGCCTGGTCTTAGCGGTGTATTTTACTGCTAATCACACCTACCTACTATTCTAATTCTTCTCCTATAGCTCCATTTCTTTTCCTTTATGTCTTCTGGATACAGATAATAACAGCTAATTCCGAGATCGTTTTTCTACCCTACAACTAGGTTGTCTCTAAGTTACTAAGTTCTGACGCCCCCAGATTCTTGCGCCGCTCCCTCGGGGTTTGCTTCTGGTCCCAAGCCACCCTTCAATCAGTGCCCTCTAGCGGCCCGTAAAAACTCTAATTCACTGGAGCCAATCAAATGGCGAGCTGTATTTCGCAGGTCTTTCCGGGGGCGGGGGGGGGAGGAAGAAAGGGGATTTTCGGGAGGAGGGCGGCTTATGAGAAGGGCAAGGGGTGGGTGTTAGGGTGGGGGCTAGGGGTGCGGGTTAGGGAGGTATTGGTAGGGGGGAGGGGGTTATAGGCAGTATATGATCTTGCAGGAAATTCAGTGGTGACCCTAAGAGATTAGCACATTTTGTGTAAGACTTTATTTTGATTTGCTCCGTTTTTTTTTAAGCTTTTTCAAATTCAGGTAACTTTGCTGCAGCAGGACGTGTTTGGAAGACGGCCCAGTGGCAAGTTCCCGCCCATTACGCCTTCCACATCTCCATCACAATTCGACATACGTGCGCCCAACTGCCCAAAGTTGTGATGTTTTGGACAATGTTGCTAATTATTTGAACAGCTAAAGTCTTTGTTGTAAAGCTGAACAGTGCATTGGAAGGTGGTTCCTGGACTGGCTTGCATGAGCGTTCATATCGCCACTTCCGGTCATAAGAGCTGTCGTAAGTCCCATTCGCCCTGTGTATTTTACGTACAACTTTACGAATGAACCGGAGATAAGAATCCTCATGCAAGCCGCCCCTGGGTGGGATTGTATGGACGTCTGTATCTTCTATTCTTATGTAAAGGAGCACTAAAATATGCAGGCTGAACACGCCTTAGATATGACCACTGATACCACCGGAAGTGCAGATACGAAAGCTCATGCATCCCAACACGCCGTTGTTAATTAAAAGAACGAAGAAGATCAAAACTAGATCAAAGTTGAAAGAAAATGTTCCGCTTTACAATACCGCTTTATCGTTCTTGACAAAATAAGTAAACACCAATTACATTTTTCCCTCTTCGTTTTGTAATTGGTCGTTTTGTTTGTTTGTTTGTTTGTTTGTTTGTTTGTTTGTTTGCTTGCTTGTTTTTTGGGGGGAGGGAGGTGCGGAAACGCTTAACACCAAGAAAAGACAACGCACACGGCTACACACACAGTGAACACTCACTTTTTGACGTCAATCCTTTCCCCTTTCCGCGCGGCCTCTTCGATGTTTTTTGCCAGATGAGTGCTGCATCTTTGGAAGTGGGGATCCATCTGTTTCAATAGATCAAATACATGAAATATTCTCTAGCTACCAAATGTAACACAGAAACAATCAATTTTAGCTTTGGCAAAAGCATCGCCGTTCTTCGCAGATTTAGGACGGAATCATTGTTTTTAAAATATCTGCGTCTATGGAAGTGAGGGTCCATCTGTTACAAAATATCAAACAATGAAATATTGTCTACCTACAAAATGTCAAATAGAAACAATACATTTAGCCTTGGCAAGGTATTGCCTTTCTTCGGTGATTTAGGGAGCAATTTAATGTCGAGGAAAAGAATTGTCGGTTCTGCTTAATCGAATACCAAAACTATGCATTTGCGCGAGATATATGCGCATTTCCTTTTTTCTAACCAAAGATTCTCGCGCAGTGTCAGACATGGCCCTATTATCGGGTTATATTCTCACCTGCTTCAACTTGCCCGTGCTGAAGGTTGGGGTGAGAAGGTGTCGGAGTTTTTTCCACTGTGCTCCTTTAGCAAGAGGCATCATCGACTGGACTTCTGATGGGTTAACCGCGAGAGTATCCTAAAGTTTGAAAACCAGGGGAAAGAAAGGGAATAAGGCAAACACAGAACTGCCTTTCGAACGAACAAGGTACCATCAAAATCAACAACACCAAATATCATCCGCTGACTTGAAGTGGAGGGATTTCTAGATTGCTTTGGCTTGTAGTGAAACTTAACACGTGCATTTACAATACTCACATATTTGTTTGGAAATCTGTTGAAATCTTTTATAAGAACTGTCTTTGCAATGTCCAGATCAGAGGTCACGAGTACAGGACGGCGTCCTGCGTAGATTCTTAAATAAAGAATTTTTTTTATTTCGGGCGGCAGGGTGGTGCCTCTTTTATGCATGTGAGGGGGGAGGGGGCCATACAAATATTTTCTTTCTTGTAACTTTTAATTTGCACAACATAAATATTTTCTTTATAATCCGTCCTCGATATGATGATGATGATGCCAAGTGTTAAGACTTAAGAACAAATGGTTTATCCCACCTAGGGAAAACGAATTTTTCGTTAACTAATACTAGAATCTTACAGAAACTGTAAAAGTAAAATAAATAAATAAATTAAGCAACTGTACAGCATACCCAACTGTTCGACCGTAAGTGTCCGACCACTTTTCAAAACATTGTGCAGTTCCCTGAAAGAGTAATACATTTTTTTTCATTCTAAAATTAATTTGCTAGTTGATGGAAAGCTTAATCTGTTCCTTAACGCGATTTTCTGTGTTGTTTACTCATACTATAGATATGGGCATGCTGACTGAATCGTTACAGTTTGCGTGGTCTCCACTCTTATCGCTCTCGTTGCTGTGGGTCACTCTGACCGACAAACGATGTTGGAAGGCAGGATGAAGGGAGGATGGATTTAGGGAGGTACTTTTGTGCATTTTTGACAAGTAAGAGCTTTTCCTGTGCCCTCGATCTCACCTCTAGCATGCAGCTTCCGTCTGCGTGCGTGCGTGCGTGTGAAAACAGAATATGAAAAAGACTCGGATACTAAGTCACCACACCTCGAAATAAACTGTGAAGAAGTCATGTATTGAATGATATAGGTAGGTCGTCTGTCCTAAGACACTTTTCTGAGCACATGAACCACGGCAATTTCGATTTCTAGCAGCGACAGATGGTTGGTGACTTGCCGCATGCCGCATGATTGGGCTTCGCTTGTAGACAAGGGCAGGTCACCCTGACCGACTGAGGCGTCTTTGTTAGCTGGCTGTACCACTTTCTGACCAGCCATGATAAGCTTCCAAAAAGAGAAAGTCGGTAAACCGAAAGTCGATTTATGATAAAGAAATGTGTGCAGTTTGTGTCCTCCTTTGCTGGTTGTACTTATTTTCTGACCAGACATGATAAGCTGTCTGCATGTTGTTAAGCCTCAACCCAACCCCCACCCCCCCCCCAAAAAGAGCTATGCTCAGTTCTTCTAGTCTTAAGCAAGAGAAAGTCGGTAAACCTAGGATTATTAGGTTAAGAAAACCCCCTTGCTCTCAACAAACAGGAAAAAATCAAAGATAAATAATTTGTCGTAAATTGAAGGGACCTCCCTTGACTACGAACACCGAGATAAACTGGTGACAAGTGTTGTATCGAAAAGAGGCAAGCGCTGATTTTTGTCGTATTACTTATTTGCTGAGGCCACAAATGTAGTAATTATTCCGTAAGTCTTTAAGTTCCCATACAGTTGGTAGCAGAAAACTAGTATCATATGCTTTTACATTAACAGACCGCTATTTTACAGACGCATATGTAGTAATACAGACGCATACACGTATGGAAACAAATCGCGAATAAGTTGCGGGAATTCACTCTAGTAAGCACTGGGGAATTTTTCTTTAAAAAAAGCTTCCGGACTAGCAAGGTGGACAAGTATGGTGGAGTTGCGTACGTGTTTATCAGTAGATTTGATTTTGAAGTAATAAATGTCTAAATACTCATAGGTACAAGAAGCGGCCCGCTATATATATAATATAGCGGTAGCAGAAGGAATAAGACTGCTTGCAGATCGGTGCCAGATAGAACATCCATCCTTGTCCCAAAGAAGAATGCCTGCACACGAAGTTTATTGATCAATGAACTTCGTGTGCAGGCATTCTTCTTTTCTCAGAGAAAATCCAATAAAGGATGCGATCTGTTCAGCAAGATGTCCTAACGGCCTGTGGTTTCACTGAAAGCACCCTCCGAACCATGACCCATATAGCAGTCGGCGTACTCGGGAACATTTCAGTATTTTCGGTACATTGTACTGGGGGAGGCAAAAGACTTTCAGTGCATCGCTCTTCAGCCAAAAGCTTGCATAGGCATGTCTTGTCAGCTCTCACACGACTCTACAGTTTTTAGCCTCACTCTGCTAAACATGGATTCAGCGATGCAAAAATATACCTATTGATCATCAGTTTTCACTAAGCGCACTTTAAACATGCTCTAATGGTGAGCTTTAAACACAAAAGGCTGGAACCCTTTGTAATCAACGTATTGCCAATACTGACTCTTGTCCCCCAGCAGTTAACAGACTTAGAACGTCTGAGAAATGTCGCATTATTTTCATAACTATTTATGTATGTTACTGACTGGGTTTTGACATGATTTCATTTAAGAGTTTCTCTTTTCCTAACTTGCTCGACATTATCTCTCAGTTAATTATTGAAGTAAAGGTGAACGTTTCGTATCAATCTGTAATCTGTAACTGCGTGGTTGATCAGTTTATGCTTTTTAAAGAAGAAAACACACCATAGCTGCTCACCCCAATGCAAATGTTGTTTTAGGACAGTTTCATCTGTAGTCAACTTTGTTATGGTGTCAGGAAGTTTTCTGAATACTTGAAATCACCGCGATTAGGTTTTATTACAAAAAGTAACACCGACATGAGGACCTTTGGTAAGGACTCGGGAGGTACAGACATCAGCAAACATGGCAGCGACAGCGCCATTTGAATGGGTAGGCCCTGTACAAGCATGACAGGTCGTAAGGGACAGGGATATACTTTCCTGACAGGGATATACTTGTTCCGTAATATCTGCACTTACTCTGTGAAGGCGAAGGTTTAAGTACACCATCGTAAAGCGACCTGGTTACCGGCAACTCTAGAGTTGAATATCAAATAGATAAAGCAGTTTGTGCTTCGTCATGTTTACCTTACGTTCCTGCTTACTGCTGCATGCGCAGTTTTGATTGTTTAAAAAGTTGCTTACACATTTTTCATACAAACGTAATCTGGAGAAGCCAATGCCAAATACGGATAGAGAGATGGCACGACAGATAAAATGGCAGTTGAACAGATGGACGGACTGACATACGGAATGTACAGACAGACAGATAATTGAATAGACGCACAGACGACATCCCTATTGCTGTAATTTGGTTGTCTTTTGTTTGTTTGTTTTTGTTTGTTGTTGTTTGTTTGTTTTTATTGTGGATCCTGTTTTCGCGTTAATCTTTTCCGTCGCCGCGAATACGTTCAACAAGTTTTTTGAAGAGGCCTTTTGGTGCTCCAATGTTCAAACCTCACTTGTTCTTTACTTCGTTAATGTTATCTACAGTATGCCTCCAACCACTTTTAGCTAGACTGGGCAATGACATAACCGTGATATCAAAAATTATATACTGCTTACTAAGATGGACAGCTTCCTTATCAATAGTCTGACTTTTAGGGAAAAGAACTGTGCGATTTGTCAGCACGTGAAAGCTCTAATACACTGGAGCCAATCAAAAGGCAAGCTCTATTTCGGAGGTGTAAAAGCGGAGTCAATCAAATGACGAGCTCTAATTCGGAGGTCCTTCGGGGGGCTGGGGTACGGAGGAAGAGGGGGGTGCTTCAGGAGGAGGTGTGGTTGGGGGCGTAAGGGGGGGAGTAGGGGAGGATGGGGTAAGGGGGGGGTTATACGCAGTATGAAATTGGAACTTTTTCTGTGGTGACCCTCAAAGATTTTTTATGTAAGACTATATTTGATTGGCTCCACTAAATTGGAGATTTTTCAAACTCTTGTGACCATCTTCCCCTTTGTCATATGGGATAACTCTTCCTGCACAGGAGTTGCCTTTATTATGTAAATTTCTCTGCTTGTTTACGAAAGGCAATTTATGCGCAGTTGAAGTTATCTAGCATGAGACAGGGGATATCAAATGACCACAAATGTAGCTATTTCTCCTAACAGACTATTTTAATATAGTATGAAGAGAGCCGTTCATCTTAATAATAGTATATAATCTTCGGTGACGCAGACTAAGCTGCTGACAAGGCGCTAGAACTCCAACAACCAATCAGCCAACCATGTCGGATGCTTCTGGAATCGTGTGTAAGGGCGGGTCGAGGAAGGTCCAGCCAGCCAGTTCTCGCCCTTTGACTCTATGACAGACAAGTCCTTACAGCTTATTCTTCTTTTTGTTTCTTTTAATGATCAAAAATTATCTTCTGTATAAAAATAAAATAACAATAAACAACAGCCGTGTGTAAACAATCTACAGCCAAGTGCAATTGCAGCAGTTTGATGATAATGAAGCATTTTTTTTACAGCGCAGTTCCCTCGAAGGACTCACCAATTAACAGTGGGAAATAGTAAACAAAACCCAGGAATCATAATAAACAATCGAAGTACAAATAAGATACGCCCCCACAACACGCAAAGCACACAAAGACCACCATCAACTTCGCTCGCGGGCACGCGGGCACGCGGGCACGCGGGCACGCGGGCACGCGGGCACACACACACACACACAGCCAACGCTCGCGGGCACACGCGCGCACACACACACACAGCCAACGCGCAGCATTCCCAATCAGCTCAACAAAGTTACAATTTGGTGAAAAGTATTGACATGCAAGGTGGAAGAGACAAGTCTTGAGCTGTGCTTTAAATTAAATTAAGCGTCGGAAGGAACTATCCTAAGTTAAGCTGACTGCATTTTTCTGTATCTGCTGATAACCAAGACATTACAGAGGTGGGAAAATCAAAACAGAAATCTTACCAAAAAAAAAAGGTGGGGAGACGCCCAGTAAGTAGCTAGTGAAGTTGAAAAATTACTAGCCCGTTAGGCCAGCGAAAAGTTTTGAACCTCCCCTTCCCTGCACTACCACAGTTTCTAAGGCGATTAACGAACTTCTTTCTGTGCGCGGTGTAGCACCAGACAATAATTCCTGACTTTTTCATTCAGTTCTTTGATTTGCTTCTAGTTCCAAGCGAGGATGTTCACATACTTAGCCAGATTCATCAGTTCCAGAAATCCCAACTCTCCGCAACACGATCTAAAGAATCCGTGCTGTGGAAACAGGTTGATCCACGCTTCACAAGCTGATTTTGAAGTGAAAGCAGCATTACAGGGTGGTACGTGGGCACAACAGTCTTCAGTAGTCAGGAGCATGGTGGGGGAAGACGGGTGGGGGGGGGGTCTCTAGTCTGATCTGACTCCTGAGCACTAATCACATGTCAACACTCCATGAAAACGAAAACCTTAGTTAACAGAGACGCCCGGTATACAAGGTCCGTGACGGTTGTGTCGTTGCGTAAGAACCGACAAGAGCTGCTTCTAAATGAACGTTCCGCGGTACGGCCTTGACCTCAATGACTCGTTCTGGCACGTTCAGAAGCGATCCTGGCTTGATCACCAAGTGTTCCTTGACACATAAACAAAAAGAAATTTTGCTTAAGATAGGTTTCACAGTAATATAGACTGTCTTTTGCGATGACGGAAATATGCATCCCGCATTCACATATCAACATAGTTTGTAAGATCTTGAAAGAGAAGGATACACCAAATTGATAAACAGAAATCTTCATGGCTTTATTTATAAGTTTGAAACTGGCTTTGGTTATTTGGTTGTTTTGGGAATAAAACTTAATGTAATGTAAATTTGGCAGTCTACCAAAATTAGAATAGCAGGGCGAGCGTTCTGTCTCTAAACACTCGAAAACGATTGCCATATAAATAGCAACCAATAAACATATTTTGTCAATGTAACAAATTTGCACCAATCCCGTAGAAATGACAGTTTCAAACAGTCTTTAAGAGTTAAGAAACTAAAATATTTCAGATTCGGGAATCGATCGTCATGTCTGCATCACTGACGATCAATATCCTTATGATCTTCAAGGCTTAAGTCAAAACGTAGGACCCAAACCCTATAAAACATTACCCGGGTTTCAGCTGTTATGCAAAAGGTACTAAGCAAGATTTGTTGCAAAATACACACATAATTTTGTCAGTTTGTGCAACTTTTATTGTGTATGGTTATTTGGTTGGGCGAAGTCAGCAAAATGTTAATGTTAAACCTATCTCATTCTTTCCTGTTTTTGATTTTGTAAATTTAGAGAAAATATGAAGGAATTTTTGAGACTGTTGACGTATTTCGTGTCTAATAGGGATTTATTGTTTATTCTTGCTTACAGACTGTGGTTTCTTTCTAAATTCCGCCGTTAGCTCCCTGCTGTTTCCAGCTGTGCTCCCAACTATATTCAACCCTGAATGATGCTATTTAAAGCTCTTTGCTGTAGACATGGACATCTAAGCTGCTTGCCAAACCGAATGACTGTGCCCCCTAATTCTACCAATCCAATAATTAACACGCATACATGTCCAAGATCGGGGAACTAGCAAGAACATTCATGTTGTCAAGGAAAGTAGTAAGGGATGTGCATCTCACCGGCAGGTCATCCGTCTTGATAAACTCCACTCGCCTCAGCACGTGCACCATGGCAATCTTCGCTTCCATCAATGCCAGACGCATACCTATGCACTGACGAGGGCCGAACCCGAACGGCAAGAAACTGATGGGGTCAACCTTACTCTCAGAAAACCTGCACAGAAGTTTGCTTCTTCTCACAACTTGCAGACTTAGTTATATTCAAATTACGAACTTGAAGACATACATGTACGTGTATTCCAGTTACAAACTCACAGAAGAACTTGTATTCCAATCACAAACTTAAAGACTTCCTAGCATTCCAGTTATTATCTTGACGAGACATAACGAGACAGAATAGGGCAGATAGGCAGACGTGACAAGACAAACAGAAGTCACAGATACGTTTTTGTCCTGAAATTTCACTTATATATTTTAGCAATGTGTGTGAAGCAGGGAGTTAAAGCTCTTTGGATTTCCTCATTGCCTCACACACACACATCCTTATCCTTGTAACCCTTGTATTCGTTTTCCTTTCATATTTGTTCTTTTCGTTTTTGTTTTTGGTTTGTTTTTGGTTTTTTTTGAGGAGGGGGGGGTCTTTTGTTGTTTCTTTTTGGGTTTTAATGCTGCATTTGTGCCATTTGTTTGTTTGGATGGTTTTTGTTTGTTTTTTTGTTGTTGTTTTTATTTGTTTGTGGAGGTTTGCTTGCTTGCCTGCTTGTTCGCTGTTTTCTCAATTTCTTTTCCCAAAACTGTTTTTTATATCACATTTTGTTTGCGATTTTTATCCTTTTATCATAGAACTAGAGTTTCTCTGTGTAACTTACTTAGTAACCCATTTTAACTGTTACAGCTGATCCTGTAATTTGAAAGTCTCTATGCCGATGGGCATTTTCCTACCTTTCAGGTCTAAACTTTTCAGGCTCAGGGAAGTAGACTGGATCTTTTAAGATGTTGTTGACCGGAACCCAGACTCCAGCACCTTTTGGAATCGTAACTCCGTTAATGGTTACATCCTCTGATGCCATTCTGTTTACTCTACAAACACAATAAAATAAAATAATGTAAAAATAGTAACACAAACTAATAACAAAATAATAGTAAAAACGTTACAATGGTAATAATAATAATAAATGTGGATTTGTAACCCGCGAGAACACATTTCATCCACACTTCGCGCGGACGAGGCACATGCTCAGTGAAAACAACGAAACACACACACACACACACA